>CM060312.1:8569131-8586631 GCA_030674185.1 Monoplex corrugatus | reverse complement strand
GTTGGTATTTCCAGTGTTGTTTCGTTTTCAGTATCTTTTTTCTAATCTATTTTGTTATGTTTTTGTGTGTGTTTTTTTGTTTGTTTGTTTGTTTGTTTGTTTTTATCTCCTCGGTCAAAACATTTTTATTCAATTATCAAACAATTATGAAATGTGAAATAAAAACCGCTTCCAATTTTGATTTCAGTCGTAGTATTCTATTATTCTGGATATAAATAATTAATCGTTATAAAAAAATGAACAATCAAACAACCAAACAAACAAACCAAAACCAAAAAAAAACAAAACCAAACCAAAACAAAACAAAAGTCTTTTTGGGTTTGCACCAAGATTAATGCGCATTTTTTCATATATGTTTCGCCATTACACAACAAGATCAAGATATATTTATAAGGAAAACCTTTTGTGATATTTTCTGTCCTAGAAATATTATTTTCCCTGTTTGCCTTCTTTGAGTAACACATTAAAAAAGAGAAAGAAACAAATTAGAGATGAAAAAAAAACTTGTTGGCGTCTGAGCTTAAAACGACTGAAACCTTTCAGCGACAAAACAAAATGAAAACCTCTTCTTTGTTCAAAACAGTGCCAATGTTCTTTGTTCGTTTAAGTATGTTGTTGTCTCAATGTAGTTGTTTGTATTGAATTCATTCTGGTTCAGCACGAATATTACAACAATAATACGCCTAAATAAGAAAGCCAGCCTGGTCATCTAAAATCAATGTCACAGAAATCGAAACGTAACATATTAAAAAAACAGTTCTTCCTTGCATAGAGTATAAAATAAACACAAAGAAGGTTACATTCCCATGCTGTTTATTCCCTAACAGCATTTATTTTCCTGATCCCCTCATGCTGATTAGATTGCAGTTGAAACAAATCCATAGCAAGCCATGAACACCACCAACATGACAGAAATCCATTCTTATCCCACAACGAACATTTCACAGTGTGTGGTTTTACAAGCCCAAGACTTCATCCCCTGGAACAATTCAGACAACATTGTTGGCTTCTATACAGCAGACACAGTGAGAAAACTGAAGAATTTGGTATTTATGCCAATCACGTTTATACTTGGTGTCCCTGGCAACCTGCTCAACATGGCGGTGTTTTACAAACAAGGACTAAAAGAACGTATCAACGTTTGTCTGTTGGCTTTGTCACTGGCTGATGGTCTGTATCTGCTGGTCAACATGCTGGCTGAAGGAGAACAGCTTTACCTCAACTTCACCACGAAAGAAATGTGAGTCTGTGTTCTGTCTGAGTTCTCTCTGTGTCTTGCTGTTTACATGTCTGTCTTTATGTCCGTCTGTCCTATTTGTTTCCATTCTTTTCTGTGGGTCTTTGTCTGTCTGTCTGTCTGTGTCTGTCTGTTTGTCTGTCTGTCTCTTCCCCCCCTCTCTCTCTGTCTCTTTGTCTCTGCCTCTCTGTCTCTCCCTCTCTCTCTTTGTCTCTCTCTCTGTCTCTGTCTCTCTCTCTCTTTGTCTCTCTCTGTCTCTCCCTCTCTCTCTCTCTCTCTATCTCTCTCTCTGTCTCTCTCTGTATGTCTGCAAGAACTTATTTATTCTGTCCAGATTAAGATATCAAACAGATACAAACACACGCCAATTATTTTATAATGCTCATATTAAGTCGCTTATAGATTATGCCTGTACATTGTGGGATAGCTCATGTGAAGCTCTTCTAAAAAAATTGAACACCTTACATGTACATAGGAGGGCAGCAAAACTTATCATGCCGATCCCATTTTAACAACAGATGAAAAACTTAAACAATCACGGATCCTCCCTATAAAGACACATGTAATGTTCAATAAAGGTATCACAATGTTTAAAGTATCAAAAAAGAGTGTTCTGCAATATTTTCTCAATCTATTTAATCAAAATGTGCGATCGTACCCAAACTCAATACAGAATCAATTTAAAATTGTCCGTCCAAGAACTGACATATCTAAAAGTAGTTTATTTATTTTCTGGTGCACAACTATGGAACATACACCCCCAAACATCACAAAGACTCGGTCATTCTCTTCCTTCAAAGTTACTTTATTTAGATACCTGATGTCAGTGTCGTAGATTACCTCAGTTACCAACAATAGTGTCAGCTGCCTTTCAACCTATGACATCTAATCTAGTCAATGTGTGTGTGTGTGTGTGTGTGTGTGTGTGTGTGTGTGTGTGTGTGTGTGTGTGTGTGTGTGTGTGTGAGTGTGTGTGTTTGTGTGTGTGTGTGTGTGTGCGTGTGTGTGTGTGTGTGTGTGTGTGTGTGTGTGTGTGTGTGTGTGTGTGTGTGTGTGTGTGTGTGTGTGTGTGTGTGCGTGTGTGTGTGCACAATGATAATTCGTTGTTGTTTTGTTGTTGCTGTTGTTGGTTGTTGTTGTTTTTTGTTTGTTTGTTGTTGTTGTTGTTTTTTTGGGGGGGGTTTGTTATTGCTTTTACCATTGTTACTATTTTAGCAGTTCAAACAGCCAACCAGTATTTCTTTCTGTATTATATGCGTTGATTTGTTGATGAATATATGACGTGTTTGTTTCTCTCTTGCTTCTTCTTTTTTTTTTTTATTGCTTTTTGTTCATTTTTGTTTGTTTGTTTGTTTTTTGTTTGCTTGCTTGTCATCTATCTGTTTGCCATTGTTTATTATCATTGTTATCATCATTATTACTATCATCATCATCATTCTTCGTCTTCTTGTTGCCGTTGTTATTGTCATCATTAACATCATCATCATCATCATAATCATCAGCATCAACATCATTATTGATGTTATTAACATTGTCTTTATTTATTTATTTATTTATTTACTTATTCATTAATTTATCTACTTGCTCATCTGTCTATCTACCTATCTACACAATCTATCTATCTATCTATCTATCTATTTATCTATCTATCTATCTATCTATCTGTCTGTCTGTCTGTCTGTCTATCTGTCTGTCTATCTATCTATCTATCTGTCTGTCTATCTATCTATCTATCTATCTATTTTAAAGTGCTGACTGTGTATGTTTCTTGATGTCATTGTAATGTAATCTTAATGTAACAGAGTGCCTTGCTCTGTTACGATCCTTCCCATTTACCTACAACGCTCAAAGGCAACACCGTGTAGCGTGCTTGCCTAGATCAAAAACGCCTTGCATTCTCTTGGCCTAATTATACTGGTATTTCACAGCCTCTGCCTATCCATAGCTATGCATTAATCATTCCAAAGATCTAACCAGTACATGACGCATATACATTGTAGATAACACACTGCTAAACAATTAGCAGATCTACAATGTGTACATGTACTCTAAAGCAGGCCTACCACAAGATTTTGTCGTCATCTCCAGTCAGTATTACGTTGTAGTTTTACAGAACGTAGAGGGGGCCGTCACTAATTTATGCTGCCTTTACTTTAGCATTAGGCTATAGAACAATCGCCGTGTAATTGCTGGCGGGAACACTCAGACAATGACCGCAGGGCGCGTCTGTCTCAACCGCCCGTAGGTATTTGTGGCTCGATAGCGAGTACATAGCCACTCGCGAAACTGCCGGACAATGACCAACGTTTCACTTGTGTGTACTGACGCGCTGCGTTAAAACTACACACTAAGTGTTGATTTATTAATTAGGTGAAAACAACCAATCAGACCTTGGCATCTGGTTGATTGATTAATTAGGTGAGAACAACCAATCAGACCTTGCCATCTGAAAGGTTTGAGATTTGAAAATATGACCATCATGCTCTGTTCCCAGAGTACAAATTAACAAGGCGCATCATAGCATGTGCTTTTCCACTGCCACTCTCAGTCTCACCAGAGGTGCCCTTTCCTGCCACCACTCTTGATCTCACAGCAGGTGATCAACTTCAGGGCGTTACTGTAGCACTGTCTTCCTTCCTGTCTTCTTTGGCATCTTCTTTAATGTCTTCCTTCTTACCTGTCTCCTTCCTCGTCTTCTTTTCTCAATAATAAAGAGTCAAGTAGCAAAACGAGGACTTGTCTTTTGATTGAGAGACTTCCCTTTCTGCTCTGGATTCAAACGACCACCACAGCAAATATCATCATCACCCTTAACCCCTTAACCAACTCGCACCATCTCACCTGGCGCAATCATCACCAGCATCACCCCCCCCCCCCTTAACCACTCGCTTCATCACACCTGGCGCTATTGAGCAGGATCCAGATTCGGAAAGGGAACAAGAAAACAAGAAGACAGTGCTACAGATTCATCAAGTTGCCAAACCATGTCGATACCACAACTGTACCGACTTCCAAAACTGTCCGGAGATGAAAGCAGTGCAGAAATCGACGACTTTATCCAGGAGGCCAAGCTTTTTCTTCAGCTCCAGCCCCTGGATAACAAAGCAGCTGCCCTCTGGCTTATATCATCGTTAGAGGGCCCAGCTCGTCGAGAGGTGCTATGGCAACCAGCGGCAAGAGTGGACACTCCAGACAAGATCCTGAAGATCATCCAGGACAACTGGGGTGACCAGAGGGACTCCACAACTCTTGCTGCCATATTCTACAACAGGCAGCAGGGAAAGGGGGAGACTGTCACTGACTATGCGACCCACCTACGCGTACTCCGGATGAATGCCAACCAAGCTGAAGAGGGGACATTGTCACTAACGCAGCTCCGGGATGCCTTCATCTGTGGTCTCTCCCCAGGCGCTCTCAGGAGGGATGTCCGGCAATACATAAGAGATCATCCGGACACCACCTTCGAGGGAGCCAAGATGGAGGCCCTGCGGTGGATGAGAGAGGACAGCTGTGCTGAAGACCACCTGGCACAACTGGTAGTGGCCAACTCCGGCCCAGTCATCACCCGTATGGAGGCGCAGCTGGCAGAACTCAATGCCAGCATAGATCAAAGCCTCCAACGGCGCAACACTGCGGCTCCGAAGGAACCACCCTGGCAACCACCTCTCCACAGCAGCGAACAGCGACCATTACCACGGCAACAGCAGCCACCACAACACTGTCTTTGGTGTGACCGGGCCGGCCACACTGAAGACAAATGCTGGAACCGGCGCCGGTATGAGAAGAGAGGCAAGCGGCACCCAAGAGAGCTGCAAAGCGAAGCGCAGACCCTGCAGTCACCCACAGACAAGCTGCAGGGTACAAAAGGAAGAAGCAACATCCAGGCAAGTCCAAGCCTGCCAATACTCCTTCTCCCTTGCCCCATTCTCCCTCTCTTCTTCATCAGCCCTCCAAATCTGCTGCTGCCCCCAATCTCCCCTGTGCCAGCCAGAACCTGAGTGTGGTCAGCACCTCTAGAGCTGCCGGTGCACGTCCTGTTCCAGTGCCCCGCAGACACCGTCGATCCAGAGGCCACCTGAGCCATGATGGCCAACAACAGGACCCAGCAGCACTGGAGCAGGTGACGTCTACACCAGCAGCTGATGATGACCTGCAGATAGGCATGCATGTTTACCTGCGGGACATGATACCTGGTTCCAGCATAGCATGGATCAACAGCTGGTCGCCAGACCTGTATTGTGTGACGGCACGCCATCCCCAGCACCGTCACATCTACACAGTACAGTCACTGGCAGGTGGCCCCCACCAGGCCATTTCCAGAATCCACCTCCTGCCAGCACCTGGGTCCATGTCAGACATGAAGCCACCACCAGACCCGGAGTCATCTAACTCTGAAGATGAGCAGTGGCTAGTCTGCCCACAGTGACGGCACAGAACAATGCGGCCCACGGTGACAACAGCACTTGAGCCCGCTGTACCAGAGCAGCCTACAACACCAGTCCCTCCAAGATGGTCAACACGCCTCTTGAACAAGATGTAGTGAGTCGTGCCACTACGGGACAATGATATAGTAAATCCTTTTCAGGTTCTACTGACCATGACATGGACAGATAATGTCCGACCCAAATTAACATTTTGTATGTGTTGTAAATTAATAATCTGCCAAAGCTATGAACATTATATTTAGCTGCTATTCTTTTCACTTAGCATGTAATAAGCATGCCATTGAAAACCCGGATTGTCACATTAATGTGATGCTTTTGATATTTACATGTAGTTTTATACATTTGTCATTTTGTTTCCTGCAGTGAATGTTTTGATGCATAGATATGGCAAAGAGGCTTTAGTGAACTTATCAAATGCTACTTTCTTTAGCTTATTATGTTAAGGCATTTGCCATTTCAGTGTCTCATACTGTCAAGTATGATGACCAATTCAGAGTCTTAACTTGACCAAACAGTGTAACTGTCCTTTCGGAAATGAAATTGCAACTCTTCCAGTGTGCCCATGCATACCCTAGCTAATATACAAGTGGATTCCATACTCCACCATATTCAAAGCATTTTACAATTTCATGAATTCTTGAGGTGGCCCTCACATTTCAGCCTTCAAGAATTTACCCAATGTTCGCGCACCATCGCGGACGATGGTTTTCAAATTGGTGGGGGGAGGTGTAACAGAGTGCCTTGCTCTGTTACGATCTTTCCCATTTACCTACAATGCTCAAAGAAAACACCGTGTAGCGTGCTTGCCTAGATCAAAAACGCCTTGCATTCTCTTGGCCTAATTATACTGGTATTTCACAGCCTCTGCCTATCCATAGCTATGCATTAATCATTCCAAAGATCTAACCAGTACATGACGCATATACATTGTAGATAACACACTGCTAAACAATCTCACCTGGCGCAATCATCACCAGCATCACACACACACACCCCCCCCCCCTTAACCACTCGCTTCAACACATTAATTTCAGTATTCAACATGTATCTTGCCTTGAGCTGTACTTGTTGCTGTAAACAAATGTCATGTGTATAGAATAGCAACGGCAAGTTTGAAAAATTGCTTCTAGCCAATAACTATTACCGTTGGAAAATAAAGCATCATTGTCATTGTCATTGTCATTGTCATTGTCATTGTCTCTGTCTCTGTCTCTGTCTCTGTCTCTCTGTCTCTGTCTCTGTCTCTGTCTCTCTCTCTCTCTCTCTCTCACTGTGGGTATCTGTCTCTTTCTGTCAGTCTGTCTCTATCACTGTCTATCTTTCTGTCTTTCTATCTATCTATCTGTCTCTGACTCTCTCTCTCTCTCTCTTTCTCTGTACGTGTGTGTGTGTGTGTGCGTGTGTCTGTGTCTGTGTCTGTGTCTGTGTCTGTGTCTGTGTTAGAACTGAGTCGTACATTATGCCTACAACACTAAACGTTATATTTTTCTAATGATAACAGCACTGATTTTTTTATATCTCCTCGTTTCTCTTTGCCTTCTTCCTTTCCTCCATCAAGCCCAAAATGTCATTAGACGAATTGAAGAAATTGTCCACAGGAAAAATACATGCACATCAACTGGTTGCTTAAAATCGAAAGATGGCACGCTTATCATGGAAAAAGACAAAATACTGGACAGATGGGGAGAGTACATTAAAGACCTTTTTGAGGGTGACAGAAACGAAGAACACATTATAAAAAAGAACTTTGAAGGACCACCCATAATGAAAGATGAATTTAGAGCAGCACTGAAAAAGATGAAACCAGGAAAAGCCCCAGGACCAGACAACATTTCTTCAGAGATGATTGAAGCCCTGGAGCAATTTGGCTTAGAAAAAATAAGTCTTCCTAAATAAAATTTATGACACTGGAAAAATCCCCAAAGATATGTCAAAATCAATTTTCATTGCACTTCCAAAGAAGACAGGGGCTATAGAATGCGAACTCCATCGCACAATCAGTTTGATGAGTCATGTAACAAAAATCCTGTTGAGAATAATCATGATGAGGACAAGGAATAGAATCAAAAGAGAAATAGCAGAAGAACAGTGTGGATTTGTGGAGGGGAAAAGAACTATTAATGCCATATACATCCTAAGAACTATCATAGAGAGGTCAATTGAGATGAATAAGGATTCGTATTTATGCTTTGTTGACTATACCAAGGCTTTCGATCGGGTATGACATGAAGAATTGATCAACCAACTGGAGAGACTCAATGTTGATGGAAAAGATCTACGAATAATCAGGAATATGTATTGGGAACAAACAGCTGCAATGAGAATAGAAAACAATATACATGTAAGCTCTTTCCAAAACATCAAAAGAGGAGTCAGACAGGGTTGTGTTTTGTCACCAGATCTGTTTTCACTTTACAGCGAAAACATCATGAGAAACCTAGAAGCAGACCCTGGATTAAAGGCTGGAGGGAAAATGATAAACAACATTCGGTACGCAGATGACACCGTGCTAATTGCAGAAGGTGAAAGGGACCTACAAAACCTAGTGAATATACTAGAAACAGAAAGCAAAGGTAAGGGGCTGGAACTAAACAGCAGGAAGACTGAAGTCATGGTGATCGGTGGAGGATATGAGGTCCCCTCATGCGGAATGGCAGCAAATGGCGGAGCCTTGACACAGGTTAATAAGTTCAAATACCTTGGAACGGTCATTTCTTTCAGACGGCAGATGCACAACGGAAATAGCTGGCAGAGTCGGCCAAGCCAGGACAGCATTCAAGAGGATGACGAGCATTCTTACCAACAAATGCCTGTCAATTAACTGTTGTACGGATGCGAGGCGTGGGCAGTCGGCAGGCAGAGCCGGAGCGGGATTGGGGCAGCCGGGATGTTGTTTCTGGGAGGAGTGTTGGGGGTTCCGTGGGCAGCGGGGAGGACAGGCGGGACAGTCTTGGTGGAGGCGGACACAAATAGATCACTCGTAAGGAAGATTGGGAAGAGACAGGCAGCATTTGTGGGCCATTTTGTGGGGAAGGGGGATTTGGGGCACCTGGTCACAGCGGGAGGGCTGGAGGGAGGGAGAGCACCAGGTAGACCCAGGGAGAGAATGCTGGACGGACTTGCGGGGTGGTTTAATAATGTGGATTTAGTTAAAGAAATGTCTGTGTGTTGTTTATTTAGTTCTGTTCTACATCGTTCCGCTAAGCTCATTTTTTTCTCTACAACTGTGGAACTGAAAGTTGACGCACACATTCAAAAGCTATACTAAACAGACGAAAAGGAGGCAGACACAAGAAGATCGTATTATATAAAAAAAGACAACCAACATGTGTAGGACATCTTATGTGAAAAGAGAAATTGGAGCACCTGGCCACAACAGGAAAGCTGGAGGAAAAGAGAACTCCATGTAGACCCAGGAAGAAAATATTGGAGGGACTTGCAGGTGGCTGAGGACAGAGAAGGTGGAAGATGTACATGTACTTGCAGTGACAAGGGATAGATTCATATGGAGGGCTATGATCGCCAACGCCATGCAGCAAAGCACATTACGATGATGATGATGATGACTGAATAGATTCAAAGCAATGTAACGCACAGACAGAAGGACATATTCTCTTCGATTAAGAATCGTTACATTATATATTTTATCATTTATATTCAATTATCGTTGGATGATATAGATAATTTGCTCTCATAGCATTCCAAAAATTGTGAAAGTAAATCTATCCGTTACATCAGTATCATAAAAATCATTACTTAAATTTTACAAATCCATATTTCATGATCACATTAGACAGTACTCTCTTTTCACTCTTATCTGTCATTGATATGTCTTGTAGATATGGCCCCATAATGAGGTGGTTCACAAACCATCATCTTGTGGGATTCTATGGTTTCTCCTGGGTCTCCCAAGTTCTATCAGTCATCGTGGCCAGTGAGAGATGCTTCTGCATCCTACAACCACTGAAGTCTCAGTCTATTCTCCACACGTCCACCATGACAGCCATCATTGTTGTCATCTTTGTAGTGGTGACAGGACTCCGGTTCATTGTGGTCACCCGTTATCACATCGTGTGTGCTTATGACCAGGCTAGTGACTCCATCATCATGACTGCCATCGGAGGAGACTTTTACTACAGACATCAGAAATTAGTGGAATTCTTGGACATGTTCCTGTATGGTATGGGTCTTCCCTGGCTGGCCATTGTGCTGGTGGTGTCCACAACTGCCGTAACAGTGGTCAAGTTACGTCAGGCTGCTGAGTGGCGGGCTGGCTTGTCGTCTGTTGTCAGGAATGTGTCAGCACGTGACATAGCTTTGACCCGGATGTTGGTCGGGAACTCCATCTTTTTCACCATCTGTTGTTTCCCGATAGGTTTGTTCAGGTGGGTTTGCTTTTGCCTTTTTGTTAGAGTGCTTGCTTCGTTTGTTAAGTATTGACAAAAACACGACAGTGAGTATGACCTGTAGTTGTTATGCAAGCAGTGCAAAAATACAACACAATATAATACAACAATAACCATTGTATATTTTTCACAGTTAATCATATGATAATCGTATCAGTGGCAAACAAATTGTCATTGTCTAAAAGTGGGTTGTCATCTAGGTAGCAATATTGGTATATATATATATATATATAGATATACATATATATATATGTATATACATATACATGTGTATATCATTATTCATAAACTGGCAAAAGAAACTTAATATTTAGATAGGTTTTTATATTTGTACGGGGTTTTTTTTTTTATTGTTGTTCTTATATAAACTTACTTGTGTCGATGCAATGGGTCTCCTTTCATATGCGATTTTTCTCTAGGATCATGGCACTTATGGAGATCGCCTTTGTGCTCAATTTTTTTTTTTTTATTTCATTTTTTTTTTGGTCCCATTTTTACGCAATCTTGATGGCTACAGAATCTGGCACAGTTTTTACAATGCAATGATGACGATGACGATGAAGATGATAATCATGATGCTATGAAGTCCCATCTAGGATTGAGACTACCTGTCAGGACTGTACTCTACGCTTATTATCAAAACAAATATATATCCTGGCGTCAAGCAGACCCAAGAGATACAGACACCTGTGGTGTCGGTCAGACGGTTTGAGCAACATCTTGAAGGACGTATCTGTGAAGTGGATGAGGCTCGACTGTGTGGTCCCAGTCTTCCCAATGAGCCCATAGAATGCTATGCTCTGGGTAGGATTCAGTTTCAGCCAGAAAATCCCACAATGATTTTTGAAGGGACTGATGGGGATTCGAACCCACAACTTTCCAGAAACCGTTGCGCGAATCACTACACCATGGCGACTGGTAGAGATAATTTTGTGCATAAATGTTTTTGTTTTCTTTGTATTGTAGCACAGTGCAATATTGTTTCGAAAAAGAAAGTTAATGGGGCAACGCGCTTCCGTAATGTCATTTGTCATTTCGACAACACCTTGTGCTTTTCGTTTGCTTTTACAGTTCTTTAAACTGTCCAGATCTTTGTAATGTGATTAGGAAGACACAGATGAGATCATGAAGTATTTATGGTTGTTCACTTTTTTAAACAGCTTGTTTGATCAGTACTTGTGTCTCTGTGGACAAGATTTCCAAATACTTGTGTCCCATTTTGTTCAGTTGACGCGACTCTCTGTTTTACTCTTTGGGTCTGGATATTTAGAAAAGTTTTCTTTATTGGTACACGTAATGACGCCGCACAGCTTAGTGGTGACATTTTATGTAAAATTTTGGGTGTACAGTGTGTGTGTGTGGTTGTGTGTGTGTGTGTGTGTGTGTGTGTGTGTGTGTGTGTGTGTGTGTGTGTGTGTGTGTGTGTGTGTGTTGTGTGCTGTGTGTGTGTGTGTCTGTGTGTGTGTGTGTGTGTGTGTGTTGTGTTGTGTGTGTGTGTCTGTGTGTGTGTATGTGTGTGTCTGTGTTGTGTGTGTTGTGTGTGTGGGGTGTGTGTGTGTGTGTGTGTGTGTGTGTGTGTGTGTGTGTGTGTGTGTGTGTGTGGTGTGTGTGTGTGTGTGTAACAGGTGTTTGTAAGTTTTGTTACTCTTCACACACACTTGTCATTTGTTTTGTCAGTTCCTCCTGTGTGTTGAAATACTGATGGACGTTTCATACAGACAGCATGTGTATTTTCTGTGCGGTCTGACAAAAACGCGGCGCTGGAATAGAGCTAATTCTGAACAGATGCAGTGTATTTGTGTATAAAAACTCACTGTACTTCAGGGTTAGCTTACTCCGTTCTGAGTTATTTGCATGTCAACGGTCATCATTTCCCTTGTAATTATCTTCAGTTTCGTTGTCTTCATTCGAATTCTCACGTTCACTTTCATCATAACGAGTAGTTCCTTTCTCTTCACAATTTCTTGCGTGTGTCCAGTGGGATGCCATGAAACAAACAATATCTGGATTTAAGAAAGAGGCAGACCAAGGACGACCTGGTCCAACAGCGTCAAGGAGACTCGACGTCACACTTTTATTTTCCTTCATGCATCTCAGCTTATTGCTGACTCTAAGCTCTGTGTCCATGCAACACCCATGATGGCACAAAGGGACAGACTATGTCCATGTAACACCCATGATGGCACAAAGGGACAGACTATGTCCATACAACACCCATGATGGCACAAAGGAACAGACTATGTCCATACAACATCCATGATGGCACAAAGGGACAGACTATGTCCATGTAACACCCATGATGGCACAAAGGGACAGACTATGTCCATGTACAACACCCATGATGGCACAAAGGGACAGACTATGTCCATACAACACCATGATGGCACAAAGGGACAGACTATGTCCATGACACACCCATGATGGCACAAAGGGACAGACTATGTCCATACAACACCCATGATGGCACAAGGGACAGACTATGTCCATGTAACACCCATGATGGCACAAAGGGACAGACTATGTCCATACAACACCCATGATGGCACAAAGGGACAGACTATGTCCATGTAACACCCATGATGGCACAAAGGGACAAACTATGTCCATACAACACCCATAATGGCACAAAGGGACAGACTATGTCCATACAACACCCATGATGGCACAAAGGGACAGACTATGTCCATGACAACACCCATGATGGCACAAAGGGACAGACTATGTCCATGTAACACCCATGATGGCACAAAGGGACAGACTATGTCCATGTAACACCCATGATGACACAAAGGGACAGACTATGTCCATGTAACACCCATGATGGCACAAAGGGACAGACTATGTCCATGTAACACCCAAGATGGCACAAAGGGACAGACTATGTCCATGCAACACCCATGATGGCACAAAGGAGACAGACTATGTCCATGAAACACCCATGATGGCACAAAGGGACAGACTATGTCCATACAACACCCATGATGGCACAAAGGGACAGACTATGTCCATGTAACACCCAGATGGCAAAAAGGGACAGACTATGTCCATACAACACCCATGATGGCACAAAGGGACAGACTATGTCCATGTAACACCCATGATGGCACAAAGGGACAGACTATGTCCATTACAACACTCACGATGGCACAAAGGGACAGACTATGTCCATACAACACACCATGATGGCACAAAGGGACAGACTATGTCCATACAACACCCACGATGGCACAAAGGGACAGACTATGTCCATGTAACACCCATGATGGCACAAAGGGACAGACTATGTACATACAACACCCATGATGACACAAAGGGACAGACTATGTCCATGTAACACCCATGATGGTACAAAGGGATAGACATGTCCATACAACACCATGATGGCACAAAGGGACAGACTATGTCCATGTAACACCCATGATGGCACAAAGGGACAGACTATGTCCATGTAACACCCATGATGGCACAAAGGGACAGACTATGTCCATACAACACCATGATGGCACAAAGGACAGACTATGTCCATACAACATCCACGATGGCACAAGGGACAGACTATGTCCATACAACCCATGATGGCCAAAGGGACAGACTATGTCCATGTAACACCCATGATGACACAAAGGGACAGACTATGTCCATACAACAACCATGATGGCACAAAGGGACAGCCATGTCCATGTAACACCCATGATGGCACAAAGGGACAGACTATGTCCATACAACACCATGATGGCACAAAGGGACAGACTATGTCTATGTAACACCCATGATGGCACAAAGGGACAGACTATGTCCATACAACACCCATGATGGCACAAAGGGACAGACTATGTCCATGTAACACCCATGATTGTACAAAGGGACAGACTATGTCCATGTAACACCCATGATGGCACAAAGGGACAGACTATGTCCATGTAACACCCATGATGGCACAAAGGGACAGACTATGTCCATACAACACTCATGATGGCACAAAGGACAGACTATGTCTATGTAACACCCATGATGGCACAAAGGGACAGACTATGTCCATACAACACCCATGATGGCACAAAGGGACAGACTATGTCCATGTAACACCCATGATGGCACAAAGGGACAGACTATTCCATAAACACCCATGATGGCACAAAGGGACAGACTATGTCCATGTAACACCCATGATGGCACAAAGGGACAGACTATGTCCATGTAACACCATGATGGCACAAAGGGACAGACTATGTCCATGTAGCACCCATGATGGCACAAAGGGACAGACTATGTCCATGAAACCCACGATGGCATAAAGGGACAGACTATGTCCATACAACACCATGATTGCACAAAGGGACAGACTATGTCATGTAACACCCATGATGGCACAAAGGGATAGACTATGCCCATACAACACCCATGATGGCACAAAGGGACAGACTATGTCCATGTAGCACCCATGATGGCACAAAGGGACAGACTATGTCCATGTAGCACCCATGATGGCACAAAGGGACAGACTATGTCCATGTAACACCCATGATGGCACAAAGGACAGACTATGTCCATGTAAGACCCATGATGGCACAAAGGGACAGACTATGTCCATTCAAAACCCATGATGGCACAAAGGGACAGACTATGTCCATATAACACCCATGATGGCACAAAGGGACAGACTATGTCCATGTAACACCTATGATGGCACAAAGGGACAGACTATGTCCATGAACACCCTGATGGCACAAAGGGACAGACTATGTCCATGAACACCCATGATGGCACAAAGGGACAGATTATGTCCATGTAACACCATGATGGCCAAAGGGACAGACTATGTCCATGTAACACCCATGATGGCACAAAGGGACAGACTATGTCCATGTAAACACCCATGATGGCACAAAGGGACAGACTATGTCCATGTAACACCCATGATGGCACAAAGGGACAGACTATGTCCATACAACACCCATGATGGCACAAAGGGACAGACTATGTCCATGTAACACCCACGATGGCACAAAGGGACAGACTATGTCTATACAATACCATGATTGCACAAAGGGACAGACTATGTCCATGTAACACCCATGATGGCACAAAGGGACAGACTATGTCCATACAACACCCATGATTGCACAAAGGGACAGACTATGTCCATGTAACACCCATGATGGCACAAAGGGACAGACTATGTCCATACAACACCCATGATGGCACAAAGGGACAGACTATGTCCATACAACACCCATGATGGCACAAAGGGACAGATATGTCCATACAACACCATGATGGCACAAAGGGACAGACTATGTCCATGTAACACCCACGATGGCACAAAGGGATAGACTATGTCCATACAACACCCATGATGGCACAAAGGGACAGACTATGTCCATGAAACACCCATGATGGCACAAAGGGACAGACTATGTCCATGTAACACCCATGAGGGCACAAAGGGACAGACTATGTCCATACAACACCCATGATGGCACAAAGGGACAGACTATATCCATACAACACCCATGATGGCACAAAGGGACAGACTATGTCCATACAACACCCATGATGGCACAAAGGGACAGACTATGTCCATGTAACACCCACGATGGCACAAAGGGACAGACTATGTCCATACAACACCCATGATGCACAAAGGGACAGACTATGTCCATGTAAGACCCATGATGGCACAAAGGGACAGACTATATCCATACAACACCCATGATGGCACAAAGGGACAGACTATGTCATGTAACACCCATGATGGCACAAAGGGACAGACTATGTCCATGTAACACCCATGATGGCACAAAGGGACAGACGATGGAAGAAAGAAGAAAGACATGTAGACGTGTGAGGCACTGTGGTCCACTTAACATGTTGCTTGTGCAGCATTTAGCCACAGTTTTCAGGTATCTGGTTATATTCTGGGATGCCTACTTTTTGCTAAGGAAAAAAATACCGTTTTATCTACTCTAACTTGTTACCAGCTTTTACATTAGTAGGTCGAGTAGAATAATGTGATCAGATACAGCATACAGATCACACATTTGCGAGTTTATGTATATCCAGAGATAGGAAACATTTGATTTGCGGAACCTAACAGAAAAATATGGACATGGATGAATCCAATAGACAGTGCACAAAATCGAATTGATTATATCCTGATAAATAACAGATAAATTTAAAAATTCTTTACTGATCGCAAAAACATTGACAAGCACAGACTGTAACAATGACCGTAATTGTGTATTGAGACAATTTAAGCTGAAACTAAAAAGAAGAAAACAAACCAAAACAGCGTTAAACTAAATCGTGGACTTTTAAAACCCACATGAATGAATTCGTGCAAAATTTAGCGCGTCTCTTCAAAACAAATTCAGTGCTTTGGAAAATGTTGGGGACAGTGAGGAACAGTGGACAAATTCGAAAAATTCAATAAATGAAGCTTATGAAGAAACCCATAGAGTAGATAGAAAATAAAGGAAGAATTGGATAACAAAAGAAATTTTAAGCTTGATGAATGAACGTAGGAAGGTAAAACCTAAAAACGGGAGAAAATACAAACAGATAGATGAGGAAATCGGGAATGAGTGCAATGAAGTTACGGAAGTTTGGCTAGAAACAAAGTGCAAAGAAATACAATAGTTACACAAAACAGCCCCTAAGATTATGTATACAAATTATTAGTAAAAAAATTGCCACAGGAAAAAGACATGCACATCAACTTGTTGTTTAAAATTGACAGATGGGACAATTATTATGGAAAAAGAAAAAATATTAGACAGATGGGGAGAGTAGCCTACATTGAAGACTTTTTAACGATGACAGAAAGCAGGAACATACACTTTAAAAGAACTTTGAATGACCACCAATAATTAGAGATGAAGTTAGAGCAGCGATAAAAAAGATAAAACATGGAAAAGCCCCAGGACCAGACAATATTACCATAGAAATGCTTGAGGCTCTAGATAAATTTGGTACTGAAAAAGTAATAGTCCTCCTAAATGAAAGATATGTCAAAGCCAAATTTTCATTGCACTTCCATGGAAAGCAGGGGCCATAGAACGCGAACTCCATCGTATAATCATCCTGATGAGTCACGTGACAAAGATTGTAGTAGGAATAATCATGATGATGACCAGGAATAGAATCAAACCAGAAAAAAGCAGAACAGCGTGGATTTGTTGAAGGAAAGAAAAGTATTAATGCCTTATGTATCTTAAGAACTCTCATAGATAGATCAAAAAGAGGGAAAAAAAAGAAAAGAAAGAAAGAAATGCTCTCATTTAAATAGCAGCAAATTGCATAACATTCAGACAAGTTGACCAGCTTAAGTATCTGGGAACAGTCATCTCAACAGACAGTAGATGCACATTGGAAATATCCAGCAGAACTGGCCAAGCTGAAACAGCATCCAT
>CM060312.1:8481631-8561631 GCA_030674185.1 Monoplex corrugatus | reverse complement strand
ATGCGATCGACAATCACGGTCCCAGAATCAAGTGATCCAGAACTGTAGTGCAGAATGTACCGATTCAGCTTTTGTAATACAAACTAACAAAGTGAATGTGCTCGTCTTTATTTATGACAGCTGAGCGAAAGCATATAACTTGCACTCTCTCTCTCTCTTTCTCTATCGCTCTCTCTCTCCCTCCCTCCCTCCTTCCTCAGGCTCCTGTCTCCCTTCATGTCAGTCGTGCATGAACACTTCAACAGTGACACACAACAACAGTGACAGGATTTTTGTGAGTGTGTGTGGTGATGGTGGTTTTTTTTTTTTTAACTCTCTCTCTCTCTCTCTCTCTCTCTCTCTCTCTCTCTCTCTCTACCTCCCCTCCCTCATTCCCTTCCTCTCTCCCTCCCTCACTATTGCAAAAATGCATTCATTCATAATCACATTTATAAACATTGAAACACACAGTATTTATTCATTCATTGCCTGTCATCCTCTTCCCATTACCTCTCACAAACAGGTATAATAATAATAATAATAATAATAATGAAGCATTTGTATAGCGCACTCCTCCAACAAGATGCCAGAGCTCTGTGCACTTAACGGACGTTATCATAAGCAGCAATCCATGATAGACAAGCAACAGTGATGTACAAATCAAGTCAAAATTAAAAATAGTGATAGATAACACATTGGTAACTTGTTATAAAAAACCTAAGCAACATTAAGTTAAGGGTAAAGGATCACACACACACACATACATACACACACACACACACACACACACACACACACACACACACACACACACACACACGCGCGCGCGCGCGCATAGACACAGACACACATACACACGCACTGATTCAATCACTCACTCACTCACATACACACATACAAACCTGAACACAGATATACATACACAAGAGATTAATTATACAATCATTACTAAATAACATGTCACTTAATAAACAACACGAAGCAGCACACGAGACAGCCAAATAAGCTAGACATTAAAGGGTAGGCCAGAAGAATTTAAAGGTTATAGTATTTCTTGAAAAGGTGAGTTTTCAGAGCTTTTTTGAAAGACGGAGTTGATGAGATTTCTCTAATTTCACGTGGAAGGGAATTCCATGTTTTGGGGCTGCAAAGGAGAAAGAACGTTGTCCAAAGGTAGCAGTTCTGACATGAGGAACGTTAAGTATTTTTGAATCAGAAGAGGAACGAAGTTGACGTGATGGTGTGTATACAGAGAGAAGGTTTGAGAGGTATACATAAACACACACACATACAGTGTACATACATACACACACACACACACACACACACACACACACACACACACACACACACACACACACACACACACACACATATTCAGTCATTTTTGTCAGTTGGATCGATGAAGACTGTCTTGGCATCCTGGAGTTGGGGTGGTCGGGTGTTGTGGGTACAGAGATGGCTGGTCAGTTTGATAATGCCCTGAAAAATCTGGCAGTGGAGACAGGGAATGGTAGCTACAGATGATGGATTGTTGACTTTGTTCTTCTTGGCCCACCAGTGTTCCTCAGCTGTAGTGGTTCTGATGGCTTCATAGGTATTCGAGACTTTGCAGACAGCTGATCGCCACTTTCTTCTGGCCAAAGCTGTCTTCTCCCATGTAAAGGGCTGATGTTGAAGGCCTTCAGTGATACTTTAAGGGTATCTTTGAAGTGCTTCTTCTGTTGTCCCAGGGAGCATTTGCCTTGCTATAGTTTGCCAGATAACAGTTTGTTTGGAAGCAGTGGCCTAACATGCGAATGACATGACCTGCCCATCGCAGTTGTGACTGTATCAAGATGATGTAGATTCTTAACAGGCTGGCATGAAGCCATTGAAGGACTCAGCATCTGTGAACTTCTCTTGCCATTTTATTCCAATACCGTTTTGAGGCACATCTGTGATCTTGTCTTGCCACTTTATTCCAAGAACCTTTTTGAGGCAGCATCTGTGATCTTGTCTTGCCACTTTATTCCAAGAACCTTGGAAATAGGGTTTCCTGATGCTGATTGATGCATGGTTTCATTCTTTTTCATGCAATCGTTGGGTCAAAGTTTTTGCAAGTGCCAGAGAATTTGTCAGCATTGCTTTATATATGTCACCTTGGTAAGAGGAGTTGAGGGGCACAGTAATCAGTGAACAGGGATTTGTTGACGATATCTGTCAGAACCTTGGTTTTTGTTTGAAGTCCCACACACACACACACACACACACACACACACACACACACACACACACACACACACACACACACACACACACACAGAGTCTCCAGACAAGTTATTAGCCAAGATCTACTGTATCTCAGGCCTCTATGGTGATATTTTATTATTTAGGCTTTATAAACGTAAACCACTGCAGTGTGGTTGGGTATAATTATAAAAGTTGGAGTATTAAATCCTACAAAAATATGCAGTGGAACCCCTAAGGTGGTTGGATGACATATCATGCCACTTTCTGTAGCTTCTGCTTCCAAGCTGATACCAAATGTACTGCTTAGTGTTCCTTTGGACCATGTTATCGAGGCTGAGAGGAGGATTTTGATCTTCTGGGAGCCCGGATCTCAGTACTCATTGCCCAGGCTTATGCCGCGGAGAGGTCACTTCAGTAGCAGCAAAATCAAAATGGGAGGCAGCATATATAATACTAGTTTCCAGCCCATTGCCTCCAGCAGTGGAAAGGGCATCTCACTTCATCATAAAAATACAGTATTCAATAATTCATACACTGATACAGCGCGGAATCTTGACAATTCAAATCAAAACGCACTCTTGCACCAGGCATATGCATACAATCACAAAGACCACCCTACAATATTTAATACACAGACTGAGGGAAAGAAGTAGTTGTAGCATTCATTGTTGGGAAAAGAGGTGGGTTTTTAAATTGGATTTGAATTTTGATAGCAGAAAGGGTAGGTGTTAGGTGAAGACAGAGCGAAAGTCTATTCCAGCTGATGTTCCAGAGACAGGGCTTGGCTGAAGGATGGAGATGAATCAACCACTTGCATGAATATGGGCAGCCTTTGGACAGTAAGTTGTTGATCCACCACTGTTCCTGCTTCAGTGGGTGCTTGGAGCTTGGAATTTATCAAAAAGTGGACAGCTATCACTTCTTCAGGCAAACCAAAGAAAATGAAGGGAAACCTCCAAGTTATTGGAGACTTGAAATGTCAGGACCTGGTGCCTTGGTCTCTCAGATGACCTGAAGCAGGTCAACGACAGGAGGAAAACAGCAGTCATCATGTTTGTGCTGAGGATGATTTATGTTGCTGCAGACAGCATGCTGCAGGAGAAGGACTCGACCTTCTTTTTGCAGGGTGCCCTTTCTAGGAACTTTGCCTGCGCGGTGTTGGCCTAGCAGTCAAGAACAGCCAGCTACCCATGATAGTCCTTTCCAACCACAGTTCAGAATGCATCCTTTCCCTGAGCCTTTCAACATCATCAGGCAGTATGAACATCTGACTCTCAGTGAGTGTCTATGTCCCAACACTGTGTTTACCTCATGATACAGAACATAAGTTCTGTGAGGATCTTGATGCTGTCATCAGTAAAATTCCATTTTTGCTTGACGATTCAATGTTAGAGTCAGATCGTACCACATCTGATGGCCAGACTGTCTCAGACACTTCGGCTTTGGCAAGATGAACGACAGTGTGGCCAGAAATACTGGAGCTCTGCTCCTACAGCAAGCTGTGCATCACCAACACGTTCTTCAAGACAAAGCCTTGTAATGAAGTTTCCTGGAGACACCCAAGGTCCAGACATAGACATCAGCTGGACATGATCATCACCAGAAGAGCTGCCTTCAACAGTATGTTTCTAACACACTGCTTCCACAGGCGTTTTTGGCTTTAGGAAATCAGGGGTGCAGAAGCAGTTTTAGGTAATTAGGCCCATTTTTATTTATGTTTTACTTTTAGTGCCCTTAGTTATATTTAATTTTAAATTTGTTTAAATTCTTTAATCCTTTATGTGATAAATTGGACAGACAGGTCAATGCCAGGGGCATCTCCTTAGATTATGTGTGCAACTGCATCAATGTGTGTATTCAATTTTCTTTTCCATTTTTTTCCTGTTGAAGTGTTGAGTATAATGTTTTCAAATGGTTATAGCCCTGATGTGGCTCTACGCAGTCAGCTGGGCTTTAAACAAAAATAATGGAACAGAACGTGTGTGCATTCACACATACTGATAAAAGAAAATCTTATACTGTGTAACACACACCAAAGTGATAAGATGGATGATTATGAGGAAAGTCAAGCAGGAAGAGAAAGCTTTCTGAAAGATGTTTCTGGTATAGTACTGATAGCAATGAATCAGAATGGTGGATTTGTTTGGGAGTAAATTTCAGACAGTAGGGGCTTGAAACTGAAAAGACCTGCCACCAGCTGTCTTTGAGAATGCATGGAATTGGGAGTAGATTATCAGATGATGGCTGTTTTGTGACAAGATCATGAAGAAAGACAACAAGATGATACCAGAGAAAGGTATTGTCGAAGTAACAAAAAGCAAGGGTTGTCATTTTTGTTTTTCCAGTACTTGAAGTCGGTGAATGCTTTCAGCGGTGGTGTAACAGTAATGCATGAGCATTTAATTTAGTATGAAAAACAGAAGACAGACTAGATGAGTGGCAAGGGTTTAGAATTAGATGCTGTGCAAATAGGCAATTTATTCTTGTATACATATATAGTGCCAGCTGGAATGAAAGAAGGAAATTACATTACAATAGTCCACCCTAATAACTATGCAGGAGCAGATAAATGTGCAAGTCATACACTTTGGGAAAAGTGACTGTCATCGTCATACTAGCATGAACTGTCTCTCAAGACTGTCCATTTTAGATTTCAAGCGAGTCACCTTCTGCATTATGAGTAGAGTTGTCTCACATGGTGATGCATGTCATTGTAAACATACAAATGTTCTTGCTGTTTAGTCCACATTGGGCAGATATTACGTTGTAACAGAGTCCATCTTCAGTGGATATTCATATGCCATTTTCATAGGTGTGTGTATATTGAGTTCTTTTTTGTTTCCATAAATCACTGAATCTGTTTATTTATACTTGCATGGTTTATATTGTTGCAGGATCTTTAACATGTGCATATGGTTTAATACATTTGTAGATTATGTAGACATCGTTTAATTACAAATAATGCAGATAGACAGATCAGTTCATTGATATTTCTGCACAGGCATCAGACAATGTGACAACTGACTCGCCCTGTATAGTTGTAAGGAAAAGTCACTTCATTCCATAAATGTTTTGTAAGATTTCCTGTGAATCTCATGCACACATAAATACAAGTTGATCATGCAGGCATGCACTGTTATGATACATGTTCAGCCTTTTTATTGCCTCATCCTGTTCACCAGCAGGAAATGGGAGGAAAAGGGCTTATTAACCCAGAGGATTGAGTATTTTGAGGCCAGTCACCTCATAATTGTCTTGTATCAGCATGATTGTGATTCCAGCTATTACTCTCTGTCTGGTCAAAGTGGTATCAGTATCATTTATGTTGGAGTAATTGCTTGCTATTTAATAAATAATTATGGTATGGAGTGTTGGTTGTCACTATGTTAGTCACAGTGCTATCACAGTATCACTATCAGTGCTTTGTTTTTACAGTGGTATACCATTGTCTGTGTTCAGAGTTCAAAAATCTGAGCACATTCAGCGGCAGACGGATTAATCGTTACTGTTAGAATAATAGATAACATATTTCAGGAGTAACAGACTGCTGAAAGGTTGTTTAACCTTTTTAAACTAAAGATAAAAATATGACTGCTTTGGTTGTGCATGTCTGAGTGTGTTCGAATTGTGTTATTTCAAAAGAAGCACAACTTGGTAGACTTGAGAAAGGTCTCAAGACAAAATCCAAATGTCACCTGAAAGCAACCTGACAATATTGATGTGCAATTTTTTTTTTTTTTTTTTTTTTTTATGAGCAGTTTTTTTGCCTTCATTTCTGGGGCTTTTGTGAAATATAGACAGTGGATAAATTTCACTTGTTGAATAGCAAGGGGAAAAAAGCAGCAACCTGTAGCACTGCACATTTCATGACAGAACAAATCCTTGGCTTTCAAATGAGGTTCAAATGAGGAGCTGTTCACTCCACAAACTGTCTTCAGATGCATTTTGACTTTTTTGAGTTGGTTGCTCACATCGTGTCATTGCTGTGTTAGAGCTGAAAGTTCATTAGAAATAGTTCTTTGTTTGTCATAGATACATCTTACATGTGTATTTTGTGCTTTGTTTCCATCTTATGGTAATACTCAATTATCAATAGACGTAAACAGACAATTCTGAAACCAGTAGAATGCATCTCAGGCCTTGCTGCAGAAGAGGCAGTGTTTACACTCTGGTCTGACTGTATAGCTTCAAGTCTGGCTTGAGAAAAATTGTGCAACAGCTTGTAGAACTTTCACCTTTTAGAGAATCACTGAATGGGTACCAGACACTATTTAGTGTAGGAGAAGATAAAATATTGAAGGAAAGGAGATGGGCGCGCACTGCTCTCATAATGCTTGTCTCCAAAACAGTTAAGTTTGGAGTTTGTTTGGAGGTAGTTCAAGAGGCATTCATTGCATTGGAACAATTCCATATATTTTTATATATTATACACTTCACCCAAATCTGCTAGCAGTTTTCTGGCAGGGTCCCTTAGCCTGTGCAAAACACTATCCACTGGCAAGGTCTTAGAAATGGGGAGGGGGGAAGAGACCTATGAAACTCCAAGCTCACACCTCCAGAATGATTGACTCCCGCACCCTGTCCACCAGCATCTGGCATTGTCAACCATTGCTAACAAAGCAAAAGCTTAACCCTTTGATTCCCTCACCCTGTTCACCAGCTTCCTGCAGGAAGCTGGTGGATAGAGCAAAGGAATCAAAGGGTAAAGTTTTTGCAGTTGGTGGATAGGGTGCGGGAATCAAAGGGTTAGAATGGATAGTATACAGGCCAGTTTTAATATTGCAGGTTGGGATTAAACTTGAGATGTCAGATCTTGTGTCTATGGCTGTATCAATAGAACTAAGAGGGGGGGGGGGGTACAACAAACAATAATAATGTAGAGCGTGGTGAAGTGTCTGCAACCTCACTCCCTGTAACCTCAGATTTATGGGACAATCTTTACTGTTACCATATTTTGCATCCTATTATTGATTTGTAGGAAGTGTCACCCGGTGCAGCAGAATGCCAATGTAAAAATGCTTTCTTTCATGTGTCAGGAATACAAGAGAAAAAAGATCCCTTAGAGTGGAAAATATAAAAGAATGAACAGACATTTCAGGCAATCATTGTGCTCAGTCATATGCATGTGTATGTGTGACTGCGTGAGAGTTTTCCAGGACTTATGAATTCTACATCAGATCACATTTTGATTAAATTCTGGGGGGAAAAAAAGTAAATTTGTGACAAAATACTTGATATGACCTTTTCTTGAGGGTGCAAATATTGCCAAACTTTAAAGTGGATTTTCCATAAATTGAGAAATTGATGACCCAGTGACTCAGTTGTACATATCACAGGAACTGTTAATATGAATTTTGTTATAGATTTATATTTTGTTCTCTTCTAAATGAAAAGGTAGAAAACCTCTTTTCAGTTTTTATTAAAATTGAGTAAAATTGTGCAGTGTCTGATTTTTTCTATTTATTGTCATAATTATATATGTATGTTGGATATTTACAGTCACACACTAATGCAGACACACACATGCACACATACAAACACACACACACACAAGCACATGCACACAGACACAAACACGCACTCAAGCACACGTACACACACAACACACACATACAAGTGCATGCATGCATGCATGTGCGTACACACACACACACACACACACAACACACACACACACACACACACACACACACACACACACACACACACACACACACCGATACATATTATCTCTCTCAGTCAGTCTCTCTCGTTTTCTTTCTCTCTCTCAGGGGAAGACGCCCACATAGATGTAGTGACATACATCCCCACACATACACTAGTATTGCATCACCACAGTTGGCTGCCTCATAAAATCTCCAGTATTCATTAGCATATGACATCACAAAATCACACTGTACAAAAGCTTCATGTTCCTTTCCCAGTGTCAGCAGCAAAGAGTGTTACTCCTCTATTTGCACTTTGTGTTCTGTGTTATTGATTGTTCCATACTGATCTGTTTGTACATTGGTTTCTGTGATATTGATTGTTCCACACTCATTGTTTGTACATTGTGTTCTGTGATATTGATTGTTCCATACTCATTGTTTGTACATTGTCGTCTGTGGTATTGATTGTTCCATACTCATTGTACATTTTGTTCTGTGATATTGATTGTTCCATGCTGATCTGTTTGTACATTGTGTTCTGTGATATTGATTGTTCCATACTGATGTTTGTACATTGTGTTCTGTGATATTGATTGTTCCATACTGATGTTTGTACATTGTGTTCTGTGATATTGATTGTTCCATGCTGATCTGTTTGTACATTGTGTTCTGTGATATTGATTGTTCCATACTGATGTTTGTACATTGTGTTCTGTGATATTGATTGTTCCATACTGATGTTTGTACATTGTGTTCTGTGATATTGATTGTTCCATACTGATGTTTGTACATTGTGTTCTGTGATATTGATTGTTCCATACTGATGTTTGTACATTGTGTTCTGTGATATTGATTGTTCCATACTGATGTTTGTACATTGTGTTCTGTGATATTGATTGTTCCATGCTGATCTGTTTGTACATTGTGTTCTGTGATATTGATTGTTCCATACTGATGTTTGTACATTGTGTTCTGTGATATTGATTGTTCCATGCTGATCTGTTTGTACATTGTGTTCTGTGTTATTGATTGTTCCAAACTGATGTTTGTACATTGTGTTCTGTGATATTGATTGTTCTGTGTTGATCTGTTCGTACATTGTGTTCTGTGATATTGATTGTTCCATACTGATCTGTTTGTACATTGTGTTCTGTGATATTGATTGTTCCATACTGATGTTTGTACATTGTGTTCTGTGATATTGATTGTTCCATACTGATCTGTTTGTACATTGTGTTCTGTGATATTGATTGTTCCATATTCATTGTTTGTAGTACATTGTGTTCTGTGATATTGATTGTTCCATACTGATGTTTGTACATTGTGTTCTGTGATATTGATCGTTCCATACTGATCTGTTTGTACATTGTGTTCTGTGATATTGATTGTTCCATATTCATTGTTTGTAGTACATTGTGTTCTGTGATGTTGATTGTTCCATACTGATGTTTGTACATTGTGTTCTGTGATATTGATTGTTCCATACTGATGTTTGTACATTGTGTCCTGTGATATTGATTGTTCCATGCTGATCTGTTTGTACGTTGTGTTCTGTGATATTGATTGTTCCGTACTCATTGTTTGTACATTGTGTTCTGTGTTATTGATTGTTCCATACTGATGTTTGTACATTGTGTTCTGTGTTATTGATTGTTCCATATTCATTGTTTGTACATTGTGTTCTGTGATATTGATTGTTCCATACTGATCTGTTTGTACATTGTGTTCTGTGATATTGATTGTTCCATACTGATGTTTGTACATTGTGTTCTGTGATATTGATTGTTCCATGCTGATCTGTTTGTACGTTGTGTTCTGTGATATTGATTGTTCCATACTGATGTTTGTACATTGTGTTCTGTGATATTGATTGTTCCATGCTGATCTGTTTGTACATTGTGTTCTGTGATATTGATTGTTCCATATTCATTGTTTGTAGTACATTGTGTTCTGTGATATTGATTGTTCCATACTGATGTTTGTACATTGTGTTCTGTGATATTGATTGTTCCATATTCATTGTTTGTAGTACATTGTGTTCTGTGATATTGATTGTTCCATACTGATGTTTGTACATTGTGTTCTGTGATATTGATTGTTCCATACTGATGTTTGTACATTGTGTTCTGTGATATTGATTGTTCCATGCTGATCTGTTTGTACGTTGTGTTCTGTGATATTGATTGTTCCATACTGATGTTTGTACATTGTGTTCTGTGATATTGATTGTTCCATGCTGATCTGTTTGTACGTTGTGTTCTGTGATATTGATTGTTCCATACTGATGTTTGTACATTGTGTTCTGTGATATTGATTGTTCCATGCTGATCTGTTTGTACATTGTGTTCTGTGATATTGATTGTTCCATATTCATTGTTTGTAGTACATTGTGTTCTGTGATATTGATTGTTCCATACTGATGTTTGTACATTGTGTTCTGTGATATTGATTGTTCCGTACTCATTGTTTGTACATTGTGTTCTGTGTTATTGATTGTTCCATACTGATGTTTGTACATTGTGTTCTGTGATATTGATTGTTCCATACTGATGTTTGTACATTGTGTTCTGTGATATTGATTGTTCCATACTGATCTGTTTGTACATTGTGTTCTGTGATATTGATTGTTCCATATTCATTGTTTGTAGTACATTGTGTTCTGTGATATTGATTGTTCCATACTGATGTTTGTACATTGTGTTCTGTGTTATTGATTGTTCCATATTCATTGTTTGTACATTGTGTTCTGTGTTATTGATTGTTCCATACTGATCTGTTTGTACATGTGTTCTGTGATATTGATTGTTCCATATTGATCTGTTTGTACCAGGGCTGTTAGAGTTCAGCGATTTCGCGGAAATCCGCGAATACAGTGATCCCATTTCAGGGAAAGTCAAAGTGCTTCCGCGAAAGAAAAAAAAAAGCAAAAAAAAAAAAAAAAAAAAAAAACCAAGTTCTGTAAGGGAATAGTATAGAGAGCTCTCTTAAGTTGAACCTGCAGTACGCCTTGACATTAAGAATTATTGCATGAATACAAAAAAATTGTGTTTAGAATGACTTTCTAAAACCAAGTGCTATATATGTCATGTGGTTTCAGAAAGTTACTCTAAACACAAATTGATCCATTGATTTGTTAATTTTTTGTGAACTAAAAATTACCCAGTTTGCTGCCAGGATAGGCCCTCTGATTGGCTTCAAAATGTCATATTTTCAATTTTCGACGGGGGGCTTCGCCCCCCTGCACCCCCCACCGGGGCGTTGCCCCTGGACCCCACCGGGGCCTGGGCGGCCCCTGGACCCCGGCCAATTTTCAGGGAAAAACAGATTTTACCACTAACAGCCCTGTTGTACATTGTGTTCTGTGATACTGATTGTTCCATACTGATCTGTTTGTACATTGTGTTCTGTGATATTGATTGTTCCATACTGATGTTTGTACATTGTGTTCTGTGATATTGATTGTTCCATACTGATCTGTTTGTACATTGTATTCTGTGTTATTGATTGTTCCATGCTGATGTTTGTACATTGTGTTCTGTGATATTGATTGTTCCATACTGATCTGTTTGTACATTGTATTCTGTGTTATTGATTGTTCCATGCTGATGTTTGTACATTGTATTCTGTGATATTGATTGTTCCATACTGATCTGTTTGTACATTGTGTTCTGTGTTATTGATTGTTCCATGCTGATCTGTTTGTACATTGTATTCTGTGATATTGATTGTTCCATACTGATCTGTTTGTACATTGTGTTCTGTGATATTGATTGTTCCATACTGATCTGTTTGTACATTGTGTTCTGTGATATTGATTGTTCCATACTGATCTGTTTGTACATTGTGTTCTGTGTTATTGATTGTTCCATGCTGATCTGTTTGTACATTGTATTCTGTGATATTGATTGTTCCATACTGATCTGTTTGTACATTGTGCTCTGTGATATTTATTGTTCTATGCTAATCTGTACTTTGTGTTCTGTGATATTGATTGTTCCGTGCTCTGTACATTGTGTTCTGTGATATTTGTTCTATGCCTTGTACATTTAGTTCTGTGATGATATTGATTGTTCCATGCTGATCTGTTTGTGCATTATCATTATGTCCTTTGGTATTTATTGTTCCAGAAATGTGATGGAATGATGCAGCCAGAGTACAAGAAGTTCTCCATAGATCCACAGATCACCTCCTTTGAGATGCTGCAGGGAATTTTGGCCAAGGCTTTTGACATCAAAAGGTAAAGCATATTTTCATACATGTATGTATACATCATTACATGTGTGTGTACATGTTTGAAAAACATTATTTTTTCCATATAATTTTCAAATAAACAACCACTTTTGTTCAGTTAGATAAAAAAGGCGAATAATCATATCCATGTATGATGTGTTCCACATTAATTCAGGTTGTGCCTTGGATCTGTTGACATGTGTGCGCTTTTTGTGTGTGTGTTATGGTTTGTTTTATTTCATATTATTTTTTTATATGGGGGATCCATTATGCAGCAGGTGGGCTCTTCCTAGTTGTCAGGGTCACTATGACTTAGTCATGCTAGTGCAAGTATGATATAAAATTAAAAAAATAAAAAACAGGCAGCACTAACAGAATCCAGACACTTTAAGTTTAACACAAAATGAAATTTGTTGTTTGTTTAAAAGCACATACATGAACAGACATTAAAAGAATAATGAACAGAAACCTGAAGTTGATTTCTTAGTCGCTGTCATTGTTATCATTATCATCACTGTCATCTTGTGACTGTTATCATCAGCTTCAGTTTGGCTCTGCGTGGGTATCTGTTATCATCATCACATCCTCGTTATCATCATTATCACCATCTTTTTGTCTTACTGTCGTTCTGTCTTCTTCCTTCCTGAGTGATGTGTATTTTGTACCATTGAGTTTTGGTCATTGTGAATGAATGCTTTGGCAAATGATCAGAGTGTGATGCTTTGATTTGATTTATATGTCAGTTCCTTCCTGAGGATGTGTGTTTTGTACCATTGAGTTTTGGTCATTGTGAATGAATGCTTTGGCAAATGCTCAGAGTGTGGTGCTTTCATTTGATTTATATATCAAGGTTTACCATCATTTAAATGTCATTACTATCATTATCATCAGTACCGTAAATGTTGCAGTGACTTCACTCTGAGTTACCTGGCCCGAGACTCGGAGGGCCAGGAGGTGTACCTCAGCATGTTGTCTGACTGGGACATGGACGCAGCATTCCAGTGTGCCGCAGACCCCTGCCTCAAGCTGAAGGTGGACCTCAAGCCGTTTGACCAAGGTCAGCTGTCAGGTGCAAAAAGTAACGTCCCCTTTTACCGTTGTGTGCCTCTTGCATGACTCTTCCCTGTAGCTTTCAGTGTCGCTGTAGTGATGTATCTATGTCTGTGACCGGGATAGTCCTGGTAACCTTTCCATTCCCAAGTCTTGACCATCACAAGCTGGTGAGGAACTGACAGGTTTAAAACTGTCTGATTGTTGTAGTAGGACAGATGTCAGGTTCAAGTGATATGGCAGTTGTCATATGACCTGCTGTTTTTCATACCAAGTGGGAGTACACAGACAGACAGGCATGAATACACGCTCGCACGCGCACACACATGCGCACACACACACCACACACACACACACACACACAACACACACTCACACTCACACACACACACACACATGTGCACATACACACACACTCACGTATGTGAGTGCACAAACACACACACACGACACACACACACACACACACACACACACACACACACACACACACACACACACACACACACACACACTCACACACACACACACACACTCACACAACACACACACACACCCCACACACCACCACACTCACTCACCAACCACACACACACACACACACACACACACACACACACACACACACTCACACACACACTCACACACACACACACAACACACACACACACACAAGAACATCCCAGAATATTGTCTATTCATGATCATGATTTAAAATCTGTTTCAAGCACTGATCATGATCACATGTGTTACATATTTCCTGTCATTTTTGTAAAGTCCAAGCATTGTGTCCTATTAAGATATTTTCCAATACAGCCAGGACATTTTGTCCTGTTATTTCTGTGTACTGGATGCTACACCAGTGTTGTACTGTACACATAGCAGCAGTCATACAGCCATTTTATTTTCATATCTTGTGAATTTGAAGGAGCTACTGGCACAGCCCCCTTATAATCTCTTGAAAACTAAAGGAAGCAATGATTATTCTTGAAAATCTGAAAATTAAAAAAAGCAATGATTACATCTCTGAGAATAATCTGAAAACTAAAGGAAAGCAAATGATTTACTCTTTTTAAAATCTGAAAACTTCCTAAGGAAGCAGTGATTACTCTTGAAAATCTGAAAACTTCCTAAGGAAGCATGATTACTTTTGAAAATCTGAAAACTTCCTAAGGAAGCAGTGATTACCTAATCTTGAGCAAAATCTGAAAACTACTAAGGAAGCATGATTACTCTTGAAAATCTGAAAAAAAACTTTCCCTAAGGAAGCATGATTACTCTTGAAAATCTGAAAAAACATTCCTTAAGGAAGCAATGATTACTCTTGAAAATCTGACCAAAACAGTTCCTAAAGAACTCTAGGAAGCAGTGATTACTCTTGAAAATCTGAAAACTTCCTAAGGAAGCAGTGATTACTCTTGAAAATCTGAAAACTTCCTAAGGAAGCAGTGATTACTCTTGAAAATCTGAAAACTTCCTAAGGAAGCAAGTGATTACTCTTGAAAATCTGAAAACTTCCTAAGGAAGTCGAATGATTACTCTTGAAAATCTGAAAACTTCCTAAGGAAGCAGTGATTATCTTGAAAATCTGAAAACTAAAGGAAGCAATGTTACTTTTGAAAATCTTGTTTAAACATGAGGAATTTAACAGGGACAGTTTTCAGGAAAAGATAATGTTGCCCTCTCTCCCCTTTCCTGCTCCCTCGTATCAACAGATAGTTGTGACTATCAGTTTCCTTAATCTGTTTTCCGATAACAGTAGGGGCATTATACCACTTTCCTTCAACTGGCTGTACGTGAAAGCAAGTTGCCTTGCTTTTAGTCTGTCTCTGATGTACCAGTTGGGATGCAATGTTTGACAATCTGTCATGAGGAAGCGATGGAGAGGAGTAAGCATAACTGACTGTGCCATGAAAACTTGTTAGCTTTGCAAAACAACTGACTGTGACAGTTTCCCATGAACTATCCTAGTTTTGTTGAAAGGTGCAGTCTGCTTGTGTTGATGTCCTAGGATACTTTGGGTTCTCTCAGGAAGTTTTGTGTTTGTTACATCAGTATTATTTGCCTGTGTTGGTGTGTTGACTTTGCGTAAGTATATTGTGTGTGTGTGTGTGTGATAATGATGTTATTGTTGGTTTTGTTCATTTATAATACGTATTTTGCAGTCATTCCTGGTGGTAGTTACCAACTTTTATTGTTATGCTTATTGATTTGTCAAGCAGGTGGGTCTTGTCAGCATATGATGTAGATCTCACATGTTCCAGTTAACTGCACATAACTGCACAATGTCAAGTCTTGACTAAAAAAACAAAAAAATAACAACAAAAACAAATTAAGAAAACTGTGCAGGCACTATCTCAGTATCTGTGTTCAGGATTTAAAAAAAGACAGGGAGTGGAGAGGGTGGGCACCACACTCATAATACTGCCTTCAGTAAAGTTAATGCCTGTACTTACTCACTCCCCTATGAAAGAGCTTTACCTTTACCAAACTGTTGATGGTGTTATATCTGTTGTATTGTTAATTTAGTTGTGTTGATATTATGTTATTATTACAGTTTATTTTGTTTTGGTTAATATATGTATTGGTGTTGTCAGAGTGTGTTTGTATGAACACTTTGACTCCTGCGCCCTGTCCACCAATTGCAAAAACTTCACCCTTTGATGTCCCTTACCCTGTCCACCAGCTTCCTGAGGGAAGCTGGTGGATAGGATGAGGGAATCAAAGGTTTAAGGATTTGCTTGGCTAGCATGGTTGACAATGTAGTATGCTGGTGGACAGAGTGCGGGAGTCAAAGGGTCAACTTGTGCTGTTTTTCTGCAGTTTGTACCAGTGCTGTTTGCCTAGTGCCAGATCTTGGTGCTTTAGCTTCTTACAGTTTTGTTGTCAAGTTTCAGATTTATGTGTATTATGTAAGCGTGTTTTGTTAGCCTGTGTTGATGTGTTACTTTTCAGTTTGTTGTGTTTTTGGTGTATATTTTATATGAACATTGCTGTCTTTTGCTGCTGTCGTTGTGCATGTTTTCACATTGATGTTTCAAGTTATTTGCACCAAATGAATGTCAAAATTTACAAGATTTTGTGTACATTTTCATGTTTGCAGTATTAGTTCCTCTATGCGTAGGTGACTGCCTCTGGTAGTGCCAGCATTTATCAAGTGTCTTGCATGTTTTCATGTTCACAGAGATTATTTTGACTAAAGATGTCAGATTTGATCTGTGTAGTAAAATATTTGGGAAAGATTTTACTTTGATCTTATCAGTGTTGTATACTTGATGTGGCTGTGTCATTTCTTGTCTTCTTGTTAGCGATATGAGTGTTGTGCTCCTGCAATAAAATTCATGTTGTGTTTTCATACCTCATACCAGCCGTCATTGGACGTAAGTTCTTTTCATTTATTCTGAACAGTTTGTTGGGATGCCTTCAAGTTGATGAAAACGACTCCTTATTTTTCTTAATCTGTTCTCCCTTCCTCACCTCCATGAAGTTTTATTTCTCTGTATTTTTCTTCCTTTTCATGGGACTGGTAACATGAATTTTTTAATAACCTGCATTTTGGTTTTCTTTTGTCTGTCAATCTTGCAACCCGCTTTTTCTTTTTTTTTTCTTTTTTTTTTTTTCTTTCTTTTTCTTCTTTTTGACAAAATGCATGATGGATTTCCTGGTGATGGCATTCAGTACCTTGTCAACATTTCAGCATCTATATGCATAGTTTATAATATTTTTTTCCTGAGACCAATTCTACACAAGTAATAAAGGATGCAGGAAGATAATTCTGTCATTTGAATCCACAGAGGGAATTGATGAATATGATTTACCCTAACCCTATCAACATTCTAACATCTACATGCACACTTTATAGTTTGTTTTTTTTCATGAGACTATTTCAGCACAAGTAGAGAAAGGGTGCTAGATAATTCTGTCGTTTGAATCCATGGAGGTGAATGATGAATGTGATTTTTACAGTGACTGTACAGATAAGGTTTTGCTTCATATCATCTTCAAAGGCCAGGGACTTCAGGATCAAGACTACAGGAACTTTGCCCAAAATGTTTAAGATTGTTTCCAAGCCAGCATGCATGAACGTATGTCAGATTTGATGAGTTTTTTAGCAGCTCAGGATAACAAACTGGGAAAAAATTCTGAGCCTTTTCCATGGCATCACAAAGTTATTGCATGCTATTTACATTCTGGATTTGATTTTAATTTAACCCTTGACTCCTGCGCCTTTTATACCAACTGCAAAAACAACCTTGACCTTATACACCAGTGTAGATAGGAATCAAAGGGTTAAGTTTTTGTTTGCTATAGTTACAATGCGGCTGGTGTTGACAATGCAGGAAGCTGGCGGATAGGGTGCGGGAGAGAAAGAGTTACCAACATCTTGATTGTTGACTATGTTGTCATAAAATCTTCAGTCTGACAGCATGGTGAGAATTGTCCCAGATTCTGTGGCCTTTCATGGTTTGATCTTGTAGTGACCTCAGTTTTGGTTTCCTCCACCAGTTTCGTGTCTGAGGTGCATTCAGGTTAACCCTTTTCCTACCAAGAAGATAGGTCACTGTACTAACTATTGACCAAGTAATGTTAGGAAAGGGACTCAAAAACTCAAATTACGCCTGTTTTTTTGCCATTTTTGCCGCTTCAAAAAACGTGTAACGCAAAAGGAAATGACAAGAGTAGCTCCCTTTGTTGGAAAAGGATTCATGTCAGCAATGCAGTCATTTTCTGTTTATATACTTGAAACAGAAATTTCGGTTCAGGGCATGAATTGATGACAACCTCGTGACGCGGTCCACGGAGAGAGAAAACTGAGTCACAGGATGTTTGTGACGCGGTACATGAATGTGTTAAGGTCTTTAGTGTTGGTGGTTCATGGGGCTGTCAGTAGAGTGCTGTGGTGATGGTCTTCTTACCAAGGGTCTCTCACTAGGTCCAGTTCCGTGACTGAACAGTTTCTGCCGTTAGTAGAGGGCCAGTGTTGTTGTATGTAGTTAGATGGAGCAGACCAAGCACTGTTGAACTTCACTGAATGACCTATCAACAGTGCAGTCTACTCAGGTGGATGGCCCTATGGCAGTTGACATAACTGGCTTCGCATTGGGCTTCTTGGCACTGGGACTGCGACTGATTGAATTGGGGGTTGATGGTGCGTTGAGGAGCCCAAATGAGTAATGGGGGATTAGTATCATTGAAATGATAGAAAATAAGGCTGTGTAGAAAAGAAATACACACACACACACACACACACACACCACACACACACACCACACACACACACACACTCCACACACACACACACACACACACACACACACATTCTTTTTCTCCCTCTCTCTCTCACACACACAGGCATGCATGCACGCTCGCTCACATCACTCACTTACACAACACACACACACACATACCACACACAAACACACACACACACACACACACACACAACATCACAACATTCTTTTTCGATCTCTCTCTCACCACACACAAGCTGATGCTAAAGTCGTTCACTAACATACACACACCAACAAAAACACACACAACACACACACACACACACACACACACACACACACACACACACACACACACACACCACACACACACACACACACACACACACACACACACACACACAATCAAAAAGAGGAGGAGGAAGGAAAAGTGCTTGACACATCTACCCTGCATTCTTATGTTAAATGATCAAGAGAAAACTTGTGGGGATTCTTTCAGCCCGTGTACACAATTCTGTATACATAAAAGAGGTCAGTTTGTGCCCTGTAACAAACCAGCAACCAGACAAAAGACATTTTTCACAGTCTGTAACTTCTTTCTTTGCCTACAGTTTGGATTGGAGTGTTTAGAGTTTTCTCTTGACATCTGAGAACAGTGGAAGTAGACAAGAGTGGGGAGGGAGGAGAGGTACAGACCAGTCAGTGGTTTAATATGAGTAGGGCCTAGGACCTGGCCAGCTCATGGGTTTATGTGCAGGCTTAAGGCTTGTGCCATGATCACCATACACATGACACCTGTGACGTTAGTGCATATGGAATTCATTCCGAGCACAGAGAAACTGAAACTGAAACCTAATATATGATGATTTGTACATTGATGTACTTGCATTATTTGAAGATTTGTGATTCATACATTAATGTACTTGCATTATTTGCTTTTTTTCCCCCTACTTTTCTTTTTTTACAAATGTTCTGTTTCCTCAGTGAACTGCTTATGCTGCTTATGATCAGGACGAAGAGATTTGGTTGAGGTGAAGACATGCTTGCAATGTTTCTTAGTTTTATGGTTTGAAAACTGATGATGAGTAAAATGGTAATGCTGGCTCATCTTGCATTTAGCCCCCACTGCCTCCATCTCCAGCCCTTTTCCTTTATTCCCTTCCAAAAAAATAACTTTGTCTTGAGTTTGTTTGCAGACTACTTATACTTATTTAGTGGCATAGTCACTGTTTGTTATTTGTTACATGTATTTTTCTTTTTAAAGTTCTGTACTAATTATAGGGGCAGGCCAGGTGAGAAAGAACAGAAAAAAGAAAAATATATATACTTTCGTTTGTTGATATTCAGAAATCATCTCTCTCTCTCTCTCTCTCTCTCTCTCTCTCTCTCTCTCTCTCTCTCTCTCTCTCTCTCTCTCTCTCTCTCTCTCTCTCTTTCATCTCTCTTTCTCTCTCTTCATCTCTCTCTCTTTCTCTCTCTTCATCTCTCTCTCTCTCTTTCCCTTCTTCCTCCCTCAGCTCCTGCCTCTCTTGAACTGTGATAAGAATTTCATCACTCATATAAGTAATGTACATGGTTATTAAAATGATGTACAATATGATTTTTTGTAGAAGTTAACAATCAGAATAATTGCTTGGAAATTGATGTTCAGTGTGAGAATCTATGACCATTTTTATCTTTCTCATAGTATTCTATGTATGTTTATTTTCAGTAGAGTGACTTTGATGGAAATGAAATATTTTATGTTAATTACATGTACAGTAGCTTATAGTCAATAAATCATGTTTATTCATATTCTCTCTCTGCTCTCTCTCTGTCCTCTCTTCTCTCTCTCTCTCTCTCCTCCCCCCCCCCCCCCCCCCCCCCATATATTTATATATTTATTTGACTTTGATGTTATAGCTTCACTTCTACCTTGTGTATTTTATTGTGCTGAAAGCTTCGTCACTCTTGTGACATAATAGTTAATACTGTAACTGTCATATTAGTTTTTGTTTGATATTTTACTTGTATTCGGATTATGAATAAACATTGATTAAACGAGCAGGAGCATGAAAAAGAAAAGGCTGTCATTGTTAAAAATGTTTTTGAGTAGTTACATCTATGAGCTTTGAGACTCATACATTTTTTTTTTTTTTCATGCTTTTATTATCGGAGGAAGAGTACTTTTGAAGAATAAACAGTGTTAGAAATCTTAATCTCTGAGTAATGTTGTGATAAAGCTTTTAGTGTTGGCTCCAACTGTGGATGTTCATCTTGAATTCTTTACTTTGGCAAATAATGAATGTAATGTTATCTTGAATTCTTTATCCCCCATAGTGATGCTGGGGACTTTCAGTATACATAATATCCTCACCATCCGGAAGTTCTTTGCTGGGAGTTTACTCTTTTCTGTCATTCTTTGTTTCTTTTCTTTGCTTTCTGTTGACTCTTCCTGTCGTTTTCTGCCATGCTGCTCCATTCACCTGTATGTGTTCCACAAAGCCTTCCATACTTTCTCTTAGGATTGATAGTTGGGCACATGTATTAATTGCTCTTTTGCCTATAAGGAAATATCATATGCAGAGGCAGTTTTAGGTAATTTAGGCCAGTTTTAACATTTGCTATAGTGTACTTAGTCATGTTTATATGTTGTTTTTTTGTTGTTGTTGTTGTTGTTGTTTTTTATTGAGGTTTCATATTTTGAGTTCCCCATTGATGGATTGGTTGGAGTGATCAACGTCAAAGGCATTTCCTAGATTATATGTGCAAATGCATTGTCTATGTACGTAACATTTTCTTTTCCATTTTTTGGTCAGGTTCATAGAGGTGATGAGGTGGTTATAGACCTGATATGGCTTTGCGCAGTCGCTGAGCTTTAATCAGTAATGATAATATTTGTCCAAGTGTTGATGTATCTTGAATTCTTATCCGTGGGAAATATTCTATTTCTGTCAAGGTCTGGTTGATGGAAGAGAGAGAGCTCCTTCCTTTCATATAGTTTCGATCTGGCATCTTACATTCGAGTTTGATTTCAGGAAGAGAGAGGCAGAAAGCACAGTGTATGCATTCTCCAGTCCATTCAGCACGGGGTTGGGGAATGTAAAACTGTGAATGAGAAAGAGAGAAAATGGGTACGGAAAATGTGTTATTACCCTCAAAGTCCAAATGGTTTCTGCTGCCTCACCCAGTTGTGGGTCAGGGTTATGGGAACTGTTTACCATTACTTTGACATCATGGTCGGTCAAAAGTATTGAGCATTGTGTCTGACTGTGGACGTTACATTTTTCAGAATTGGATGACTGGGACGTGATAGCACCCACAGAGATCCCTCAGGCCAGAATCTCCAGCCTTCTGGACAAGAACTCTCTGTTGGGGGCCATCACCAGCAACATCTCTTCCCACGTGGGCAAAACCATGTCCTCCATGCAGCGGGCCATGGGTAAGTTCAGGTCAGCTTTGTTTGTGGGGGTGGTGGGTGGGTCAGCCATCAGGAACCTTCAGAGAACTGCATTATGTTGAGGTGCTGTGATATGAGTAGCATTGGTGTTTGGTCCTCATGTTGTTTAATCACAATCTGTGAACATGTTGGTCATGAATTTAAGTTGCTTTTTGAATGTACTTAGAAATGCTTGGCTTCCAAAACATTTTTTGCAGCTGGAATCCATGTTTAATCCATGTAATTTACATTCATACTTAGCAGAAAAGCGGGCTTTAAACTTGTAAAGTTTTTGCATGCTTACAAGTTGTTTAACCCTTTGACTTCCTCTGTCTACATCCTGCATTGTCAGCCATGACAGCAAAACAACAACTTGACTCTTTCATCCCCTCACCCTATCCACCAGCTTGTTGGAAACTGGTGGATATGGTGTGGGAGTAAAAGGGGTAACCCAAATGTTTATCTTTTCTGCTTGTGTGGTTCTATTCATATCGGAAAAGAGACAAGAATACATTTCATTTATGTTTCTTGGGAAAGGTAGTTACAGTCTGATTTTGCAATAACACTGTATTTGTCAGCGTTCAAAGTTGGTATACTTGTCCCCTGAATCCTGTGTAACATGGTATACTTGTCCCCTGAATCCTGTGGTAAGATGGTATTACTTGTCCCCTGAATCCTGTGTAAATGGTATACTTGTCCCCTGATCCTGTGTAACATGGTATACTTGTCCCCTGAATCCTGTGTAACATGGTATACTTGTCCCCTGAATCCTGTGTAACATGGTATACTTGTCCCCTGAATCCTGTGTAACATGGTATACATGTCCCCTGAATCCTGTGTAAATGGTATACTTGTCCCCTGAATCCTGTGTAAGATGGTATACTTGTCCCTGAGTCCTGTGTAACATGGTATACTTGTCCCTGAATCCTGTGTAACATGGTATACTTGTCTCCTGAATCCTGTGTAAGATGGTATACATGTCCCCTGAGTCCTGTGTAACATGGTATACTTGTCCTCTACCTGACGTGGTATAATCCTGATCCTGTGTAAATGGTATACTTGTCCCCTGAATCCTGTGTAAATGGTATACTTGTCCTCCTGAATCCTGTTGTTTAACACTGGGTATTATAACGTTACTTGTCCCCTGAATCCTGTAAAGATACAATGTGACATGGTATACTTGTCCCCTGAATCCTGTGTAACATGGTATACTTGTCCCTAATCCTGTGTAACATGGTATACTTGTCCTCTGAATCCTGTGCCTTGTCTGAATCCTGTATAACAATTGACATGGTATACTTGTCCCTGAATCCTGTGTAACATGGTCTACTTGTCCTCTAAATCCTGTGTAACATGGTATACTTGTCTCCTTGCCTGAATCCTGTTTGCCCATGTTCATAATGATGGGTGAAGTGTGTCCATACCAGGTCTGAAGCAAGCAGACGAGACATTCAAACCTCTCAAGCCCCCCATGTCGGACATGGAGTTTCACCATTACTTGGACTCTGCCGGCTTCATGGTCAAACCAAGCGAGTTCCGTCTCAGCATCTACCAGGGGGGAATCGAGGGCTCCTTGCGTCGCGTGGCCTGGCGTCACTTGCTCAACATCTTCCCAGAAAACATGTCTGGCCGGGAACGCTTCGACTACCTGAAGCGCAAAGAGCAGGTGAGGCATGGTCTTGTCCATAGAAAGTTGACTTTGGTGTGTCTGCATACTGAGTATTTGATGGGTGTACATTTGGGGTGTTTTCATGTGTTCATAAGACATCACAGACTTACATGGATTTCAAGGACTTTAATATATGTATTTGATTTTCTGCATGGCCTTTAAGACATGTATTTGGTTTTCTGCATATGTTTACATGCGATGGAGGCTCAGGCTTGTACAAACAGATTGGGAAAATCTCTATTTTTTATCGGCGAGGGAAAATCCCCACTTTACTCACAAAGTGCTATCTGGGCAGGATCAGATTTGGACCCTCACATCGGAAGTCCAGCGTCCTGACAGCTTGACTGTTATCCCCAGTCATCATCATCATTAGGTGCCTTGCCGCATGGCGCTGGCGATTATGGACTTCCATCTGTCTCTATCTCTTGTTGCCTCAAGCATCTCTTCCACCTTCCCTGTCTTCAACAACTCTGCAAGTCCGTCTAGTATCTTCTCCCTGGGCCTACCCAGTGCTCTCCTTCCCTCCAGCTTTCCTGTTGTGACAAGGTGTTCCAATTCCCCTTTCCTCATAAAATGGTCTGTGAATGTTGCCTGCCTTTTCCTAATCTTCCTTATGAGTGATCTACTTGTATCTGCCTCCATCAAGACTGTCTAGTTTGTTTTCTTTGCTGTCCATGGAACTCTCAACATCCTTCTTAGAAACCACATCTCAGCTGCCTCAATCTTGTTCTGGCTTTGCTTGTTGACTGTCCACGCCTCGCAACTGTACAACATTATTGGTTCTCTATAACATTCAAGAACTCTCTTCCTGATGTTAATTTGATAGGCATTTGTTGGTAAGAATGCTTTCCATCTTCTTGAATGTTGTTTTGGCTTGGCCGATTCTGTTGGCTATTTCTGATGTGCATCTGCCGTCTGGTGAAATGATGGTTCCCAGGTATTTAATCTTATCAGCCTGTCTCAAGGTTGTGCCATTTGCTGTTTGCATGAGGGGATTTCATGTTTTTTACTGATCACCATGTCTTCCTGCTGTTTAGTTCCAACCCCTTACCATTTGCTTTCTATTTCAGGTATATTCACAAGGTTTTGTAGGTCCCTTTCACTTTCTGCAATTAGCATGGTGTTATCTGCATATCGAATGTTGTTTATCATTTTTCCTCCAACCTTTAATCCAGGATTTTCCTCTAGGTTTCTCATGATGTTTTCGCTGTAAAATGAAAACAGATCTGGTGACAAAACACAACCCTGTCTGACTCCTCTTTTGATGTTTTGGAAAGAGCTTACATCGTTTTTTATTCTCATTGCAGCTGTTTGTTCCCAGTACATATTTCTGATTATTCCCCAGTAGTGTATGATATATATAATAGGTGAGTGTGTAGTCTAGAGGAAAAACACCTACTGGAAAGGGAGAAGTCAGAGAAAGCTGGGGCTTAATGTCCGACTGATGACATTATCCTACTCCCCCTCATGGGGATGCTAGGGGCTCTTTCATTATATATAGTATCTCCACCTTCTAGGAATTCTGTGCAAGAAATTTCCTCTTGTCTATCTTTCTGTTCGCTTTGCTACATGGTTTACAATACAGGATGCTGGTGGACAGGGTGCAGGAGTCAAAGGGTTTAATTTAGGGAAGTCTCACCAGATATGGGTCTCCGGCACTTCCGTTTGCTTACGTGTCGAAAGTGGCGACCGGCAGACTTCATTGATTTTTCTAGAGCAAGCTGAAACCAGTGTATGGAAATAAATTGTGTTATTGAAACCTTCAGACATTTGTGCAGCAGTTTGTTGTTTTTTGTTGTTTTTTTGTATTTCCTTTAACTGTTTTTCTGTCATTGAACAAGTCTTTGACATAGATTTTATTGATTGTGTGTGGTTTCTTGGAAACGCTTGCGTCTCAAAGTGGCGAGTCAGCGGCTAGACAGCTTTCTTACAAATAGTAGCCTATAGGAAGCTGTAGAATTAATACATCAGCCTGGGTCTGATGATGGAGATGGTGCAGAAAAACTTAATACATGTGGGATTGAACATGAGTGGAAGGATGGAGTACATTATGGGAATGAATTACAGTGTGTCAGTAAAGTTTTGTTTTGTTTTATTTTTGTTTTTGGCCTACACATACATTTTTGGATTAACTTATACACAAAAAAAGCTGCCTAGAGTATTCCGCTTGGAATGACACTTTATAAGTTCATGTCTTGCTTTTTTTTATTTAATAGTGTTTGTTTCTTGTCTTTTTTTTAATTTAGTAAGTGTTTGCTTTCATTATGATTAAGAAATATATTGGCTTCACCTAGTTGATAGAGGGCTGAGTATTTGGGGCATTGACTAGGGTGGTGGGGGTGGGTCTGTCATGCGAGACGAGTTTATACAGAATAGCTAGTTGTGTTGTGATTCAAACCTTTAATGATTTATTTATTTACTTCATATATATGTTCCTTTTTGAAGGTAAGATACACACATACACATGTCATTTACATGTAACCAAGATTATTCCAGTGGTAGGCTGATAAAATACCAGGATAAAATATAGACTGGGTAAAACATATCTAGGTAGGGCCTCAAGACCTGGCCAGCTCAAGGGTTTATGTGCTGGCTTAAGGCATGTGCCACGGTCACCATATACGTGGCACCTGTGACCTTAGTGCATATGGAATTCATTCCGAGCACGGAAATGTCATCTTGAGAAAACTGAAACTGTTTCTTGACTCTGCTTTTTATGGTTGATGTTTTTAGAATTTGAGGGAACAGGGAGGCCTTTCTGACTCCATTGAGCTCCATTGAGTTGATGTTACTATCAGTTGAGTTGAGTTGGTACATTGGCTGAAGTATTATGTCATTGTATGCAGGATTCCTGTTGATGCACATCAAGTAAAGTGTTATTTAACTGTGTACAGGAATACTATTCACTGAGGGATGAGTGGAAGGAGCGGTTTGCAGGCGGGTCCACCACAGAGGAGGTGAAGTATGTGGCCTCGATGGTGAAGAAAGATGTGTTGCGAACAGATCGCTCCCATCGGCTGTATGCTGGGGGTGATGACAACAAGAACGTGCTGTCTCTCTTTCACATTCTGGTCACCTACGCTCTTACACATCCGGATGTCTCCTACTGCCAGGTAAGTTCTTAGTTCATATCTGATTCTTTTTGCAGGCATGGGAATTGTTTGATTGGGGGAGGGGGGGGGGGGGATTCCTATTTTTTCTGCTCAGTTTTTCAACAACAACAAAAATGTTCTGGTCCAAAATGTCAGAACCACCAAAAACGATTTAATTTGAAATGGCTCCTCGATCTTAAATGGAGTGAGTCAGTACTTCACAAAGGCTGATGTTGGGTTGCTTTAGTTAGGTTTTTATGTGTATATGGCCTTGGGATGTTTTCTTTTGCACTGGTTATTGAAAGGAAGATATCAGCTTGCTTTGAGTGCCAACAGAGGAGATGAATTCAATGGAGATGGTGTAGTAATGCAGTGGAGATGAGACTGGCTTTCTCAGCAAGAACGGATTAGAAAAATCTGTGTGGCTGGGCACGCATGGCGTTTGTTGTGTCAGACGTAATCCCAGACACAGGGTTGTATGCCTGATGAACTGTTTGTCAATCAACAAACATTGAAACCAAGAAAACTTTGGAGCATATTTGCATTGCTTAATGATGTATAATTTGTGTATCTGTGGGAGAGATAGGGAGCTGTCGGACAGAAATAGAAAGATAAAGAGGAGCACTTTTCATTATTCTTTTTATTGCCACAAGTGTGTGTTTTTAGGCTGTCAGGTAGCCCCAGATTGCACAGATTTTGACCTAGCTGTTCTAAATGGGGGGGGGGAGGGTTATGCCTCCAGACCCCCACCCTTAGATTTTCAGACTTTTCCATAGTGACCAATTCCCTTGCCAGTTTTTGGTAAAGAAGAAGGCTGTGGGATTTTGAGTAACAATGGTAACATCTGTCTGTGATTACTAAACTAGTCGGCTGACGGGTGACAGGCCCACAGTAGATTTCAGCTGACGTTACAGGATTCCAGCTGTGTTCTCCAAGATTGTTATCAACAGCTGTGGTTAGCTGTCATTGTGTATTTTGATATATTTGTGTAGTGTGTGTGTGTGTGTGTGTATGTGTGTGTGTGTGTGGTTTTAATTTCTTAAGGGGAACACATTACCTTGCTCGGAAAATCCCACATGTGTTTTACAGCAAATACTACCTGATGGAAAGAGATCCAAGACAATGATAGTGTGTGCCATGTGTCTGCTTATAATCAATGTGTTGTGTGCATGTGCAGGGCATGAGTGACCTGGCGTCCCCACTGTTAGTGATCCAGAAGGACGAGGCGCAGGCCTACATCTGTTTCTGTAGTCTCATGGCACGTCTCCGTGGCAACTTTTCCGCTGATGGGTCTGCCATGATGACCCAGTTCCGACACCTGGCGGACCTGTTGCAAGTGCATGATGCACAGTTTTACGATTACCTGGTTAGCATCAATGCTCATGACCTCTTCTTCTGCTACCGTTGGCTTCTGCTACAGCTGAAGAGAGAGTTTCCCTTTGAGGATGCTCTGTATATGCTGGAGGTAAGTACTGAAGTAAGGGTTTGTGCAGTAGATGTGTGTAGTTTTGTTGGGACAGGAGTATATGTGTGCAGTTTGCTTAAAAATTCTGCTCGCATTAATTTCTTCTGCAGTTCATTTTTTATTGATTTGTTGATTGAGGACACCGAGTGAAATTGGGGCTATTCTCCCCTAGGACAGCATCTCACCACAGGGCAGCACCATTGTTGTCCATTTCTTTGTTTTGTTTTGTCTTCATGTTTTGTTGTCATTGTTGTCACTGTCTGTGTGTGTGTGGGAAGGGGTCTTCATGTTTTGTTGTCATTGTTGTCACTGTCTGTGTGTGTGTGGGAAGGGGTCTTCATGTTTTGTTGTCATTGTTGTCACTGTCTGTGTGTGTGTGGGAAGGGTCTTCATGTTTTGTTGTCATTGTTGTCACTGTCTGTGTGTGTGTGGGAAGGGGTCTTCATGTTTTGTTGTCATTGTTGTCACTGTCTGTGTGTGTGTGGGAAGGGGTCTTCATGTTTTGTTGTCATTGTTGTCACTGTCTGTGTGTGTGTGGGAGGGGGTATTTTTTGTTTGTTTTTTGTTCCATTTGTTAATCCATGACATTGGGCTTCTCTGTAGAATTTTGTCGACTTTTGTGGGGATGCCAGGGGCTGTTTCAGTCTAAAAGTCGCCCCATCTTGTGGAAATTCTGTGCTGGAAACTTTCTATTCTGTCGTTCTCTTTGTTTTTGCCATATATCTTCCTATCACTTTCTGCTGTGCTGGCCCATTCATTTGGATCTGTTCTGTAAAGCCTTACATATTTTCTATTAGGATTAGTTATTGGGTACATGGATTGACTGCATTTTTGGCTCTGAGGAATTGTGATGAGCAGAATCAGTTTTAGGTAATTTAGGCCAGTTTTTTATGTTTAAGTGTGTGTTTAAGTTTATACATTTGTATTCAAGTTTGTTTTTTTAAGCCCCCGGTTATAAATTGGGTGGAAACGGTCAACACTTGGGGCATATCCTTAGATGATGTGTACAATGTATTGGCATGTGTACATAATTTTCTTTTCCAGTTCTTGTTTTTTCAAGGGTATGTTTGAGTAATATGCCCCCATTGGGTTGCCGGGGGCTCTTTCAGTATAAATAGTATCCCCACCTTCTGGAAATTCTGTGCTAGAAATTTCCTCTTTTCTGTCACTCTCTTTGTTTCTGCCTTGTTGCCTTGCTTTCTGTCATTTCTACTTATTTTCTGCCTTAATAGTCCATTCACCTGTATTTGTTCGATAAAGTCTTATGTACTTTTTCTTCAGATTGATAATTGGGTACATGTGTTAAGTGCATTTTTGGCTCTAAGGTGGTGAGATATGCGGAAGCAGTTTTAGGTCATTTATGCCTGTTTTTATATGTTTTGGTGTCCTTATGTATGCTTGTATTTGTATTCAGGTGTATTTTTTAAATCCCCCTGTGCGATATATCGGACAGAATGGTCCTACGGCGGGGGCATGTCCTTAGATTATGTGCGCGAATGCATCAATACGTGTTCTTAATTTTCTTTTTTGGTTTTTGCCTTTTGAAGTTTTGTGTGTTTTGAAGCGGTTATAGCCCTGATATGGCTCTATGCAGTCGGCTGGGCTTTAAACAACAATAAAAGAAAGAAAGAAAGCTGTAATATGGCTCTGCATAGTCGGCTGGGCTTTAAACAACAATAAAAGAAAGAAAAGAAAGCTGTAATATGGCTCTGCATAGTCGGCTGGGCTTTAAACATTAGTTTGAACTTTGAAAGAAGAATGTAGTGACAATGTATACAATTTGTTGAGTTGTCTGTCATCTTTGCCTGTCCACCTCCCTCATGGGGATACCAGGGGCTCTTTCAGTATAGATAGTATCCCCACCTAAAATTTCTGTGCTTAAAATTTCCTCTTTTCTGTCACTCTCTTTGTTTCTGTTTTGTTCATTTGCTTTCTGTCATTTCTTCCCATCATTTTCTGCCTTCCTGGTCCATTTACCTGTATGATTGTGTTTGACAAAGTCTTACATCCTTTTCTTTGGAATGATAATTGGGTACACATATTGGGTGTATTTTTGGCTTTAGGCAAATTCGATACGTGGAAACAATACTAGGTAATGTAGGCCCGTTTTCATATAGATTTTAGTGTTCCTATTTATGTTTAAATTCGTATGCAGGTATGGTTTTTTTGAAATCCCTGTGCGAAAAATTGGACGGAGTGGTCAATGCCAGGGGTATCTCCCTAGATTATATGCATGAGTGCATTGATATGTGTACTTAAATTTTCTTTTCCTTCTTTTCCTGTTGAAGTATTGTGTATTTCTTTTAAATAGTTATAGCCTTGATATGGCTGTACACAGTCATCTGGGCTTTAAATGAAAATAACAGTAACAATAACAATCTGTCATCTGGGCTTTAAATGAAAATAACAGTAACAATAACAATCTGTCATCTGGGCTTTAAAGAAAATAACAGTAACAATAACAATTGTCATTGGGCTTTAAATGAATACAGTAACAATAATATCTGTCTTGTGTTGAGGGAACAGTCAGCAGCAAGCAGGAAGGCTTGAAATAGAGAAATTTGTGATTTTGTTTTCTTGTGTAATTATATTATAATCCATTGCCTGCTTGTTAGACCTGTTGTGTAGCTTCACTAGAGCATTGTTAACCAGACTGCCTGTTTTCCTCGCCCACAACGAGAACAATGGTTGGACATGAGGGGCTGGTGACCTGACATGACAAGACTTCAGTCGTTTCAGATTGTACAAATATGATGAGGACAATCATATCACAGAAAAAAATGGAAATTGAAGTGTGTGTGTGTTTGTGCGTGTGCTGTGCGTGCGTGCATGCATGTGTGTGTGTGTGTGTGGTTTAACATCAGTCTGACATAACCGGACATTGCAGTACTGAGATTTTCAGTCTTTCAGTCAGGTGGAATTGGGGAGTGTAGGGTACTTTACGGAAAGAAAAAAGAGGGTTATGAAGGGGTGTTGTGTGGCTCCACAGGTATGTGTAGCAAACATAAAGAAGTGAAAATATGGTAGAAACAATGTAGGCCTTAGTAACTCAGTTGGTTGAGCGTCGTATTCACATGCTAATGGTTGTGGGTTCGAATCCCTCAGTGCTCTACGTTAAAACTGGCCTTCTCACTGTCCCATCTTAACGTTGTTATTCTGGTGGTGTCAGTGTAGGGTTACATAAGTCCATGTTCCCCCACTTCCCTGGGATGGTTATCCCTTTCGGCCATATCACCTTAGGTGGGTGCTGATGTAAAAGTCAATCAAATCAATCAGTCAATCAGTAGAAACAATTGAAATATATTAAAATTGGTGGGACTACTACTTCTGCCAGTTGTGCCCGTGGGTTATAGAATATAATCAGATCTTGTATGATCTGTTCTTTCCTCATGTGTTTGATTGATTGATTGATGCTGGTTGATTTTATAGGGAATGGTATGTATGATTATGCAGGTGACAAATAGTGATGATGATTGTACAGGTGATAAATGGTGATGCCTGATGATTGTACAGGTGATAAATGGTGATGCCTGATGATTGTACAGGTGATGAATGGTGATGCCTGATGATTGTACAGGTGATGAATGGTGATGCCTGATGATTGAACAGGTGATAAATGGTGATGCCTTATGATTGTACAGGTGATGAATGGTGATGCCTTATGATTGTACAGGTGTAAATGGTGATGTGTGATGATTGCGCAGGTGATGTGGAGCACCTTGCCCCCAGCACCTCCAGAGGTTGACTTGCCTTTGATGGACCCCGACTACAATGTGAAGCTGCTGTCCTCCTCTCCCTGCTCCCCCACCTTCTCCTTCCAACATTCAGTGTACGCCAAACTGCTGGCCATGCGCTGTACATCTAAGGCTCGGGACAATGCCCTGGGCACGTCAAAGTCTGCCCATGTTCCCCCCGCCTCTCTCATCCCGGCTCAGCACAGCGTGGACTCTCAGGGGACCACGTTTGATGTATCTCCGGCTGACGAGGACCGAGGGCTGGACTACCCGCAGATTGACAACGTCATGACCCGCTCCTTACAGCAACGGTCCAGCAGCATCGATCAGGTCCTGCAGGACTGCAGCAGCGCTAGCAATACACTGACTGTGCCTGTGCAGGACTACAACCGGCCTCAGAAGAACGGTGGGGAGGAGGGCAAAGAGAGTGGCCAGTCTTCCCCCTCCCACCCCCACACGGACCTTGAACAGTCCTCCTCTAGTCATGACAGCGGCCAAGCCCGGCCATCCCCTCCCCACCCTGCCAGCCCCGAGCACAGAGGCCTGTCTCAAGACGGTGGTCAGAATGAGAGTTGTGTGGCCAACGGTCAGAGAGACAGAGACTCCCCATCCCCACCCAACCTTAACGTGCCTGCTGTGTGTGACGGTGCCTGCACCAACAACAGTACATCCGCTCAGTCCGGCAGCTCAGGTTCTGGGCAGTCTGGGGCCTTCTCTGAAGCAGACCGCTGGATCACTGTCGACGCCAACAATGAAAAGACTTCAGACGTTGCCCCCAGCTATGCAAGCTCCGGTGTGGAGGATGGAACGGTCAGCCTGTCCTCCGACTGTGGGCCATCACCGGTCAGTCCCTGTGTAGGAGACAGCGACTTAGAGATGCAGTTTAACTTGTCCCTTGAATCCAGTTCTGCCAGTGCCAACCCAGCCAGCCAGGCCAAGAAAGAGGGACAGGATGAGGCCTACTCTGGTTTCTTCGGCAGCATGAAAAAGTTGCTTACCTCTCCCAAGAAGCGACCTGCCGATATAATTATCCCCCCTGAAATATCATCCAATCAGACCTCTTCTTCGTCCAGCTCCCAGGACCCATCAGGCAGCAAGCCGGCTGCTCAGTCTGGTCGCTCTGATTCTGGAATGTCAGATGGGGAAACTTCAGGTGGCAGCTGGTCGGGCGGTCAAACATCACAGGCGTCCAGGCCCACTACCCAGCCGCCGGACATAGTTTTGCCCCCTCCCCAGGAGTTTGGGAGTGGCAACCCCTTCCTGATGTTCCTGTGCCTGACGGTGTTGCTGCAGCATCGGGAGCAGATCATGCGCAACAACATGGGCTACGAAGATGTGGCCATGTTCTTTGACAAGATGGTGAGGCGACACAACGTGCACAAGGTGCTGCACCAAGCCAGGGAACTGTACACTGACTATTTGAGGAACCAACAGGCCCTGGCGGAGAGGAAGGCCAATGAAGAGATAGATGGGCTGAGTGTATGATGGCACTGGACTGTGAATGTTAACACCACTTCCACTTAGATGACACTAGTCAGTGCTGGCCGGCAGGAGATCCATAAGTTGATGGGGATGAACTGTGATGATATAGAATGATCATGAGGATGACAAATTGTGTACAGCTGCACAATGTGATAATGATATTAACATCAGATTTCCATGAACAAGAAATCGGGAGAGCTGGACAGCAGAAGGTCCTCAGAGGGGTGACCCCTTCAAGCAAATGTTTCAGCCCAAAACTCATCATGCTGTTAGGGGGCCAGGCCGCATCCAGGTCATGACTCCTGGATGCCTTTCTGCTGTCATCTTTTTTTTTCCTGGGTTCATACACACCACTTTAAGGCAATTGAGTGATATTAACACCAGGCAGTGTGTGATAATACAGAACACTGTACAATCGTAACGATGGTCAGAAGTGGCAGACGATAACTGTGCCACGCTTGTATGAAAACCAGTAAGTGCTGACTAACAGAAGACCCTGAGGAGAGGGAAATGAACTGCTTATGATCATACACAGTATGATCAGAAATGGAAAGTGGTTTATGCTTACACATCAGGATGATAATGATGATATCCAGTAGTGTACAGCACCAAGCAGTAAACACTAGATAGCACAGAGCAGTGTATGATAACACGATAAACCGTTTCACACATGCAAAATCAGCAAAAGATATCAGACATGAGGGAAAGCACTGTACCAGCATTTGTTTGTATCAGCACAAAATATTACTATGCTTGTATCAGCACAAAATACCACTGTATGTTTGTATCAGCATAAACCCAGAAGTACTTGCCCAGCAGAGATGGACTAGTCATCTGAACGGTTTCATCATTCATCAGCTGATATCTCACACATTGATCATTGGTTATGACTTGTGCACACCCAAGATTTCTCCCCACTTCAGCAGCAAACTGAAACAAACACTCATTTTGAGTATCACATGAAAACTGGAGGGTCCGTGCACATGCCTGCACATTAGCTTAGCAAATGAAAATCAAAGGTTCAATTTCTTAGCTTTCTGATGAAATGACTTGTAGCTACTGTTCACAAGAAGCAGCATTCTAAATCAAATCAGTTTAGTTGAAAAGTCTGGCAGTTTTGTTGAAATAGGGAAAACATCTCTTAATTTTCGTGGTATTAGAATCATTATTAGAATCATTGTTCTAATGTAGTTGTTTAGAAGAACAGAAAGAGTGCAGATTTAAAATCAAATCAGTGACACATGCGTGCTGTTGATTGTGACAATGTGTATTGATAATGAAGGTTCCTAGAGCCTTACTTTGAGTCAGGTGCCAAGTTCTACTGCTGGTGATGGTGGATTTGGTGGAGTTGAAAATGTATCGGTTATATTGGACCTGAAGTCAGATGCAACAAAGACAGTAAGAGAGAGATGATACAGGGTTCAGGGATACGAAGATATTACAAAGAGAGGGGAAGATTGGAAGGAAGAAATCGTACATGTCTGCGTTGATGCGATTTGTCTTTTCATTGTGCAAGACAGGAGTCCAGCTGTATACGACATCCATTTTCAGTGTGACCATCGATCCCTAAAAGAAAAATGAAATATTTATAGTGATGTGGTCACCATCTGCATCAGAAGATTGATGAAGAATGTAAGGAATAGATTGACTCTGGTGACCAGTGTATTGTTAGGATAACTACCACCTTGTCTACAGTGGCTACTGTTGTAGTGATCGTGAGTGCCAGCCATGAGGTCAGCATTGTCTATTCGTGTTCCACAGAAGGGACAGATGCTATGGAAAACCATTTGACTGAATTCAATCATAATCCTCTACTTACTGTGTAACTTTCTTCATTTCAACACATGGGCTTTGTTGTCACTAAAGCTCGGTTTTATTGCTCTTTGATGTCTGCTATTTTTGCTCAAAACAAGACTACATTTTTTTGGTTTTGTTTTCTGTGTTACCATTCATTTGAGATGGAAGTTTTATGGGTGTGTGGGTGGGGGGCGTGTATACGAGTGGGTGTGTGAGTGGGTGTTGGTGCGTGGGTGTTGTGTGGTTTCATGACATTTAACATAAATGTGATCATGTGTATAACCAGGGTGAGCCATTCCACTCGATTTGTTCATCAAAATGTAAATAAACCAGGAATTACCAGAGTTTCTCAAACTTACTGACATTACTGATGTGGAAAGTGTCCTACGGCTGCTGAGATTGGACGACTCTCAACAAGAAGTCTTATGTTAGTGTAAGTAATCTGTAAGTCGATGCTATACGACAACAGTAGTAACATTGTGAAACATGCTGAGTGGTGGCAAGTGTTGATCATGACCGGGATATGTGCAATAAGATGAATAGGTAATGATTTATGTGTATATTGGTTAATAAGTTGATTACCTGTTTTTGATCTTTGTTGAAGGAGATAGGTACAAGGAGATAGGTACATGGTGCACTCAAATGTTTTCCAATAATTCATTAGTATTGAGCCGAAGTGAAGATGGAGTGCTGCTGGTGCATATGTACTATATATGTACTGACTTGAATGTGGAATAAGAGTGATGCTTGTGTGTATGTACTGTATACTGACTCTTGAGGCAATAGTCCATTGTTTTCCATTCTGGTGTAAGTGTACTAAATATTGTGGAAGTGGTACTGCCTTTCGGAACATGTGTACTGAATTATGTGGCAGGGAAGTGGAGCTGGTCTATACTGTATTGATTCTTGTGCCAATCTTTCTGCACTGTAGTACATGTGTGCTGAATTGTGACGTTGGAGTGGTGCTGCTGTATGTGCACTGAATGTCGAGAGAATGGTTAAAGTTAAGGGGCTGTGGCAATGGATAATGAGTGGTTTCTCATGCTCCCTGTGTCTTGCCCTTTTTTCTGGGCATTTGGAAATGGGTGTTTGATATCTCTCCTTGTGGGAAGTTCTTTATCTCTGTTTCTGGCAGGTTTTATTCTTAAAAAGTCCCAGAGATAATGTGATCATGCTTGACAACATTATCAAGTCCATAGCTAAATTATTTGAATAAATGAGTCTTCTCACTGTGTTAATTTGTTGCCAATGAACCTTCACACTGTATGAATGTGTGATGTTGATGCTGTGTACGTGTGTGTTAATGTGTTGCCAGTGAACCTTCACACTGTATGAATGTGTGATGTTGATACTGTGTACGTGTTGTCATGTATGGTATATACATCCCTTTGACTTCCATACTCCGTCCACCAGCTGCAAAAACTTAACTCTTTGACTCCTTCACTCTATCCATCATCTTTCTGCAGGAAGCTGGTGGATAAGATGAGGGAGTCAAAGTGTTAATTTTTTGCATTACTACCATAGCTGACAGTGCAAGATGCTGGTGGACCAGGTACAGGAGTCAAAGAAATACTGTATGCATACTATGTAGTATGTATGTAAGTCTTCAAACAGTTTAAGGTGCTTGTCACTCCAAGAAGATTGACTGTGAGTCTTGAAACGGTTCATTGAATGCGAGTCTTGAATCAGCTCAAGATGCTTACCACTTGATCTCATATATTGAGTTCTAAACATCTATATAAATCATCACTTGACATCAAGTAGTATTGTTATTATAACTACTAGTAGTATTACTACTGCTATGCTGCTGCTGCTATGCTTGAAAAGAAATGGCACGGTTGGCAGTGGTGACCACACACAATCAGTGTTCCTGCAGTGTGCCTGAGTTTTGTTGTGATGTTGCATCTGTGTTGTGAGAGAAAAAGAGACCAAGACTGTGCTTGACTCAAACTGATAATCCTGAATTGGAACCATTGGATTCTCACCGATAATCCTGAGGCCAAGATGGTTTGATTTTCACTGATGATACTGTAACAAATTTTGAGTCTCTCCAATAATCCTGAGGCAAGACCGTTTGATTCTCTCTGATAATGCGTAGGCAAGGCTGGATCTCAATGATAGTGATAATTCTACAGCAAGGGTGTACTTGATTATCACCAGTAATCTTGCAGCCAGGACTGTGTAAAGTATTCCTTTTCTGGTTCTCAGTTACAGTGATGATTCCAGAGCAAAGGTGTTTTCGATTATCATGGGTAATCTTGCAGCCAAGTCTGTGCAGTGTATTCATTTTCTAAGTCAGATCCTAAAATTAGGACTATATTCAGTTCTGTCAGATTCTTGTCAGTCCACTGGACCTTCACCATACAGGTTTTTGTTTCATTTGGTAACATTCTGTCTTTTTGCCTGTTCTGTGCTTTGTGTTCAGTGTACATTGAGCATTTTAAAGACAAAAGAGTTCTTGTCAATGCATGGACTTGTACAGCTGTAAATGGTGTATTTGTCAGTGTATGCATGTATTTAAAGTGAGAGATAATTCTGTCCTATGTGCAGTCTGGCAATGCTGTCTCTTTCATTCAAACTAAATGGGATGCAATGTTTGTCTGGTTCTAGGGCAATCAATAGATCCATGCTTTGATTCAGTATTAATGGTTGTATATATATATATATAGTATGTTGCTGTTTGTTGTGTGTGTGTGCGTGTGTGTGTGAGAGAGAGAGATTGAGACTGAGAGAGAGAATTTGTGAATGTCAAATGCAGGATACGCATGATGCTTCTGAGAATTTGTGAGAAAGTGTATTGACATGCCAGACTCTTTTGAAAAATATTTACACTAAACTGACAAGTGTGGTTAATTCTAAAAATATATCAGGATCATTCAACAATATCAGAGTTATGGTCCTTTCGGACTTTATGTTTATGAGGCAGGAACGGCAAATCGCTGCCGCTTATTGCATCAGAGAGCCACAGTACAGTATGTTAGATTAAACTATAATTTTAGAAGGAAAATGTCCTTTTCATTAACAGTAATTAAAACATAACTTGGACCTTGTAGGCAAAAAGTATTAATTGCTTGAAATAACAAGGACAAGAAACAAATCTTCAGTCTGTGATAGCTATAATGCGTCCTTTGTAGTTTATTAAAAGCTGTATTTTACAGTAAAACAGCGTATTAAAAGTTTTAAAGTCCTCCAGTAATGACCATGAAACAGCTGTGGCTGTACTCAGTGTAAAATGGGGAAACTTGAGCGTCATGTTTGGAGAGCTGCACAAACCGTGGGAATCCATTCAGGCTTCACAGAACATCTTCATTCTGAGCCTGTTCCATACTCAAAAAATAGGAGCCAGCTAATTGATCTGAAAAGGATTTGAACTTGATTTAACTTGATTTACAATCACACATGGCGCGGAGGCCTATGTCATATTGTCAGTCCAATATTTTTTGTCGCATATCCACACACTGATCCACAGTGGGAAAAAGCAGTTTGCTAAACTATCGATCCTCCCTCAGCCTGGAACTGCAAAAGTCTGGTTTTGACTTTTCTGTTGCTTCTTCTAATCATGTGTGGTCATTAGTGTTACATGGGTTGGTCCATTTGCCTGCATGTCATGAGAGGCCCTTTTTGTGTCTCATTTCAGGAATCACTTTTACATTGGTGAAGATATGAGAGGCCCTTTTTGTGTCTCATTTCAGGAATCACTTTTACATTGGTGAAGATATGAGAGGCCCTTTTTGTGTCTCATTTCAGGGATCACTTTTACATTGGTGAAGATATGAGAGGCCCTTTTTGTGTCTCATTTCAGGAATCACTTTTACATTGTAAGATATGAGTGTGATCTAAACAAATGATCAAACCGCTTTTACAGATGTCTCAAGACGATCAGTGATCATAAAAATTAAAACATTATTTGAAAGTGCAGACCTATCTCTTCATTTCTTTCAGAGATGACATCGTCAGACTGTATATATATATATAGTAAGTTTCAACCGCTTCAGTATGTAGTCTTTCAGCAAGAATTCTGAAAAATTCTATGTCTTTGTGAGACTGCAGTTGGGTGATGATGCAATGAAAATTTGCTACAGATTTGGAGAAAGCTGCAAGGATGAAAATTGCTTCATATTCTACAATGTGAAGATGGAAGCAGGAATTCAAAAATTAGGGAGAAGATGAACAACTCTGACAAACCAATAAAGTGAGCTTCAAATGAGAGTAATGTGGCTGCTGTGTCCAAGCTTGTGAAGGAAGACCAATACAGTTGCATAAGAGAATATAACTTTTCTTTTAAGCTTTGACTTCCCTTATGGGGGTCTCCTTGGACGTACAATAATAAAATGATGATGGTGATAAACACGGTCACTATTTTACAATCTTATTCAGACTTGTCATGTGTGTGTCATCTGTGCTATAAACATATTGGGACAATCAGCTCCTGTTAGCATGTTAGAATTATAATGACAAGTTAAACGTTTCAAATTGCAAACAGTATGTAGACACCATTTAGTGTATTGCTCAGACCTTCTAAACAGTTCTTTCTGTCTGTCCACCTGTATTGTTCATTTTGCTTCCCTCCACCCCCACCCCCCTTTCTGTGTACCTATGTTTGGTTCTGCTGCACTGGTCCTCCACCCTACAGTATATAACAACCCATAAATTCTTTTGACAACTAGTCATGGTACAGAGTTGTGCAATCATTTAATTTTTTTGCAATGAAATACATTTTTTTATTCATTCATTATTGTACATCATATTATTTTATCTTACGCAAAGATCTTATGCCTAGCTGAGATTAGTGGTTTTAGCACACAGTTCTAGATATGACGTATTTGCTTTGTATCGCCATCATAATTATGACAATGAGTCAAGTTTGTGTGATTAAGCTCCTTTTTTTTAAAGCCTGCTGGTTAACAATTCATATTGTAGATGGACAATTTTTTTTTTTTTTCAGTTTCATTATGTGCTGTTATTTGGATTTTTCTTCTTTCCAGAAAAGGTGTGGATTTTTTGAGGAAAGATGGTTCTTGTGATGCTTATCCTTTTTAATCGCTCCCACCCCACCTCCACCTTTTTCCCCTTAATGAATTAAGTTAGATTGAATAGACTAGAGACTGAGTTTCTGAACAATATGTATCGCAAGACTGCAAGAATTGGCCAACTAATTCTCTGCTATGAAGGGAACTTTAGTGAACTAGGGCCACATATGCAAGCTGAGGATACATGAATACAGAATTTATTATTCATTTATCAGTATTCAGTGTTGAAAGTAAGCCTAGGTCTCAAAACCTGAAACTGACTTTCTGGCCTTTCTGAAAACTTAAAAATTATCACAGACAAGGATGAAAATCTAAGCTAAACCTGAAATGATGAAAAAAGCATCGATCCTTACGTTACACTGTATATTACATGTTAGTATACACCTTACACTGTATATTACATGTTAGTATACACCTTTCAGGTAAAACTATGTCCTGGTGTCTAATTCCCTGTGCCCTTACCAGATCAAAAACAAGAAGTGAAGGTTGTATATAAATAATGTTATGTTGTCGACATTTTACCATGCAGTGATGTAGAATTTTACTAACATCATCTCATCTTAGCAGCACAAAAGTTCTAAAGTTTTTAGTTATCTGTTTGAAAACACCAGTTAGCAGCACAAAAGTTCTAAAGTTTTTAGTTATCTGTTTGAAAACACCAGTTAGCACAAAAGTTCTAAAGTTTTTAGTTATCTGTTTGAAAACACCAGTCAGTGTAGTTTTGTCTGTTTTTTGGTTTTGTGTTGTTGTGGTGATGTTGTTGTTGTTGTTGTTGTTTTTTTTTTGGGGGGGGGGGGTTGCAAGTGGAGTGCATTATACAAAATCTTAAGCACACAAACTTGAAACCCAGTGACACAGAATGTTGACAGCTGATGTTGAACATACCAACACTCATGACTCCCAAGTTCAGATCAACTTGAAGGGTATTCTCTTGGGTACATACAGGGTAGACATTCCACTTCAGTTCTTTGAACTTGTTCTGAACAATACAATCCTTAACCTGGGAAGGGAGGGGGGGGGGGGCATAAGAGAAGCACAGAATATGAGTCTCAAGGGTGGGGAAAGAATACAAGTTACATGTGACAACTGTCGTTAAAATCACACACAATTTACTCAAAAGATAAACTAAAATAGAGTAGATTAATCAGTCCTAAATTACAACATTAAATATTATTTTAAAAAAGTAATGAGCTGTTAACTACACATTTTGTCATAAATGTTCATGAGCAAGATCAGTCCTAAATTACGACCTTAAAGAAATTAAAGAAATAAAAAAAACAAAGCTTTTATTCCATGATGTATTGTCGTTGATGTTCATGAACAAGTTATTCTGTGTTCATTTTGTTCAAGAAAAATCTCATGAGTGAGTTATTCTGCTTTCATCTTCTTTCAAAACAAACAAAAAAACTTCAGACTTGGTACTGTTTGCTGTGATGAGGTTCAAGGCAGACATTCTACAGAATGGTTGGGTCTCCGCTGCTCTCTGAAAGGTCCTTGCCATTTATTCTTGTCTGCATGATGCCAGGAGTTTATGGAGTAAGACTGGCTGTTGAACTTGACGCAACATGGGTTTTGGTAGAAGCAGACAATACAGTCAGACAACAGCAAAAAAACATCACTGCACTTTATCAATTCAAAATCAGAAGCCGAGATCCTAAAAATATTCAAAGACAGGACATTACTATTTTGGATATTGACCAAACCGGAATTCTGGTAAGTACCAGATGTTCTCTCACTCCTAAGTACACCTTTTTCTTTATTTTATTGATTCTTCTCGGTCTAGAATTAAAAAGGAATTATTACTACGCATTGACATTTTTGCTGTTTACTGGACCATATATTTTGGCTTGGGTCTTTCACCACTAATCATTTTTTTTTAGTTTATTGATTCTCACAGGTTTATAATTAAAATGAAAGAATGATTAGGCCTACTAATAAGCGTTAACTTTTCTGCTGTTTAATGGACAGTTATATTTTGGGTTAACAGAAGTTTTGAATAAACAACCAGGCCTGTAACGATCATGGCCTGTTTTCAAGGTTACAGTCAAGTAAAATGTGTCCAGATATGCCAGAAATGTAAGCAGATCAATATGGCCAGGCCACCTGACTTGTTTTTTACAGGGCCTATACATACTGCACCAAAATCAGTCTGAAACAATTGTATTTTTTTCCATAAGGTAAATAGGCCTACATGTCGACCACTATTTGGGTCACACCACAGTAACACACCTTTCATACTGTAATGTCATACCAAAAACCATAGTGTTTTTTGTTTTTTTTTTTTTAGTTTTTTTGTCTTTTGCTGAAAGTAGGCCTACAGTTTACTGATGTTCTTTATATAATCAGAGCCTGGAATTGCTAAGAAAAAAAAAGAGGAAACTTCTAGGGGGGTCCGGGGGCATGCTCCCCCTGAAAATTTTTAAAATCAAGACTAAAATCTGTGCATTCTGAGGCATTCTGGAGACAAATTTAAAGGCATCTAACACACTGAAAATCACAATGAATATCGGTCAAAAGAGTATATATTTAATAAACATTGGGCACAAGATCAGGATCCATCATACACAGCAGATCGTTTCAGTGTGTTCATACACAGACATATTCATCAAAACTTTTTTTTAAGTATGGTTGTCGATTTTTTTTTAATGCGAAAAATTTTTTTTGTGCGATTTTCGATTTTGATTTCCGCGGAAATCCTCGTTTCCGCGACGAATTCCAGGCTCTGATAATTATTCATTAAAGATTACAGATCTCTCCCTTTATTACAGATCTCTCTCCCTTTGGACAGTGAGAATTGAACAATATTCAAATACTATACCGTGTACAAATTCATAACACAAGCTCACTGCTGCTGTACAAAAATGTTTTAGACGTATTTTTGACACAATTTTCTTATTTTGCATAGTACTTTGTTTTATGCCCAAGTATATGTACCTGTAAAGCAATGAAGAAACGTAGGAATTTTGAGTAAGAAACGTAGAATTACAAGTAAGTTACGTAGGAATTACAAGTAAGTTGTACAAGTTGACGGTTGTGTGAACAGCAGATTAGTCAGAAAAAAGCACTGGGTAGGGATCAAGGGTTTCTTTTGGAGACTGTTATTCTGTATGAATGTTGGTGTACATCACTAAACGTGTGGACAGATGATGATGTGTGAATGAATGCCTGTATATCTATGGATTATTGTATATTAATGGTAATAGGTTATTTTGCATGGATGCTGGTGTATTTGATCATTATTATGGTGTATGAAACATTATATTCATGGATGATTGGATGGTACTTAGTCTACATGAACAGTGTAAACTTTCATTGTGTATAAGTTTGGATACTGTATATGTACAGATCTAAATGTTCTTATCTGTATGGATGCAGGTGTATTTATGGATGCTTATTAATGTATGAATGCTTCATATTCAACTTTATTATCATAATACATTTAAAAATTGTATGTTTTTTCTTTTCTTCTGTTTCAGTATTCCAGGTGGTTGTTGTTGTTTTCAGATGCGTCTATACACATTTTGCATGCACTGCGCAGGCTGTATGATGCTGCACATTCTGCATACCCTATCTTTAATGGGTATGATGCCGAGTGTGTTCATATTTCCATAAGCCACTAGACACCAACACGATTTACAAGATCTTTAACGTGCATTCTGAGAAGTTCTGCTTTCACATATATACACACAGTGTTTAGACACTAACAAGTCTGCACACCCTGACTTGGGAGATCGGAAAAATCTCCACCCTTTATGTATCTGGTAAGGTTTCCAAACAGGATCAAACCCCAGACCTTCCGATTGAAAGTCTAACATCTTAACACTTAAGTACCATACATGTCGCTTTGCTTCTCAATGTTCGTGATATTTCAGTTGATATGTCAGTACCCCATTGTCCACCATGACCACTGATTGCCATGGCCATCGCTTTGCTGTTTGATGATTGTGATATTTCTGTTATCATTCCACTGGAGACATTTATAGTTCTTGGTATTTTTCCTGTTTTATTCTTCATCAGTCCTAGTATGTGAGGAGAGTATTGTGGACAAGTGCAAAACATGTTCCCTGACTTTTTTGTTTGTTTGGGGTTTTTTTTTTTTAGAAAAACTTTTAACTGTCTCTTTGAACAAGTCTTTCCTAATGACTTGTTCATGACTAAATCTTCCATCTCTAGTGTCTTCTGTGAAAAATTATTGTGACTTGTCAAATGGTCTGTTACAGTAGGACACTTCATGACATCAACAAGATGGATTACCACTATTTGTTTCTGTTTATTTGCTTGTCATCTTTTTATATTTTCAACATGATTTATATTTTCAACATGATTTATTTTTGCCCCTTGATTTAAATCTGTCTCAAAACCTTTGATTATAATTCGTTTAACGTGAATATCCATCTGAAGAAAACCAAGTGAATCATGATGCGGCACATGTCATTAAAACCATTCCCAGAATTCCCCGTTTACAAGTTTTAACCCTTTGACTCCGCACCCTGTCCACCAGCATCCTGCACTGGTGGGTAGGGTAAGGGAAATTAAGTTTTTGCAGTTGGTGGATAGGGTGCAGGAGTAAAAGGGTTGATGCCCGCCTCATCATTTCTCCTGGTACATTTCACCTTATGTTGTGCTTACTCAGATTATTGTTTGTCTTGCCTTGACTTTATTATTGTCCTTGTGTAACATTTCAGATGATACCAAATGTTCTCAGTGGCGCCCAACATCAGAATTTTATGGTTAGTCTGATCCAGTCCAAAATTGTTTCCATACATTAACCTTATCTCGTGTTAAAACTTCACCAGACTGTTTCCCTTTTCACATTCTTTTGCCCGTGATTACTATATCTTTGGCAAGGTGGGAAAAAGTCCAATACCCTTTTAAAACTTTCCGCAAATTGAGGCAAGCTTGGATCGGTGCAGAGAGCTTAGGTCAGGATGCGTCATTTGGATAAACAAGGCTTGTTCTTGTTAAAGTATCCACCTGTCCTCATTTTACATGAGTTGACTTGTTCAAACTAGAGCCATCTTGGTTTCCCATCTGACCCTGTTCAACAAGATTTGTGTGAAGTGTTCATTGCCGTAAAACTCTCATGACTTTTCTTTATGTTTACCGATTGTCTCAACATTAACAACTTGCCTCAACACTGCCATGATTTTGTGCTTGCAAAGAGAAACTTGTATGTTGCCGTTGAATTCTTCACATCAAGAGCTATTCCTGAAATTTTTAATTTAATAACAGTTAATTCAACTTCAAATTGGCTGTGGGAATGCAGAATTGCAACACTTGCATGGAAAAGGGGGGGAGACATACAGTGTGTGTATGTGCGTTTCAAAGATTTCAAAATCTTAAATCATGCCGCTAGGGGTTACAGTAAAGGCCAGCATTTGCATTTCCTTGTGATTTTGTCTGCTTTCTTGCGCAAAACAAAACCTTTTGTTGAAACCAGTTTGTCAGCTGTTATGAATGAATTGTTTTACTTGCTCTTATTTTGGATCATTGTGATTCATGCAAATAAGCGTGAATCGTTGTTTTTCAGTAATTTGTGTCGGTGTGAAATTCCATTCAGCGTCAGAAGTGAACAATGCTTCTACACGCATTAAACGACCAGACTGAACATACAGTGCTATCTGTTTGTGTGTAGGCGCATACAATGCTGCCATATACATTAAACAACCGAATTCAATATGCTTTTCTCAAATTTCTTGGGCTGTGTGTGTGAGAGAGAGAGAGACAGAAAGAAATAGCCCCCCCCAAAAAACGGTATCGTCAATCTTTCAGAAAACAAACTGTTATCAATCTTTTCCTTCTCTTACCCCTATCTGCCAGCTTCCTTTGAGGGAATGAGTCATTGTTCATTAGAAATCAAACACAAGTTTTCTGTCTTACTTGAACACAATATATTTTAACAATGGCATCAATAATGAAATGTTGCAGTATTTCTTAAAATACTGAACAGTAACATGAACTGGTATTCACATAAGCCTTCATATTGTTCTTCAACCATCTCACTGTCACCACAATCAGCTTGTCTGCGTGACAAAAATCTTCCATTCAGTACATTATCCCCACAAAGTTCAGATTATAAATGTGCAAGTTTATGATGTCACTTAAAAATCTACAAAGCCAAAAGACAATGCAAATGCCATTCCTAACCCAATAAAAGAGATATTAATCTGCAAGATACAACTGAGGAATAAGACCAGTAAGTTATTACTACTATCAGATGACAATTTTCTTTTTACAACTAGTTTGGCAGAATAACACAATGGACAATGAAATGGCATTTGCTTTGCCTAGTGATACATTGTAAGACAACACACTGAAGGCTTGTAGGTTTACAAGAAATCTATCAAGTTCTCTCACAAGCGAACAAACTGAATCCTTTTTTTTCCCTCCATATACACATTTGTACAAATAACAAAGGACAAAAATCACAGTACTGAAATGAAAATGTACACAAACAAAATGAAGTACCTGTACTCAGACCTGCCAACCCTGACTTTTAAGTTGGAGTATTTGTCCAGGAAAAATGGAGTATTTTTGAAAATATTGGTGTATTCTGAGTGCGCAGCGCCAAAGGCGCAAGCTAACTAGGGGGGTCCGGGGGCATGCCCCCCCCGGAAAATTTTTAAAGAATTGGTGCAAATCTGTGCAATCTAGAGCATTCTGAGCCCAAAAATTCACTTTCTAATGGTACTTGATTTTTTTATCTTTAATTTTTTTTCGTCGTATTTTTTATTAAGTCGGCGTATTGGTCGTATTTTGAGTAAACTGGCGTACTAAATACGCCAAAATCGTATGGGTTGGCAGGTCTGTGTACTGTACAAAGAACAATCCATTATCTTCTATTTCATTTACAAAAGCATGACACATATCCATTATCTTCTACTTCTTTATGTGTGCATGCACACAAAGTCTGCCAAATAATTGCTAGCAAATTTGAGTGGAGCACATATGGAACTGAGTTTAATGAATCCCTCTTGCACATTTTCTGAACTCTCATCTATGAAACCAACACTTAATTATCACAGCTAACAAGTACTCGTACACAACATACCATGTGGAGTGCTCTACAGTGATGGAATTTTATACAGACATGTAGGCATACCTGCCAGAAACACAAAACTTCTCTTTTCACTCCGATCAAAACAAAAACAAACAAAAAATGCCCCACCAAGCCATACTGAAAGTCACATATGTTTCCACAGCTGTCATAAGTCTCAACCTAACAGGAACAGCAGTCACAGAAAAAAAACTTTAATGAATATAAGTGTCTCACAGACAAAACTCCAATGAAGATGAAGCCCCATGCACCCAAACCACTATTGTAGATACAGACAACACTTATACTACCAGCTTCCTGCAGGCATTTAACAGACAAGAGGGAGGGAACGAAAGGCTGAGATGGGGCCAGTAGTCAGGGCTCTGTGACATCGGCATTTTGAAAAATTAAGCTATAGCTGTGGCCAAAACTTCGGACACATTAGGATCGGTGGAACGAACAGTTAGCTGCATGGTAACACCGGATGCGTCCAGAGCTAACTTGGCACGCACCAAGGCGTCGTGACCACCACGATACATGCCAGCCAGGTATAGCGTATGTGAACTCTTCCCTTCAACCACCTTGTCTGACCGCTCGCAGGGTTGTAAACCCAGGTACTGGATGATATTCTTGATGGCCTCTGTGGAGAACACAGTGATTCAATTCAGATTTGCAGCAAAGTTCATTTCTACAAATCAATACAAAACAAAAGAAGAAGAAAAGAAAACAAACTTCTATTAAATTAAAATAATTTTCCAAATCTAAACATTGAATAAATATATGGATCATACAAGTTCTGCATCAATATACACAGAGGAGACCTATGACTTGCAATGTTGCATAGATTTTAGTACTTAAAGATCCATCCACAAACAGCTGACATTTCCTTGCAACCACCAACAAGTATATACAGGGCTCCCACTTTTCCACGATACGCGGATTTCCGCTCGGTTTGCACAAAAAAAAATTTTCCGCAAAAAAAAAAACTATAAAAAAAAATAAATTAAGCTCAGATATGTGTCGGATTGCGCCATTTTAAACAAATTTTCAAAATTTTCCAGGAGGGCAAGTCCCCCCCAGACCCCCCCTGATTTTCAGGGATTTTTGCTTTTCCTAAGTGGGAGCCCTGTATATAAGTACACATGAAACACGCACACACAGCCTTGTTCTGCAGACAACGCTAGTCCTTGAAATATACAGAAAAGCCTCAAGCAGTTCTGTGTCCCAGTAACTGGTTTCTTTCCTTATGACCTTACTACCCAGATACCACCTGTAAAAAAACTCAGTACAGTACGTGCAATTAAACAGCTTGTCTCATTATCTCATTGGTCAATCTCTGTGAGATACTGTAGTCAGAAATCACACTGCATGTTACACTGTTATGTAACATAGCAACATCAGCACACACACCAAGTCCCATACAAGCTTTACGAATATACCAAAACATCTCTTTGTATGAGAGCTAAGAGAAGAGAAACTCAAAAAAACTGACAGCTTGCATTCGAGTACACAGGAACCAGAAAAACATTAAAACAGATCAGAGTATAAGACACGATCAGGTTTTTTCGGTGCCTAAATGAAACTTGGTCATGAAAAACCCTACCTTCCAGTGTGGACATGGTGGAGAGAGCATAGGTGTCCTCCAGTTCATTCTCTGTGCCCACCTCTTCCCAGGAGGCAGCAAAGTTGGGTTTCATCACCTTCTGTACATGGTCAGCCACAGTCACCTCCACATCTTCCAGCTGCAAACACAATAACAATCATGGTACCTGTCTGTTAGCCCCTTGACTCCTGCACTCTGTCCACCATGATAGCAAAGATTTAACCCTTTGACTCCATCCTATCCACCTACAGGAAACTGGTGGATAGGGTAGGGAGTCAAAGAGTTATGAGGGAGTCAAAGAGTTAAGTTTCTGCAGTTGGTAGATAGGATGCAGGAGTTAATGGGCTAACTTTTTTCCTATTTTTCGCCCTGCAAGGAAGATTTTCTTTTCAAAGACCCATGACCATGGTACCTGTCTGTTAAATTACTGAACAGGTCACATGTACAGACACTATGTAACCAGCACAACAGTAACAACACCTGCCTATATCATTATTAACGCTCTACCATACCAGATCTAGCTGTAAAAGAATGGTGCTATGTATGTCCATTTATTAGGATGCCCGAAGTTCATACTGCAAGGATAATGGTGAGCTTGGTTTTTTAACTGTTCTTCTTTTACGTAAAATTGGGTGCCATTTTTAACATGGTGTTAGCCCTGATATGGCTCTAGTAGTCGGCTGGGCTATAAGCAATATGAACCTGAATCTGAACGTTGCTTACAGCCCAGCTGACTTGCTGAGCTACATCAGGGCTAATTAGGATGTCAAGATATTAGTGAATAGAGTCATGAAGATACATTTATTATAATGATTTTTGTTTAAATGTGCAAATCTTGTCAGCAGAAATGCATGCAACAAAGCTTTGGTTTGTGCGGTATGGCAGCTTTATGTATGGGTACAATACAAAGACCACTGACACTGTGCACTTACCACATATTCATCATCGTAGCCATCATCATCAGGTTCTCCAGTATTAGGATCACAGTCACGCACCACAAACTTCAACGTGCAGGAGAATGTACCTGTCACTGAAATCCCATATGGTGCCAAATCAAATATTCAGGTCTTTCACTGATGTATTCAAACTCGCACATGCATGCTGTATTCAATCTCGCACATGCATGCATGTACACACACGTGCGCACACACACACACACACGTGTACACACACGCACATACACACACATGCACACACACACACAAATGACTCGCTCTCACAACCATGGACATAGTCACATGCAAGCAAACTAAGATACAGCCTCAGAAACATGGTGACGGTCTTTAACAGACATCTAATAAAAAGCTGGAATGTTCTAATAACTTGAACAGTAATTGTCACAGCAAGTTCAAACTTGACACACATCTGATCCATGTATTCCATGATCTAATCATGAAATTATGTGCAAACATTTTTACTTCATTTGTTAAGACATCATGTTGAGAACAGTCATAACAAGTATCATAGCAATGTATAGTGCTGAAGAACAGTGTACTTTCATAAAAATGGAGTATCATGCAGGACATTCTGACGCAGATACATAAAAACATTATATGGTGTAAGTGGCACACAACCTCTTTTACAAGATGCAGTTTAATGGTAGGTAACATTCTTTAAAGATGGATGAATGATGTTTAATATGAGAGCCTGCACTTTTTCCCCGCACTGTAGTTGTAATTTGGGGTGGTCAGTGTCTCAATGTCTAGTGCATTATGCTGAAATGAGATGTTGTGGACCATATGTTTGGAAGTGGATTACTAAAGCCTTAAGTAAGTAATGATGCAGGACCTCGAGTGCCGATGCCGATGTGAGGTCTGCCAACTGAGTCTGAGCTGAAGCACTCAAAGAAGTCTGAGTTGAAGCACTCCTTGATGGGAATTGGATCTGTTGGACCTGCGATAGTCCTTCCTGTCTGATTCTGGGTTTCATCCTAATGGAATGACAGGGCTGAAAGTACTGACAGGAAAGTTCCATGAAGCACTCTGATCCTTGACTAAGTGAGTCTACTATGTGATCTGCTGTAAACCACAAGGGTATGGTGACCAGTGAGTGGAGTCTCTGCAAGGTTGGTGGGCTAAGAAACCTAAAACTTCCACATGAAGGTCCCAGAAACACTCCCAAGAGCCTATCCAACTTGCCTGCTCTTGAACCCACCCAGAGTTCACTTGCCAGAGGTGGTCTTGTCTAAAATGTGTCCATTCATGAAGACGGTGGCCAGAAGAATTCATTAAACAGAGATCTGACCAGCACATGACATGCATGATGGGCACTTAGGCTGGACCATGGTGTCCTGTTACAACTACTTCCAGTACCTCTCAGTATTAGCTACTAAAATTGGTTGAGACAAGGCAACCTGCTGGCACTGTAATGCCCACAGTTTGACATGGCGGAGTAAATGAAGAGAAAACCATTCACTTTCCCCCTTACAACACAACATATCTTGCACACACCACACACACACACACACACACACACACACACCACACACACAGACCTGAGGTGGGGTCTTCAGGCAAACGCAGCAAGGTGTATGTGGTTCCAGGCTTGTTGTAGGGAAGGGAAGTGCAGGCAATCTGCTTCACCACCTCGAACCCCTCTCCCGCCTCCACCTCCACTGTCACCCGTTCCAACATTTGGTCGTTCAGTGTGTTCGTACAGTCAAACTAACCAACACACACACACGCCCATGAATACACACAAGATTCACAAAACAATTCATTGAGCTCAGTTTATGAAATAATGCCAGTGTTCACAACAACAACAAAAATCACTGAACTCAGTGTATGAAATAATGCCAGTGTTCACAACAACAACAAAAATCACTGAACTCAGTGTATGAAATAATGCCAGTCTCATTCTGATGGCTCAAATTTGAAACAGAAAAAAAAGAATTCCCACAATCCCACCAATAACCAAATAGTAACAAACATTAACTTTCTCTCTCTCTCAAACAGTTGAAAACTACTGAATAGATATAAAATGGCAAGAACATTTTTTTAACATTATGCAACTAAATGTAAGCCTTAGCCAGCACTTCACATATTTATACAAAAAAAATCAAACTGGACCAAAAATAAATCTTCAGGTATGTAAACATTTCGGCAAACTGTGTAAATTATGTGACAAGCAACAGGTGCTATAGAACCTTATATGATACAGAACAAAACTATTATAATGCTGGGGTAAAAAACACAACAAAAATTTAACAGAGAGAATCCAGGATATCAACAGTTAAGGCACAATGGGTCAGACAGACAGGCAGGCAGGCAGAGACAGAGACAGACAGATAGCACCTTCGGGTGTTTCTTGTCCATTTTTGTTCATAGGCTGGCAACAGACAGACAGATAGACAGACAGACAGACAGACAGATAGATAAACTGATAGACAGACAGATAAAATAAAGTAATAATATACAATATAATCAGATACAAATCTATGTAAAATCAAATACATATCTGCTGTAAACAAAACCATCTCTTATCCTGACTTGCCATCTGCTACTTCCAGGAAAAAAGTTACATATTGTCCTTTAATTCTGGTGTCAGAGGACACTTAAACAAATACTTTCTAATTTTCTCAGGGCCAGCAATATGACGGCAGTGCTCATCTCTTCTGCCATATCGCTTCACCTTCCCTCACCACTGAAAGGATCAGATGCTCTTTTACATCTGGTGGATTGGAAGTTGCAAGCACAGTGCTTTTTTCCCAAGCCAGTCTCAAACCTGTACGTTATGACTGGAAGACAAGAGTTATACATCTACACCAACCAGGCCTGTCTGCAAGCCAACATTTTGTATATAAGGCTGATCCAAAAGTCTGTTTATAGAAACCATTTTTAATCTGTATTGAAATAAAACATAGCCTTCATAACTGACTAACCTCGGTTAAGATCATTTCATTTTAAGAAGTATGATGGAGTCAGGTATCAATTAAAACTCTCAAATGATGTGCATGCTTGCTATTGTAGTCATTCAAGTAAACACACTGACCTGCAAGACGATGTAGTTGCTGAAGGTGTGCTTGATGCACTGCACGTAGTACTCTGTCTCTGACTCCGTGATCTCCACAGGCTGTGAGGACTTGAACAGTGCTCCCAGGTTGGCCAGCTCTGGCACTGCAGCCAGTTGTTCTGTACACACAATGCCGTCTATGCAAAGTCTCTCTATAATTTTGTATCCTTAACAGACAAGTTTCAATGACAGTGGAATAGCTAGCAAAATGATAGACAACACAAGCATCTCTGTGAATGTATATCTACATACATCCAAACACACAAATCACATATAGAGAATACCATACCAAAATCACACATTTAAAACACAAAATAATCGTCACTGTCCTGCCAAGGTATGTATAGCAAATGGATTGTTATATACAACAGGCAAGACAGGAAAATATGAAAACAAAAAACTCTTAAAAACTGATCACAATGAACCTTTTAACCATTTAATCAAGTTAGAGTCAAGCTGTACTATAAATCAGTCACAGGTGGGCACCTGATGTGTTACAGTATCTGTACTCTGTTGAACATGGAATGGACTGCACAGGTGACCCATTCTTTTGGAGTATTCAATTAATCTAGCGATGCTTTTTCCAACAGGCAGATATCAGTTGTAATGGTCATTCTTTAGCTGAAAGTACGCGCTTACAGTATTTCAGGACAATGACTGACCCTATTTCGTTCTTTCTTGTCTGTAAAAGGAAGGAACTTTGCGCATGCGTACATGTGGGATGTGATTTGATGTGTGTGTTTCTTTGTAACTTCTTCTAATATCTACTCAAGTGTGCTTTTAGACAAGCACATGTATTTGTATGTGTCTGTGCATGTGAGCGCACGTGCATGTGTGTGTAAGCGAACAGAGGTAGGCACAGCAGCTGGCACCTGGTGGTGGATGTCTTTTCATAAATTTTTCAACCACCTGGTCAAGATTTTTTAAGTTAGTATGGTCCATGCAATCGCTGACCTGTGCACTTGTAGGGTCTGATCAAGATATATGCTTTTCAAAGTGTATGTATGTATGCATGTGTGCTTGTACATGTGACAAAAGCTGGTATAAAAACAGTCTCTAACCCTGGTAGACATCCTGTCTGGTGGCAGCGGACTTCTCTGGCTTGGCAGACATATCTCCTGCCAGTCCTGGCACATCCCGCACTGCAACACATCACTCGGTCATCAGTCAGCAACTCACCACAAGGGACTCACTTTATCATTTACAACACATTACTGTGGCAGTTAGATGTAACAACAAAAAAAGGCTCAGAACTGCTAAGCCATGTATGGAAAGAGATCAGCACCTACACGATTTTGGTGGCATATCATTTGTCATGCTAAATCAAACCAATAGATAGGATGCTTGTGTGCAGTACATTTCTGATCTACACACACCTGTGTTTCTACTGTCCTGAGCCCTCTGTAGCATGTTGTACATCAGGGTGACCCCACTGAAGCAATAACAATGACACACAGCTTTTCCAACAGTAACGTTTCTGACTAAAAGCCATTTTTCAAACAGGCCAGTTTAAAATCTACGCATATTTACTTAGAACAATAAGACAGCCTTCATGTTACACAGAAACTCATCTCTTCTAAAAGTTACTGACTAAATGCCATTTTTCAAACTTGCTATTTTATAATCTGCATATACCTGCTTACAACGAGACAAACTTAGCCTGCATGCCGTTGAAAAAGTTATCTCTTTCTCTTCAATGTCTGCGGCCAAACGAACACCATTGTCTCTCTCATACAGATTTTTGATAGACATAAGGAATTCATAGAAACACACACACACACAAAAGGTCAGCTGTTGACATCACACCCAAAATCATCATAAATCACTGTCATGAATAAGATTAAGGCTGTCCCACAATCCTGTGGTTCATACAGGAGTGAGGTGGAAAAGACATCAACTATTTTTGATGGGTCAGCATCATGAGGCTGAGCTCTTGCCATTTCACTTTTCCCAACCTTGAACAGGTTATGATGAATAGAAAGCAATAAATCAAATAAATCTATGTCTACATATTTTATTCAACAAATTGTCCCATAAAGCCAGTGTTTTCCAAATGAAAAAAAAAACCCACTGATATAACTGAAGAAAGAAAAGAAGGAACAGGGAGTACGGGCGTACCTTTCTGTTCCACCAGAGGCTGAGTAGCCAGGGGTACAGACTTCATGTCAAATGGAGTCTCAGACGGCTCCAGAGTGTACTGGTGGAGGGATCGCTCCAGTCCCACCACTGACACTGTCAGTCCTGTACACATACCACCATACATATAATTATTGTCACACTGCATCACGATCAACTGAACATTACAGGTTACTATGGAACTAGCTAAACAATGGCATCGTACATCAAACTGTAAGCACGTCTACACATAATAACATCAATCTTACCAATCAAAGTATTAGCACCAAAATCCATTTTCATCATGTAATCATTCATCATCTTTCATTAACCCCTTCCCCCACTTCCTTTGGATGGTTATACCTGTCAATTACCACTACAAATGGTTGCCGATATTTAACTTGAATCAAATATGACAACAACAACAAAAATCACAGTCAATGAGATGAATACCCACAGAATCTGCCTCGATTTTCTTCTCTTCTTGATCCATTTTATTTTTCGCCAGAAGAAAACAAGAGGTTGATCTTGTAAACAAATCATTTTATTAACACTCTTTTCTCAGTCTGCTTGTGCCATCTTTAGTACATGGGGCACTGTATCCTTATTATAACCATTATTACTAATGCTATTGGTTTCTTTATTATAACCATTATTACTAATGCTATTGGTTTCTTTATTATAACCATTATAACTAATGCTATTGCTATCATTAGTTATTGTAATCATTTTTAAGAATAGACTGGTATGTGATTCTTCTATATTTGACAGCCAGGGGATATTCACTACAATCAGATTCAGCTTCTTCCCAGTAGCACAAGGAAGAAAGAAACTGAAACTGCATCTTGTGAGTGCTATTATCATCACCATGTATTCATTATCAATTTCATCACCACCAACAACAAATTATAATCACACACATCAACAAACAAGCATGAATACAACCAACCATTCAGAATGTAAGCTGAGCTGAGAGCTCGCTGCTGTTGTTTCAGGACATTGACGTAGAAGGTGGCACGGTCACGTACTTCATCATCTGTGTCCATCTCACATCTGTGGAACATGTATTAAACTTGTATTCTGATTCTGCGATTTAAAATTATGAAACAATCTAAGCTGCAAGGGTACACACAGTCTGCCAACTATTTCTGGTGAACAAAAAGCTTGTAATCTGATCCTGAGAAATGACTGGCACACTCCATGGATCTTCACAGGTCACACTGTTTATCTACTGAATGTATACAATGAACTCATCAACAGAACACACATCTCACCATTAGAATACATACATGTATGCACATCTCTCATCCAATGGTACATATCAATGAACACATTACTACAATAAGTGCTTAAAAGTCCAGCCAACTGCTCAGAGCCATATCAGGGCTATAACCATATCAAGGGAAAAGAAAATTAAGTACACATCTATGCACTTGCATACATGATCTAAGGATATGCCCCTGGTGTTGCCCAATTTACTGCCAATGGGTTTAAAAAAAATATGACCTGAATACAAATGCACGAACATATTGAAGTACACTGTATCATATACAAAATGGCCACAATTACCTAAAACCGCTTCTGCACATCACATTTCCTTAGAGCCAAAAATGCAGTCAACAAATGTACCCAACTATCAACCTAAAACAAAGTATGTACGACTTTACAGAACACCTACAGCTGAATGGACCAGCAAGGCAGAAAATTATAAAATGATAGAAAGCAAAGAAACAAGACAAAAACAGCGAGTGACAGAAAAGAGGACATTTCTAGCAAAGAATTTCTAGAAGGCAGGAATACTATTAATACTGAGAGAGACCCCGAGTGTCCCCGCAGGGTTGAATAAATACATAATATGCTCTCTATAATTTTCCATTGTTTTTATCCATTTTAGCCATGTGCATGTGCGCGTGTGTGTGTGTGTGTGCGTGCGTGTGTGTGTGTCTGTTTTAGCGCTAAGATTTGATTTTATCAAGATTTTGCGCTATACAAGTAAAGTATTGTATTGTATTGTATAATACAAAAACATAAGTAGTATAAGACCTACAATCTCTTTCATTTACTCAGTATAAACATACTGAAGATGGCTGGTGTTCCTAGATATAGGTTACACCAAAGCACTTCCATACAACCTTAGCGGTTCACATAATTTTTTTAACTGTAAATATGAAGACCATACTGTTAATACAACACACTATTGTCAACAAGTTCATTTCCCTTGCACACCATTACTGATGTGATGATTGTGGCTTTATTTCACAATTATTTTATTACAAGAAAATCAGTAGCAAGTCACACCATCTCTAGAAACTTTACAACAGTCTGCTATTTCTCACATACAAGAACAATTTCATTTTCTAAACTAAGAATTAGTCAGTGAGACCTGTGACAATTGCATGCAGATTCTAGGCTCTTTTCATTGCAAATATAATGCCTACGTATAATTGTATCCAGTCTTGTGTTCTAATCAAATGATCAGAGAGGTTAGCATGTGGTATAAACCCAGAATATCCTTACCTCTCCAGCAGCACAACGCAGCTCTGTAACAGCTCCTCACAATGACCACCAAACTTGGCCAGGGCACTCACTGCCGCTACACACACACACACACACACACACACACACACACACACACACACACACACACACACACACACACACCACACACACGAGTTTGTAATATTCTCCCTTACACAGCATTCTACAAACACTCTCTTGACACAATCTAGCATTCTGCATATATCCCCTTGGTTAAATCTACCTACTACATATATCCCCTGATCAATTCTTCATGTGAAATATTGACTTACATGAACAAACACTTGTACTTGACTACGTACATACATCACTTTTCCTCTGTTTAAACTAAAACTTTTCTCTTATTTCCCTTAAACCTTCAGCAAAATGCTAAACAAATCTTCAATCACTGTTTAAATCACTTCATCATCATCATCATTATTATTATCATTATTATGAATTATTATCATTATTCATTTTTTTTTTTTTTTATTTGTCCTTGATTTTCTAAGTTACAAAGATTTTGGCAAGACAGACACAGATTGTTGACCAAACATTACTAAATTGTATAAATGTCTTCACGGTGAAAAATGAAATCCATTCATTCATTTCTTCTCTCCTTCTCTCTCCTTGTTCCCTCTTCCCTTTCTGTAAAGCCTTACCTGCACGAACAGCTGCATTCTCCAAAATGACACGGTTGTAGATGAAGCGAATGTACTTGGAGGGGGTGGGGGTGCGTGGCCCTTCCCTCCCCAACAGGTGAAGGATCTTGGTAGCCAGCACAGTGTGCTCACAATCCTCGATGAACTCACACAGGTGAGCCAGACCTACACAGTAACAAGCACAACAACACAAAATGATACAAATCTACACACAACTGATACCTGACCCAATTCACCATTTCACTACCAAAGGTTCCAACTGTCACAACACACCAGACCGCCAACTCCATTTCTGTATACAATGCAAAAGGAATTATCAAAATGAAGATAGTATTTCCTGAGATATTGGAGGAAAGCCAACCAAAGTTTAAAGAAAAATATAATGTCAGTTTGGTAAAGCAATGTGTAGTTAGCTAGGCAGCCAGTAGCACAACCCTGCTGTGATGTAGATAGGCTAGCATCACAAAGACTGATAACTTTATTAGATGGCATGCATAAAAACACAGTGCATTCAGAACTCAGTTCTCTCACACACACACACACACACACACACACACACACACACACACACACACACACACACACACACACACACACACACACACACACATTTCCTACACACACCAATCTCACAGGACAATTATACAACCATGCAATACGAGTACAAACAAAGTTTGTTGCTAACACCCAACTCATGGAATAACATTTTGAATAGAGTAGCTTTGTATAGTGTCAGTAAATTATTGTTCAACAGCTTTCCTCTTTCCACACTTTCTTTCAACACTCTGTTTTTTCACACTCTTTCCTTTCAAACATCCTTTCTTTCACTCCTGTTCTCTCCTACCTGCCTCCTTGGCCTCAGGGTTTTCTTCAATAGTGATGATGATGCACTCCACTATCTCCTTCTTGTAGTCAAAGCCTCCCTGCACAACCACAGCATTAAAATCAGTCTTCACACAATATACAACAAAAAACTTTCAAATGTTTTACATACACTTAAACACACACACACACACACACACACACACACACCACACACACACACACACACACACACACACACACACACACACACACACACACAGAGTGTACCAAACTGCGAGTTAGCTGAAAACTTTAGCAACCAAACTGTTTCTGTCAGTCCAAAGCTGTGAATGGCAAGGCTTCACCTTGAATTAGCAAACAGTTAAACTAGCCAACACTCAGATCAGAACCAGTGATAACTTGTGCATGTTACTGGCACTACAACTTTTGAAATTCAAATCAAATAATGAAATATTCTCTAGCTGCTTTGTACAATCAACCAAGAGATTTTCAATGCTATCAATTCAGCAGCTTTATGACAATAAGCACACAGAATCATACTGGTTTCCTCACATTTCTACACAATCTCTATTCTCACAATCAACATCTTGTTAAGGTGGCTCATGGCGTCCGAAAATGTTTATTTTTATATCTGGACTTCTATTTAAGATACATTCTTGCAATTTGGCATGCATTTCTGTCTCTAGCCCAGGAGTCTCCTGATTTTTTTTAAAGTAAATCTGACTGTTAGGAAAAAAGTTATTAGACATTACACATTTTTTCATTATAGCGTTTTAGGGACTGCAACCACTTCCAAACCAAAGCCGTACTGAACTTTTTTTTGTTACAAAATTTCACAAACTAGGCTTAGGAGCAAAATAAGACAAAAAAAGAACATCTGGTACATGATTCAGTATTTTTGGTACATTTTTGAAAGTCAAGAAAATTTTCCGAAAATAAAGAGTCTTTGACTTTCATTATTTCCATTAAACCTACTGCATCTACAGTCTTCTAACATGTCTTAGAGTGCTCACCAGCCATTTTTACATCTATGTACCAAGTTTTATCAAATTATCTTCACTCAAACCCGTGATACAGCGTTCCTAAAGGAGGACGTGACTCAAAAAATGTCAATTTGAGAAAACGGACTTTAAAGTTAACGTTAACAAATCCTCTGTGTTACCAATATATAAGTTGCTTCAGACTCCAATCCTGGCAAATATTGCTTACTGTGAACATTTTGTGACACAGCCTGTCAGTTTTTTCAGCAATTCTGGCCAATGCTGACCTTTCAGAACTTCCCAGGAGCATACACAGTCCCTTCCTGTCCTCGCCGTGCTTCTCTCTCCTGACGTTGAATCGCCTCGATGGCCTTCCGGCGGACTTTGCCCTGCTCAGATGTTTTTTTTGTGGCAGACTTCACTCTGCTGGTGTCGGCTTTCTCCACAAACTCTTCTAGACTGGATCCCCCCATGAGCTCCAGTTCTGTCAAGATATCCAGGAGGGCAGTGGACCCCTTGTTGAAGCGCTGAACGGAGACGGATACAGCTGTATCCACAGTGCGCCAACCGGCCCACCTCTCCTTTGGGCAGGACCTCCAAACCATGGAGTGGAAACTTTCATTTGAGTTTTGGGTTTTTCCACTCAAGCATCTTGACAGAAGCTGGGGATCGCCGAGCCGCTTGTAGACTGGGCCCATGGCAGAGAAGACGTCTCGAGGTAGGGGCTTGGAGTGAGGCGGTTTCTCTACCCCGTTGGCTTCTGCCCTCTGGTAGAAACACCAAGACTGTTTGCCAGGGGGGCATCGGGAATGGTGAGGGTCATCATCTGTGCTGGAGGAGTGGAAAAAGGAAGCCCACACAGCATTTTCCATGTCCTTCAAGTTACCAGCGTTGTCCTTGATTGCCCGTCCGTAGTAGTTGGTCAGTTTTTTTATTCGGTCTTCAGTCAGTCGTCCACGTCCTCCAATTGGTTCTTGCTGGGCCTTCTTCTTTTCAACAAGGTTTCTCAGCGCTGTCCCCATTCTTTTCGTCACGTGGTTGACACATTCTATCTTTTGTATGGGTATGTCACCATATGGTTTCGCCTCTTGGACTCTGCTGTGTGCTTTTCCATCACCATCTCCAAGCATCTCTGTGTATCGGAAGCGGTGGAGGTTGATGGAACGCTGCCACATGATCACAGCTGCTTCAAATTCCATGGCGCCGGAAGAACATTGGATTGTTTTCTGGCACTGGCCCTCATGCTTTTTCATCCACTCATCGTACTTCGGTGAGTCAGGTTTAGGCCCAGTGACACATGCTCTGCAGTAGTTGGACAAGGTGACATAATCCAGAATGAGGCCTGAAAAAATTTCAATGACACTGGCTATGCCATTGTGAGAGGTTCGGCCTCGCTTGTGCCAACTGCCATCAAAAGAGACTGAGATGTTGAGACAGCCATCTTCATCAGGTTCACCCATCTGCATTGACCGGAACATCTCTCGAACATGGTCAGCGGCTTCTTGAAGATGGGTGGAAGCTGCATGGGTTGATCCTTTGTGGAGAGTTTTCTGGTAATGCTGCCAGGTTTTTTCGTGCATGGGTCGAGGAAGATCTGACATCACAAAGAAACGGCAAAGTTGTGAATATCCAATGCCACACACACTGGCACTGGTTGCGATCCTCCTGTTGATGTCTTGACCCGTGTAGGTGGTGCCGGTACTGGATGAAGACATGGTTTCATTCATCACCTTACCACAACTGGGACACCTGGCTGCCAGGTAGCAAGATGAACCCATTCGGCGAGCCTTGTCTTCAAACAACTGCACCTGAAAATAAAATAGAATAGTTAATAACCCATCCGGTGAGCCTTGTCTTCAAACAACTGCTCCTGAAAATAAAATGGATTAGTTAATAACAAGAGCTCTTCAATAAATGTTGTTTCTCCACCTCCTTTGTTCAAATGTTTTTTGTGTTTTTTTCCAAACTGTTTTCTTTCTCTCTCTCTCTCATAAAGTCATGTGAAACACATACAGTTGAAAAAAAAAACTGTAAAAGTAAAAAAGCCCTTCTCTTTTACCCACCCACCCCCCTTCCACACACACACTAACACAAACACACACCCTTCCATATGCACAGCACACACACACACACACACACACACACTTCCATATGCACAGGCACACGCACTATCAACTTCCATACCGCCCCTCAGCCCTCTCAAAAGGTAGGCTTGTGTTCTCACCTGCTTCTTGCATGAGCTGCACTTGAGTCCCTTCAGTAAAGCAGAAACTGTTCTCAGGTCTCCCAGAAAATTGCCGTCCGCACTCCAGTCTTCTTCCGTTCGCATCTTTTTCACGTCAGATGAAGTTGATTCATTTGAAAATCTTTTCAAGGCTTGGAGTTTTGTGTATGATCGTATCACCGGCACACTCGTATCCACCGGCACACTCGTATCAGGTCGCGATGGTCCTGGCTGTGGATCGGCAACTATTTCTGACAATCGCGGCACTGCTGTTGCCGTTTTTCTGCCTTTCCTCTTCTTTTTGCCAAATCGGTGCTTAGTACTCCACTTAGTTGCTGGCATTTTGCAAAATCGAACGAGATATCTTCGCCGAATTGACAATTTTCGCTGCAAAGTGTTCAAACAGACGAAACGGAATCAAGATCCTTGCGTAAGCCGAACAATGCCGAGGAGAACTTCGGGTGCACTCGGGCACTGATCACGCGCTGTACATGTGGCAGCTAGCCAATCAGAATCGTTCGTTCATAAATCGACCTTGACCGATAGGAAATGATGCCGTGTTGTTTTCAACCGAGGTATTTGGTTGGACAAGAATGAAATAGGGTGACATAGGGCGACTGCTTTCTGCATGGCCATTGGGCTAGGCCAAACCTAATTTGCATCTGGGAAATAGGTCAGAATCTAGGTCAAAGCTCCAGCTTTCGAATGAAGTACAACATGTCCTGGTCCGTTGTGCCTAAGATATGGTAAATACTGCTTGAAGTTTGCGTTTTTTGGACGTCGGTTTCGATTTTTTGGAAGTTTTCACTCACACATACTTCAATAAATGTTTTATTTTTCATAAAAATCACTCGATTCATAGAAAATGAACCATACACATGCATTGCAGACACAACAAAGATGCCGTCACCACTAAAAACTCGGATCGTATTTTGAATGACTTTTTCATGCCGTGAGCCACGTTAAACATCATCAATTTTCCTATTTCATTGTTTGTCAATCACTGGAAAGCAAAACAGAGCATGCCTGAACATGCTGTGCTGATCACATGATAAAATGAAATGGAATGAGCAGTGTGGCCAATGAGATGTCATCTTACCTCATCTCTAAGCATAGAGGCCAGGAAGTTCATCAGCACACCATGTTTCCTGGGGAACTTGGCACACAGAGACCTGTAAGCACACAAGAAAATACGATGGGAATATTGCGAAAAGGTCTCAGAGGAGATGCAGTCATAAAAAGAGGGTGTATGATGGGTTGAAAATCTGAATTTTTTTTTTTTTTACACATAAAATCAATCATTTCAGATCTTTAAGAAGCTGTTTCAGGTCATCGACTTCCTTCAGGCACTCCCAAAGCCATTTCATGGGATACTTGTCTAACTTTTTCGTCTGCAAGCAACCAACCTAAAAAAAACTCCATCTCTACCACGTGAAAAATCAGTGCAAGTGAGCGGAGCGGCTTTCTTCCCACAACCACTTGTGCAGAACTTGCAATGGCAGTAAGTCTGGCAGTGTCGTTAACAAATGGTTCATCTTGGTTCTGGCAATGGCAGGCACCATCTTGCTTGCATGTACAGCAGCATGTTTATTTGCATACGGGCGAATGCTAATGTTCCTGAACCCTTGCTTCGGACCTATACTTTCTTCCACCAGACTGCTATCAGAACACCTTTCAAAAAGCCCAAATTTTAAGTTCTAGCATAGTTGCAAGCACCCATGTAAGAAGTCAATGAAGGATTTATGTAACATGCATCAGAAACAGCTTGTCAACCAATCTGACAGCCAGGAGTTAAGAATGGTATATATGGCAACAGGACTACACATGTACAATTTAATACCAAAAGTATCATTATCATTTTAGTACAAAGTACTTTAACTCTGTAGCTATTCAGCACTGCTTCTTTATGTCATAACAGGATTGTACATGTACAATTCAATATAAAAAGTCTTATTATCGTTTTAGTACAAAATACTTTAACTCTGTGCCTATTTAGCACTGCTCCTTATGCCACTAAGAAACTGTGATAATAAATTTTCCATGGACAACACAGATGAGTTGTTTTAATCCAAACTGACTGACAGGTCATCTTTAGCACAAATCTCATGTATGTTTTCCTTCCATCAAGGTCTCTTGATCCGAAACATGCGATCAAAAATCCAAAAACAGTGGATTATCAGTGACCTTTGAATCTGCACATTTACTGGTTTTTGAAATCAAATTGTCCACTGACTTTCTCAAGTCTCGCTGGTGAAATGTACATGTGAGTGGTTAACTGACAGTTCGAGATGGTAAGAGACAGAGACAGTTAGCAATTAATATTATTATTTTTAATGTCAGACAAACTAAAAAAAGGCTGAACAGACACAGTTTAAGTACATACCTAATGGCCTGCACAACGACAATCTTGAACTCGTCCGATATCTCAGACATGAAGCTGGAGATCTGTTTCATGAGGCGATCAACGGATGTCTCACTTCCTGTCTTCAACAGTGTGGTGATGGCCAATGTGGCAATGCTGCGATTCACATCCGTGATCAGATTCTCAAGGTCAAGGTTACAGGCTGTCACTGCTGCAGGGTGTTTCATCGCCACCTTACACACACAATCATCCCATCGTAAGCCATCTACATTCCAACAGCTGTATTTCTGCCACAACTATCGCAATATTAACCTACCAGTCATACATACTATTACACGTTACTTCATCATAAAACTTTTTCCTGTCACACAGTATTGCTGGTATCATGTGAAAAGCAACAAAGGTCAGATGCCGACTCAGACGTAATACCTCAAGTTCAAATGCAGGCCACAACATGAAATCTGGCCTATTTGCTGCCACCTTAAAATGTCTATTACCCTGGTTTCAGATATATGCCTCATAGATCCTATCCTGTCTGTTCCATTTCAAGATTTTGTCTGTGCAAAAGGAGCCCAAGAGTTTGCCATATCCAAATCAGTGCTGGAGGGTAAGGGTGGAGCACATATGACTACCAGTTGGAGTTTGTTCAAGGATTCATCATGCTTGAACAATTCCATATGTGCCCCACCCAAACCAGCCAGCCCTTATCTGGTAGACTCCATGATCCTGCACAAAACCCTATGTGCTGGCAAGGTCATGAAATATGGAAGGGGAGAGGGATTTATGAAACAGTAAGCTGACATTACTAAAATGATGGACACATTAACTCTTTGGAGACGCACCCTAAAATGGCTGCTGAAACTCTCGAGATGCAGTTTTCGGTACTTTTTCAAAAATTATGGAGAATATCCAACGACAATAAACCTATCCTGTTATGTATGTTTTAAAAGGTCATTATGTCGACTTTGTAACTGGCTGACAGCTTGTTTATGCATGCTTTCATTTTTTTCTGGTTTACCACTGAAAAAGGCGTGCAAATAGCAAAAAAAGAAAAGTTCCAGATGTACACACACCTGACTTATCAAACTGCTGCTTGTAATCCATTAAATATCCATGTCACAAAACTGCACTTAACATGTCACAGGATATACAACTGTCATTGGGAGTCACTATGAGTTCTGCTTTTATGACTATTTTGTCCCAAAAATGATTAAATACAGGTTTGGAGTCTTTTGACTCTTCCAAATTTCTTTGTTTCAGGTACCATGAAAACAAGCCAAAAACAGAGTTCCAACAGCCTCTTACGGTCAAAGGGAAAGAAATCTACTTAGAAAAATGGCTGAACTCTGCTGTCAGTATAATCTCCCTAATTACAGTACACATATAGTCTCGGTAAAAAACACACGTAACAGTCGTCACAGTCGAGACACAGAGCTCCGTAGCTACAGCTGCGGAGCGTCACCATCGAGTTAAGATGGGCAGCAAACAGGCCAGTTTTTACTGCTGCAGACTGTGATTCAACTCACAATATTGGATCTCGAGTCTCTGGCTCTATCAAAAGAACCAACCAATCCAGAGAGAATGTGAAAATGAGTGTAACAAATCCCCCTAGACCAAACATCAATTTCAATGACTTACTAAAATCTCCTGTTATCAACAATATTGCTAGAATCATGTGAAAAGCAAGACAGATCAAAGGAGCCTATCCTCCTGTAACCTTTTCTACACTAGAACATTAATTTGCTCCATGTCGAAGAGAAAAGAAGTGAAATGCTCACAGACACAGAACATCCTGTGCGAATGTGTTGCATAATAACGAAAGGTCCTTTAGCTGCAGGCCTCACTTAGATCTTTTTATAATAATAGTTAAGAAGCATGAAGGCTCAAGACCACAAAAGACAGTGGGTTTATTTCAGGAACTTTTAAGAAGCCTGACATCATCAGTTTATTCTAACAGCACTGAAGAACAGTGAATGAGGCAAGAGGGTTGTGGAAACAAAGAAGCCTAAAGTCTTCAAAGTTAACTTAAACATCAAGGCTACATAGATGGTTGAAGGAAGAGGACTAATAGAGAACTGACCTTGTTGAGTGTTCTGACAGCAGCAAATCGCAGGGTAGGTTTGGGAGAGCTACAGAAGAGTTGTAACACTGACACAGCAGGTGCCAGATCCTTGGCAGTGGTGTTCTTCAGCTGCACAGATTGCCTGAGCAGCCTCGTAAATCACCATCTCGCTCTTGTGACGCAGACAGCTCTCAATGAAGTCGAACATTGGGCTGTCTGACCTGTTAACATAATCATGTCGTCAAACTTTGTCTCTCAAAAGGCACCATTATAAAAACAAAAGCCGTTAGATCTGCATAAACAATAGCAGCTATTAGGTTCTGCAAGATGTAAACAATTGTCACACTTTCATTACAGCAATTCACCTTCAACAGATTCCAGCAGTTGCTAAACCACCATATAGTACTAAATAAATGTGTGGTTTGGTGTAGGGTTCTGCGCATTGTGCAACTGTTGTGCTGCGATCTGCTGCCCTAGGATATGTGATGTGACATGACATGGTGTACAATTCTCTGATTTGTAGTGAGTGATGTAGTGGTGTGTCTGATAAAATAGAACTTAAAACGGGAAATAAACAGCTGAAATCTGGAAAAAAAAGTTTAGAGATAGATGGTAGCTTTGTGCTTGGACACACAAGCAATGCATACCACTCACCCTGCATCTTCCTCCTCAATCAGCTTGGTTGCGATACGGATCTGGAACAGCACATCACATCACTATCAGTATGAGCACTTTTTTCACTGACAAATCTGTACAAATACTCGAGCTTATGATTTCTGTTTTCTGAATTTTATAAACACATTTTTCACTGACAAATCTGTACAAATACCTGAGTTTATGATTTCTGTTTTCAGCATTTTCAAGGTATCCTGCATCTATTTCATTCTTGTCTGACTTCATAAATCAATGTCATAAAGATAAAAAAATCTAAATTTCAGTGACTGGTAAACCTAAACTTAGTATGGGTAAAAAAAAAAGTTGCTGACAAAACTGCTTTACTAATATTTTTAAAAGTGAAGAGATGGAGTATTAATGCAGTACCCACCAGGAGACAGAAAGCATAGGGAGACTTGAGGGTGTGTTTGGAGAACTTGCTGACCAGTTTGGTGACAGCCAGCTTGTCACTGCGACGAATGTGATACAGCAAGCCAAGGGCATGGTACTGGAAACAAAACACAAAACAGTATATGTAAGGTGTGTACCGATAAAACACATAGCAAATGATCAAGACTAAAGAAAACAGAGGTGTTAAACACACATTCACGCTAAACAAAAGCTAGTCAAATGGTGAAAGACTTGCTACTGTTCTCACACAACCCAAACTTCCAGCTAAAACTTTTACAAATACAATATCAAACAATAAATATCGTACACAACCACAATGCAATATAAAGAACAGTCATTCTGAATGTAGTACATGTACAAAATCATGTACAGTACACTTGCTACTAAAACAAAAAATGGAAGTACCAGCAACAATAAGATGTACCATGTCCACGAATAGACAAGACCTCTAACCCACCCCCATCCCAAAAAACTACTGATGGTCCCAATACAATTTCAAAGCATGATTACCTACACTGCCTATTATTCTTGCCCATGCAGGAGACCATATACACACACGAAACTGCCAGGTGCAGTATATGTATGAAATTGTCCTGATTAAACAAAAGCACAAAAACATTCAAATTAAACCTCCAAACCTGCATTTTCAAAAAAATACCATACATACCCATTAAACACACTACTCACTTTTGTACATATTTTTAAAACTTCATGGAGATGTTAACAGACTGAAAAGTTCCAGCATACCTGCACCATGATGTTATCACTGTTGACAGCTTCTTGCGCCTCATTGACCCAGCGCTTGGTCACATCCTGGCTGCTCTTGCTCAGGTGCTGAAATAAGACAAAAGTAATCACCACTGTACTGACATACTGCATCAATGGAACAATCATCATCAAGATGCTCAAACAACCGAGATCAACATCATTTTAGTAAGAGTTTTTGTCTCCAACTATACCCTCCATATTCTAGGTTTTCTTTTTTTCTTGTTGTTGTTGTGTTTTTTTGGGGGGAGGGGGTCCTGGCGGTGTGAAAGGGAGAATCATGTGTAAACAGAATGAACATTGTTGACTGCCTGGCCTCTCTGCAATTTTTCTTCACAATTCAAATGAAGTATCCCCTTTTAAATTTGTTGACTGGTAGAGATTATTCCATTTTGTGTTGACTACACTGCACCCATTGTACATGAATTCTTCAGTCTTTCTGACACAGAATTATATACAGAAATGAGTAATCTTTATAATGACACTTTATTCTAGAATAGAATTAAAGCAAAGATGTAATCTTGATAATGAAACTTCATTCTAAATAAAAACAATGCAAACACTCAGACTTCCACAAACAATATGTACAAGGTTTATAAGAAGTTCATAAAGATTTATCGTTCAGTATTTCTTTCTATAAGCAATATGAACTTGAGTATGTTTCTGTAATGATTTCCAGTATCTTACTCACCAGCGCAGAGACCAGGGCAGCACTGGAGACAGCGGGTACCTTGTCCACAATGGCCTGCTTCATGTAGCGCTCAATGCTCTGCAGCATGCTGGTCTGCACACAACAGAGTAAAAGTAGACATTGCCCTATTACCCAAATGCCAAAGGGAGTTGGTAGCAGACTTCAACTCTTCTGGACCTCAACTATTTTCAGGGCCAGCATTATGATGGCAACGCCCATCTCATCATCCTCACATGGCAATGAAGGGGAATATCATTGTTTTGATCAACACTGTCACTGCTGCTTTGTTCTATGCCATGACACAGGATATTTCCACTGTAAAAATACAACAACAAAAAAGAAGGTATTTCTTCAACATAACTGCAATGTTTATCCTTTTCTTTCCAAACTACAAAAATACCTTTTTCCCATAATACAACTTTTCCCTTGCAAAGAAAACTGCTAAACTGATGACTTGAGTGATTTTTATTTCTAATGTAATAAAATTTTGTACAGAAAGCATATAAAATTTACACAGAATCAATGGCCCAGCAAAGAGTGATTACTACTGAAGTTTTTCAAGAGGGCTTCATCACACGTGGACAATTCTATAAGCACTCCACTAAAATCTGCCATAGTACCTGGCAGACTCCTTAAGCCTGGGCAAAACCCAGGCAATGGCAGTGTCTTCAAATGGGGAGGGAGGGGAAGAGAACAAAACCCAAGACATACTAAACTGACATCACCAGAATGATTGCAGCATTAAGAAATCATCAGGGCACAAAAATGATGCAGTATGTTAAGAAACACACAAAGAAGGGTTGAGATAATCCAGTGAAGCATGACAACTCTGTGACTTACATCAGTGATGGAGCAGAGGGCACGTATGGCAGGACCTCGGAACTGGTCTTCCTTTCCCGTCATGTCCTTCATCAGACTGAAAACACACATTCCCATTGTGGCCTTATCATTCTGTTTTCACCTAATACTCCTAATCCTATCCACATGCTTCCTGCAGGAAACTGTTACATTTGCTGGGTATGAAATAATCTTTGATTTCAGCGCAAAAAAAAAAAAAAAAAAAAAAAAAAAAAATTGTCTTTTATCATGTTTTTCATTGCATCTCAATCTTTTGTCAAACTAAACATATACATTTTTCAAAAATGGTTACCTGACATTTCAAACTTTTGTTCTCATAAATGCATCTCTGATCTAGACTAGAGACAAGTGACAATAAAGTATCATCTAGACAGAGAGAATACACTGTATGCATCAGTCTCATTACATCATAATTTTAAAATTTCTCTCAGTCATAATAAAAGTTTCCTATGAACATATCTCTTTGATGATACTTGTCTCTGACAATCAGAATGCACAAAAATGTTGACAAATAATACTGTAACAGCATTATCAAAAACAAAGACCGACATGATCTTTACTGTTTTCTGTATTTGTTTCACATGTTTATTACTCAGTGGTTAATAGCAAATTTCAAATTAAGTATTAAAAAAAAAAAAAAAAACCAGGGTGGATCTTGTCAATGAGTGAAAGGGACTGTTGTCACAAAGACAAGTATTCTCACCTGCTTGTCACAATGATGACATCATTGGCAATCTTGGACATCTCCTTGATTCCCATGTACACCAGTCGCGCAAGATGGGCTACAACAAATCATCACTCAATGTCTTTAGGCTAAGACCACAACTAAATGTCATGATGACATTACATATTACTCTTTATCATCATTTTCATTATTAACCTTTGACTCCGCACCCTGTCCACCAGCATCCTACACAGTCAACCATGCTAGCAATGCAAAAATTAACCTTTGATTTCCTCATCCTGTCCACCAGCTTTCCTGCTGGAAGCTGGTGGATATGGTGAGGGAGTCAAGGGTTAAGTTTTTGTAATTGGTGAATAGGGTGCAGGAGTCAAAGGGTTACAGCCCTGCAGACATCACAGGTCCCTATCAGGGCTAAAATTATTTGAATACATGATACACAACACCTCACTAGGAAAAAAAAACAACCTGGAAATGAAAATTCAGTAACATATTAATGCGATCATGCACTTGATCTAAGAATACCACACAAGCGTTCGACCGTTCTACCCAATTTATCACCAAAAGGTTTAAAAATAACAAAAAAATCTAAATGCAACTGTAAACATATGTAAGGGCACTAAAACATACATAAAAATTGGCCTTGATTACCATAAACTGTTTAAACTGTACATAACATTTCCTTCAAACCAAAATGCAGTCAAAACATATACGCAATCATCAATTCTAACACAACTCATACAAAACGGCAGAAAATGAAGGAAAGAGGACAGAAAGCAGAAGAACAGGACAGAAATAAAGAGACTGACAGAAATGAGAAAATTTCTAGCACAGAATTTCCAGAAAAGGTGGGGATACCATCCCCATGGGAGGCATCTCATGAAATCATATGCATTACAACACAACAAACACCGCACTCTCTTATAAACATTTTATAATCACCCTGCACTCTATTTTAATGATTTTATATTCATGCATATAAACACTCATATATAGTGTCATAAAGGCAGCATAAAACAAAAAGCAAAACAAAACTTACATCTTTAGACTGGAAAAGCTTGGTCATAGCAAAGAAGGCTTCAGTAGCCTCATTGGCCCCAATGACTTCACCCTGCAACAGTGAAAACAGATAACTAACATTAATATATAATTTACATTTTCATAACATGTGTTTTTACTTTTCAATTTTATCCAAATTCCTGTAGCGAGAAAATAATCTCTGGTTAACAAAACCTTTTTCATTTTTTTCCCCATTCAGTCACTAAATTGTATCAGCACAAATAACTCAATGAATGAAGGAATAGGTATATATATATGAATAAAATACTTTTATCTTCTCCACTTTATAAATCTGATCATAATAAAAGTACCTTTTCAATTTCCTAATTACACCCATTTCAGATAAATGATGCCACTATGGGCATGTAAAGTACACCATGTAAAATATTACATACCTTTTGGTAATTAAATTAACGGCATTGTAAAGTACACCATGTAAAACTATTACATACCTTTTGGTAATTAAATTAACGGCATTGTAAAGTACACCATGTAAAACTATTACATACCTTTTGGTAATTAAATTAACGGCATTGTAAAGTACACCATGTAAAACTATTACATACCTTTTGGTAATTAAATTAACGGCATTGTAAAGTACACCATGTAAAACTATTACATACCTTTTGGTAATTAAATTAACGGCATTGTAAAGTACACCATGTAAAACTATTACATACCTTTTGGTAATTAAATTAACGGCATTGTAAAGTACACCATGTAAAACTATTACATACCTTTTGGTAATTAAATTAACGGCATTGTAAAGTACACCATGTAAAACTATTACATACCTTTTGGTAATTAAATTAACGGCATTGTAAAGTACACCATGTAAAACTACTACATACCTTTAGGTAATTAAATTAACGCATACCTTTAGGTAATTAAATTAACGGCATTGTAAAGTACACCATGTACTAAAACTATTACATACCTTTTGGTAATTAAATTAACGGCATTGTAAAGTACACCATGTAAAACTATTACATACCTTTTGGTAATTAAATTAACGGCATTGTAAAGTACACCATGTAAAACTATTACATACCTTTTGGTAATTAAATTAACGGCATTGTAATGTACACCATGTAAAACTATTACATACCTTTTGGTAATTAAATTAACGGCATTGTAAAGTACACCATGTAAAACTATTACATACCTTTTGGTAATTAAATTAACGGCATTGTAAAGTACACCATGTAAAACTACTACATACCTTTAGGTAATTAAATTAACGGCATTGTAAAGTACCCATGTAAAACTATTACATACCTTTTGGTAATTAAATTAACGGCATTGTAAAGTACACCATGTAAAACTATTACATACCTTTTGGTAATTAAATTAACGGCATTGTAAAGTACACCATGTAAAACTATTACATACCTTTTGGTAATTAAATTAGCGGCATTGTAAAGTACACCATGTAAAACTACTAGGCCTACATACCTTTTGGTAATTAAATTAACAGCAAATAATCACAAATCAGTGACAATTTACTGACATAGAACATGTGAAACTTTAACAATAATCATTATAATGACAGTAAACAAAACTTCAACAATAATGACAGTAAACAAAGGGCAAGTGACACTTTTTAGTAATGACAGCAAAACCTTTCATACTCAAAGCACAAAGCCTAAATTTAACTATACACAAACGGTACAAACAAATAAAAAAAAATCACCAGAACAGTGATAAAACACTATAACACTATTAACAGTGATCACACACACACACACACACACACACACACACACACACACACACACACACACACACACACACACACACACACACACACACAATGTTCACACTCATACCCACATGCAAACACTCACTCATACACACGTCATGTACCATACATTATGATTTGCACTCCGGATGACGGATGAAAACAAGAATATACTGACATGACAAAATTAACGTACAAACCTGGTTGATAATGTACAAAAGCTTGGTTAAGATGTGGCCACATTTCCGAGGATTAATTGGAGTTTCATTGAAAGTTCTTGACTGAAACAAAAAACATGGTATATAAGAACATACATATCAAGAACAAGAAGAACAAAATGATGCAAATTAATCTTAAACTATCAATCAAAATATGTCATTTTAACATACTATGTACAAAATCTAAAGTAAGAATATCAAAATAATCCAGTTTGACACAAGTACCAAAATACTATTCATTCCAATCACGCAACACACATTAACAGAGAAAACCACCACAGCGACCATTATCATCGCCTTACCTCTTGAAGCACAGTGCTCTTTTCCAAATTGTTGAAGGGGTTCCCTCCTCCTATTGAAACAAAAGAAAATCAGATGATCATGGTGACATATTTCACACTAATGCATGCTGTATACTTTCATTAGTGAAGTCCACCCTGTTAACAGTTACAAATACATTGATATTGACTAGCAAAATTCATATAATGATAATAGTTTTAAAAACTGAAGAAGAATAAAATTACAAACATTACATTTTGTGTTAATGTTTTTGATATGTTTGGTTTGGTTTCATTTGCTTTAATCATTTTGTTTCTCTACTTCGGTCTTTATCTGATTGGCTAATGTGATGTCTGATCAGTGGCTGATAGCTCGATAAACTGCCTGGCTGACAGACTGAATTCAATGGTTAGGTGGATGATCCCTTTTGAGTTTATTCACTGATGGAAAAAACAAACACACACACACACACACCTACTACACTAGTCTACAGGCATTACTCTCATTCTCAAGCTACTGATTCTGCTTCTTTATAATTATATGCCAGCAAAGCCTGGAAATCCACAACATAATTATGGACTAGGAATACTAAGCATCATGAGGACACCACACTGTGAATAGGTCACATATATATATGCTAAAATGTAGACTTTTCAGTATTCCCTGTTCTCATCCAACGATACAAAAGCTGACAGCAACAATCACTTAGTAACAGAGCCGAGTAAGCTGACAGCAACAATCAGTAACAAAGCCGAGTAAGCTGACAGCAACAATCACTTAGTAACAGAGCCGCATTGAATGAATGACAGTGACTGCAAATTTACTCAATAAAAAGACAATGTCAACAGTTCTACAGTCAGATCAACTCTCTTTATGACAGTAATCCCCCCCCCCTTCCCCTTCACATAATGGATTTGAAACAAGGCTTTCACACACACACATTCACTAACAACACAAAAATAGTACACACATTCAGAAACCTAAGCTGGTCATCAATATTTTCATACTAACATTACATAATAATAACTGTGCTATCTGTGAAATATACTTCTAATTACCTAATGTTTGTGTGCTTTATAAAAGGGTATTTTGTCCATACTTTAAGTTTAACACTTCACTTAATCAAGTATTCATATTTTGTTGGCTCCTTAGTTCTAATCAAACCAAAGAAATGTACAAAACTTATTATCAAAGCAATAGAGGTTGACATGTACATTTTAAAGTTTGCTTTTCTTGAGTATGCTTTTGTCTCTCATGCTTTTGTGATATGCTCAGGGTTCTTGTGAGATGAACCACTGCATAAGTTATGAACCACTGCATAAGTTATTAAGTACTAAACTTGAAGTAGGCCTTGTCATCATTATTATATTATTACATTAGACCTCACCATCATCATCAGGTGCCTAGCTGTATGGCGTTGGTGATATGGCCCTCCATATGAGTATATTTTTCGTAATTGCAATATCTCCTACCCCTTCTGTCCTCACATACTCCACAAAACCTTCCAACATTATCCCCTTGGGTCTACATGGTGCTCTTTTTCCATCCAGCTTTCCTGTTGTAACTAAGTGTTCAAATTTCTCTTGCCTCACAAAATGTCCTTCAATGCGCCTGTCTTTTCCTAATCTTTTAAAATCTTTCTTTGTTTGTCTGTTTGTTTGTTTGTTTGGGGTTTTTTGTTTGTTTGTTTGTTTTTTGGTGTTTGCCTCTTTCAAGACTGTCTCATTTGTTTTCTTTGCTGTCTATGAACTCTTAACATTCGTCTTAGAAACCACATTTCAGCTGTCTCAATCCTGTTCTCACTTTGCATGCCGATTGTCCATGCTTCACATCCATACAACATAATATTAGGCCTATCAAAACGAAAATATTCCATCTCTGATATAATAGGGGGACCTACCATACAATGATACACCCACAGTATGTGGCTGATATTATTTTCCACACACACTATGAAGCAAAAGTGAGATAGCATGACTGGTGCCATGAGCTTGCGCATACATTGGCTCCACCTTGATTAATCGTGTGATGTTACGCTGCTGTTGCATGGCATGGTGATGGTTTTGAGGCACATTCAGTGAGACAGCACATGTCTGGTCACCACAATCTGAATCTATGAGTGTCTCCAACTAGTCTTAGGCATAACACTAAGCAAGTGTGTGTGCACGCACGCACGCACGCAAACGTATATACAAATGCCAGACTCTCTGTGCCTATGAAAAACTGATGCTATCTAGATCCAGAGCACTGGGCTTTGCCTACTGGGCGTGTCGTGTGCTTTAGCCTAAAGTTCAGGATTTCCATGACTGTGATGACATGATGATGATGATCAGATGACGATGAACCGTACGTGAAGAGGAAATGATGTGATAGGAACAGAAAAACTCTTAACAGAGCAGGGAAGAAATCAGACTGTCAGTCGGTTTCCCAACTTGAGACAGCAAGCGATGCTGAGTGTAATAAGATTAAGTTATACCTTCTTCAGAAAATTTTAGTGGGCCTATCGAATACCGGGTATCCAAAGAAGCCGAGCCGTCAGTTTCATCCATCGAATTAAGAACAAAACACAGCTTTCAAGATTTTTACGGTTTTAAAACTAGCCGCATTTAACATACAGACATACACACCTTCTTCGTCTTCTTTCTTGTCACGTTTAAGCATCATCATCTTGAATCAAAACCTTCAAATATCCGAACTGCCTACAAAATTTCGGTCGTCTGCCACACAGCTTTTCTCCACGTCAATGTCCTATTGCGCATGCTCACTAGCCTAGCTTTTTGTCGTTTCCTGGCAGGCCGACATTTGTCTCCCTTATTAAATTGAGACGCAACTGTGGACGCAACGACCTCCAGTACACATTTAATCAGCGGGAGTACCCGAAGGAGAACCGAATAAAGCATCGGTATCTCATAATACTACTAAAATTTTTAAAGGCTTCTTTCAACAATTTTTTTTGCTAGTCCTCGTATACTCTGAGAGTGGTAGAATTTTCAAATCTACAGAACAAATAAACTATTACATACGTAATGCGCGTTGTCAGCCACCTGACAACAGGCACATGTGTTGTGTTGTGTGTGTGTGTGTGTGTGTGGTTGCGTGAGTGTGTGTTTGTGTGTGTGTGTGCGCGCGCGCGCGCGAGTGTGTGTGTGTGTGTGCGTGTGTGTGTATGTGTGTGTGTCTCATGTTTGAGTGTGCGGCCGATGCACATGTGTGTTTATGTAAGCATGTCAAGACGATATGTTATTCGATCAGTTCGATGCGGGTTTTGTTTTGTTTTGTTTCGTTTTGTTTCGTTTTGTTTCAGGTGATTATTTATTATTATGTAAAGTGTATGAGCACGCACTGATGTGGACCATTTGCATTGTAAAAAATGGAATTGTTATCAATGTTGTTATCAATGATCAGAGTGCAAGGTGTTCTTACGTGCAGTTTGGTGTTCCACAAATCCTTGATATGTATCATACACAAAAACTCCTTTCTTTGTTCATCAAAATATATTTTCTGTCTAGTCAGACATTTGCAGATGACACAGAACTCTGCTATTACGGCTTGCCCTTCATACAGAATTTGTTCTGCCATCTAGGGCGTTCTCAGGCGAGCAACAAAGTTGGTTCCTGGTTTGGTTGACTGTCCATATGAAGAGCGACTTGTCCGCAATGAAGATACCCAGCATGCAGTACCGAAGGGACAGGGGCGACATGATTGAAACCTACAAGTTCACACACGAGTTGTACAACGTGAAGAGTCCTCTTGTCCTGGAAAACAGTGCTAAGCAGACCCGTGGGCACAGTCTAAAACTCAAGAAAGGGAGTTGCAATAGTTCGCAGCGCCAGCACTTTTTCTTCTATCGAGTGGTGAATCCCTGGAACGCGCTCCCAGAAAAAGTGGTCAACGCACCATCTCTTGGCAGCTTCAAGGCCAGTCTGGATCGCCACTGGGCAGACAGCATGTATTTGATTAGGAAGACTTTCAGACGGTTCCGCCATCAATACCCACGCAAGAAGTTTTTCAACTGTATGAATGACCAAGTTGTTTTTTTTCGTGAAAAAGACCAGACTAAAGGCTGAATAGCCTGAACCAGTCTGCAGCGGTATGGTATGGTATGGTATGGTATGGTATGGTATGGTCTGGTTATTGAGAACTGATCTCACGAATAAACATTGGATGACAAAGACCGAATTTAAACTGAATGATGACAAAACAGATGACCCCCTCGTCACGTCAAAAAGAACCTCTTTTTCTGCTGTACTTGCGTACATCACTTCTATGCAGGTTGTAGCAATGCCAACATTGTATTCAACATTGTATACATTCCGATGGACTTTTACGATCTATGATGATGAATCACTCCAGTCTTATGTCTCCAACATTTGTCGCTCAACACAGCCTATCCAGAAATTCGCTGCATTGATGTCAACCGCTCATACCTGACCATTCGCGCAGCAAAATCACTGGTCTGTGTCCTTGTCCTATCAATTAGACTGTATTGCAAATGTCTCCTTTCTGGCCTCCAACACTATGTTCTAACCAGCCTACAAAACAAAACAAAAAACAACAACAAAAAACACGAAAAAAGAATAAGAACGCGTACTTACTACAAGGCAAGACAGGCACAAATTTTCGGCCAACTGGCCTTTGTCAAGCGTAAGATCACAAACAAACACCAGATACAAAAATTAGGAGAAAAAGACTTAAAACTTCCCTGCTGCTCCGTCCACACTGGATCTTATGCTTGACAAAGGCCTGTTGGCCGAAAATTTGCGCCTGTCTTAAATACGCGTTCTTATTCTTTTTTCGTGTTTTTTTTCTGGTTCCTGTTCGCTTGAACACGGGCAGTCACATTTGTTTTCGATTCAGCCTACAAAACGTTCAAAATTCTGCCACAAGACTGAGTTTTAAAAAAAAATGCCGACAGAGGGAGAGCATGCGGGAGTCATTACCTGGATGCGGCTCAGCCCCCTTAAAGTGTCAGGAGTTAAGAGCTGAAACACTTGTTTGACGGGGATTTCTCCTCTGTGGACCTTCTGCTGCCCGGCTCTTTCCAGAGTTTCTTGCTACTAAGGCTTACAATATGATCATGTTGAGTCCCTTCAACCAGATCTTTACAAATTTTGTTGGCTCCCATTCCAAGCCCGGATAGACTTAAAGACCTCAACTTTCTGTTATAACTTTTTCTGCAGAAACCAACCCTGCCAAAAGAATATTAATTTTTGGTAGTCTCGTTTGGCCACTACGTCCAGTCAATCAACTGATTGCTTAGAATCTTTATGTAAGTGGGTGTGTCTTGTAAAATATTAACTGCTTAGAATCTCTAAGTGGGTGTGTCTTGTAGAATATTATCTGTTTAGAATCTCTGTGTAAGTGGGTGTGTCTTGTAAAACATTAACTGCTTAGAATCTCTGTGTAAGTGGGTGTGTCCTGTAAAACATTAACTGCTTAGAATCTCTGTGTAAGTGGGTGTGTCTTGTAAAACATTAACTGACTGTTTAGAATCTCTGTGTAAGTGGGTGTGTCTTGTAAAACATTAACTGACTGTTTAGAATCTCTGTGTAAGTGGGTGTGTCATGTAAAACATTAACAGACTGCTTAGAATCTCTGTGTAAGTGGGTGTGTCCTGTAAAACATTAACTGACTGTTTAGAATCTCTGTGTAAGTGGGTGTGTCCTGTAAAACATTAACAGACTGCTTAGAATCTTTGAGTAAGTGGGTGTGTCCTGTAAAACATTAACTGTTTAGAGTCTTTATGTAAGTGGGTGTGTCCTGTAAAACATTAACTGTTTAGAGTCTTTATGTAAGTGGGTGTGTCCTGTAAAACATTAACTGTTTAGAGTCTTTATGTAAGTGGGTGTGTCCTGTAAAACATTAACTGTTTAGAGTCTTTATGTAAGTGGGTGTGTCCTGTAAAACATTAACTGTTTAGAGTCTTTATGTAAGTGGGTGTGTCCTGTAAAACATTAACTGTTTAGAGTCTTTATGTAAGTGGGTGTGTCCTGTAAAACATTAATTGTTTAGAATCTTTATGTAAGTGGGTGTGTCCTGTAAAACATTAACTGTTTAGAGTCTTTATGTAAGTGGGTGTGTCCTGTAAAACATTAACTGTTTAGAATCTCTGTGTAAGTGGGTGTGGGCTTGAAAATATTTGTCAGTCTGTTCGTCGTCTATCTATTTTGCATTGCACCAAGCGCGCC
>CM060312.1:8434131-8476631 GCA_030674185.1 Monoplex corrugatus | reverse complement strand
CTGCTTGATTATGTTTCACACCAGTTAACACAAAAAAACTACAGTAATCAATCCTTCAGTATCAAAAAATCACACACTTCCAACAGCTACACACATACACCAGCAATCAGGATTATAAATTCAAACGCCACTACTACCACTAAGTACACCCATGCAGTCAGTCTAAGCCGGCTGAAGCCGCACAGCTCTAGTCACAGATGTTCCCATCCTTTATTAATTAACACTTGTGTATTAAGAGCCTCGGCTCAATAATAAATGCACGTGTTCGTGGCGGAAAGGCTCAGGATGACACTGGGCTTGCTGACGTTTTGGGCGTTACGGCAGTGTACTGAACTATGTGTGCTTTACCACTTTTCATTCATGATGAGGACAAGGAATAGAATCAAAAGAGAAATAGTAGAACAGTGTGGATTTGTTGAAGGGAAAAGAACTGTTAGTGCCGTATACGTCCTAAGAACTACCATAGAGAGGTCAATCGAGTTGAATAAGGATTTATATTTATGCTTTGTTGATTATACCAAGGCTTTCGATCGGGTAAAACATGAAAAATTGATCAACCAACTAGAAAGACTCAATATTGATGGAAAAGATCTACGAATAATCAGAAATATGTATTGGGAACAAACAGCAGCAATGAGAATAGAAAACGATATAAGCTCTTTCCAAAATATCAAAAGAGGAGTCAGGCAAGGTTGTGTTCTGTCACCAGATTTGTTTTCACTTATAGCGAAACCGTCATGAGAAACCTAGAAGAATGCCCTGGATTAAAGGTTGGAGGAAAAATGATAAAAATATTCGTTACACAGATGACGCCGTGCTAATTGCAGAAAATGAAAGGGACCTACAAAACCTTGTGAATGTAATAGAAATAGAAAGCAAGAATAAAGGGTTGGACCTAAATAGCAAGAAGACGGAAGTCGTGGTAATCAGTGAAAAAAAAAACCAAAAAAACATGAAATCCCCTCACGCAAAATAACAGCAAACGGCACAACTTTGAGACAGGTTGATAAGTTTAAATATCTGTGAACGGTCGTCTCACCAGACGGCAGATGCACATCAGAAATAGCCAGCAGAATCGGCCAAGCCAAAACAGCATTCAAGAAGATGAAAAGCATTCTTACCAACAAATGCCTATCAATTAACATCAGAAGAGAGTTCTTGAATGTTATATAGAACCGATGATGTTATACGGTTATGAGGCGTGGACAGTCAACACACAAAGCCAGAACAAAATTGAGGCAGCCCAGATGTGGTTTTTAAGAAGAATGTTGAGAGTTCCATGGACAGCAAGGAAAACAAACGAGACAGTCTTGATGGAGGCAGACACAAGAAGATCATTGATAAGGAAGATTAGGAAAAGACAATCAACATTTATAGGCTATTTTATGAGGAAAGAGGAATCAGAGCACCTGGTCACAACGGGAAAGCTGGAGGGAAAGAGAACACCGGGTAGACCCAGGGGGAAAATTTTGGATGGACTTGCAGGGTGGCTGTAGACAGAGAGGGTGGAAGATGTACTTGCAGCGACAAGGGATAGATACATATGGAGGGCCAAGATCGCCAAGGCCATGCGGCAGGGCACATGATGATGATGATGGGACCCCAGTCTTCACCAGACAGTCCACTGTCTTTGGTCTCAATTTTGGATGCCAAATATGCAACAATTTATTTTGAATAGAATTTGGAAGGAGTGTTATTATCATCATCATTATTATCATCATCATCATCATTGTTACTAGCATTATTATTATTATCATTGTTATTATATTATTATTATTATTATTATCATTATTATTATTATCATCATCATCATCATTATGATTGTTGTTGGTGTTGTTGTATATAATATGCTCTCTATAATTTTCCATTGCTTTTATTCTTTCTCCCCATTTATAGCCGTGTGCGTGTGCGTGTGCGTGTGCGTGTGCGTGTGTGTGTGTGTGTGTGTGTGTGTGTGTGTGTGTGTGTGTGTGTGTGCGTGCGTGCGTGTGTGTGCGTGCGTGCGTGTGTGTGTCTGTTTTAGCGCTTAGATTTGATTTTATCAAGATTTTGCGCTATACAAATAAACTATTGTTGTTGTTGTTGTTGTTATCATTGTTGTTGTTGTTGTTATTCTTGTTATCATTATTTTCATTATTATTATCATTATTACTCTATATTATTGTTGTTGTTGTTGTTGTTGTCGTTGTTGTTACTGTTACTGTTACTACTACTACTACTATTTCTACAGCTGCTACTACTATTACACCTACTACTACTACTGCTACTGCTGCTGCTGCTGCTACTACTACTACTACTACTACTACTACTCTACTACTGCCACTACTACGCTACTGCAACTGCTGCTGCTACTGCTACCACTGCTACTGTTGGAGAGACAGTGGTATAACGGACAAGGCATCCACCCTGGGGAAAGTGCTGATCAGGCATTCAGGCAAGCTGGAATAACAAGGCATTCACTTTAACACTCTATGACAAAGCCCTGCATGCAGTGATGGAGAAGTGATAACGGGGATATACGCAGAGGATGCTGCTGGAACTCTCTAGCCATGACTCTTGCATGTGAGCAGTTGCGGGGTAATGGTGATGGTGGACCACCGTAAACTGAGGTAGATGTGGTGTTTGATCGTCTCATGGTGACAAATCGCCCTTTCCAGGGAGAGCACTGCTCTCCCCACTAAATGGGGAGGGGAGGGGTTGTCTATAAGGCACCCTGAGGGGAGGGGTGTGTCTAAAAGGCGCCCTGAGGGGAGGGGTTGTCTAAAAGGCACCCTGAGGGAGGGGGTGTCTGAAAGGCACCCTGAGGGGATGGGTGTCTAAAAGGCACCCTGAGGGGAGGGGTTGTCTAAAAGGCACCCTGAGGGAAGGGGGTTGCACCCTGAGGGGAGGGGTTGTCTAAAAGGCACCCTGAGGGAAGGGGGTTGCACCCTGAGGGGAGGGGTTGTCTAAAAGGCACCCTGAGGGGATGGGTTGTCTAAAAGGCACCCTGAGGGAAGGGGGTTGCACCCTGAGGGAGGGGGTGTCTGAAAGGCACCCTGAGGGGATGGGTGTCTAAAAGGCACCCTGAGGGGAGGGGTTGTCTAAAAGGACCCTGAGGAGGGTAAAAGGCACCCTGAGGGAGGGGTTGTCTAAGGCACCCTGAGGGGAGGGGTTGTCTAAGACCTGAGGGGAGGGGTGTCTAAAAGGCACCCTGAGGGGAGGGGTTGTCTAAAAGGCACCCTGAGGGGAGGGGTGTCTAAAAGGCACCCTGAGGGGAGGGGTTGTCTAAAAGGCACCCTGAGGGGAGGGGTTGTCTAAAAGGCACCCTGAGGGGAGGGGGTGTCTAAAAGGCACCCTGGGAGGGGAGGGTTGTCTAAAAGGCACCCTGAGGGGAGGGGGTGTCTAAAAGGCACCCTGAGGGAAGGGGTTGTCTAAGGCACCCTGAGGGGAGGGGTGTCTAAAAGGCACCCTGAGGGGAGGGGTTGTCTATAAGGCACCCTGAGGGGAGGGGGTGTCTAAAAGGCACCCTGAGGGAGGGGTTGTCTAAAAGGCACCCTGAGGGGAGGGGGTGTCTAAAAGGCACCCTGAGGGGAGGGGTTGTCTAAAAGGCACCCTGAGGGGAGGGGTTGTCTAAAAGGCACCTGAGGGGAGGGGTGTCTAAAAGGCACCCTGAGGGGAGGGGTTGTCTAAAAGGCACCCTGAGGGGAGGGGTTGTCTAAAAGGCACCCTGAGGGGAGGGGGTGTCTAAAAGGCACCTGAGGGGAGGGGTTGTCTAAAAGGCACCCTGAGGGGAGGGGTTGTCTAAAAGGCACCCTGAGGGGAGGGGGTTGTCTAAAAGGCACCCTGAGGGGAGGGGTTGTCTAAAAGGCACCCTGAGGGGAGGGGGTGTCTAAAAGGCACCCTGAGGGGAGGGGTTGTCTATAAGGCACCCTGAGGGGAGGGGGTGTCTAAAAGGCACCCTGAGGGGAGGGGTTGTCTAAAAGGCACCCTGAGGGAGGGGGTGTCTAAAAGGCACCCTGAGGGGAGGGGTGTCTAAAAGGCACCCTGAGGGGAGGGGGTGTCTAAAAGGCACCCTGAGGGGAGGGGTGTCTAAAAGGCACCCTGAGGGGAGGGGGTGTCTAAAAGGCACCCTGAGGGGAGGGGGTGTCTAAAAGGCACCCTGAGGGAGGGGGTGTCTAAAAGGCACCCTGAGGGGAGGGGGTGTCTAAAAGGCACCCTGAGGGGAGGGGGTGTCTATAAGGCACCCTGAGGGGAGGGGTGTCTAAAAGGCACCCTGAGGGGAGGGGGTGTCTAAAAGGCACCCTGAGGGAGGGGTGTCTAAAAGGCACCCTGAGGGGAGGGGTTGTCTAAAGGCACCCTGAGGGGAGGGGTTGTCTATAAGGCACCCTGAGGGGAGGGGTTGTCTAAGGCACCCTGAAGGGAGGGGGTGTCCAAAAGGCACCCTGAAGGGAGGGGGTGTCTAAAAGGCACCCTGAAAGGAGGGGGTGTCTAAAAGGCACCCTGAAGGGAGGGGGTGTCTTAAAGGCACCCTGAGGGGAGGGGTGTCTATAAGGCACCCTGAGGGGAGGGGGTGTCTTAAAGGCACCCTGAGAGAAGGGGGTGTCTAAAAGGCACCCTGAGAGAAGGGGGTGTCTAAAAGGCACCCTGAAGGGAGGGGGTGTCTTAAAGGCACCCTGAGGGGAGGGGGTGTCCAAAAGGCACCGTGAAACAAGTAATGTCTAACATGTATATTTACGCCAACTCGCATCTTACGCTCAGCTTCAGATACTCTTTCCCTTCAGGTTCCTACATTTAAACTATCAACTGCCGGTCAGCGTTCTCTTGCTGTTTTTGACCGTCTGCCTGAAATAACTGTCCATTCTCTCTTCTTCTATCTTATACTCTTTCTGCTTTTAAATCCAATTTAATTTGATTTTGTCGAGATTTTGCGATATATAAATATTGTATTTATTATTATTATTAAAAACCCACCTCTTTCTCCCCGATAACGAATTCAGCAACTGCTTCTTTCCATCAGTGCGTGTGTGTGTGTGTGTGTGTGTGTGTGTGTGTGTGTGTGTGTGTGTGTGTGTGTGTGTGTGTGTGTGTGTGTGTGTGTGTGTGTGTGTGTGTGTGTGTGTGTGTGTGTGTGTGTTCTCCCCGCGTATTGTATTGTGGTCTACGTTGATCGTATGCGTATGTTTGGTACGTGGGGTGCGTTGATTTGAATTGTCAAGATGTGGCGTCATACAAATACTGTAATTATTGTTGTTGTCATTATCATTATTATTGTTATTATTATGTACCTCGCAGATATCTACATCTGCCTTGTCATCCACCTTTGTGATTGAAATAATATAAACAAGAAGAAAACAAAAACCGATCTAACTTTCAGTGCATGGAATGTCCCAATCCCGTGTGACAAAGAGATAGACCAGAACGGCGGGAAGCCTTGATCACCACGACATAGAATCACTGTAAGACTGACATACTTGCAGGCGAAACCCAAACCCGATGATACTGGAGGAGGCTTCATATTTTTGCTGCATTGGGAAGCCCAAAGACGACCCGGTTTGCGCTCTTCTTCCATGGCCTTTCTTGTCAAGAATTCGCACAAATGGCTCTTCGCAGTCGGCTGGGCTTTAAGTAAGAATTCACACAAATAACTCTACGCAGTCGGCTGGGCTTTAAGAAAAGAATAAGAATAAGAATGTGGCTCCAGGAATGCGCTAGGCCAAGGCTAAGTGTTTCTGGGGAGGAGTTGTTAGTTGGGATATGTGGGCTGGGCAACACCTGCTTCCATACCTACACGGCCAAGTATACCGATAAGGCGTTAACAGGCATGAGAGGAGCTTACTGCAGGTCTGAGTACTTGCTGACTACCTGGCAGCAAGATGAACATTCTGCCATCTCAGAAAACAAAGGCAGCCAGGGACGAACCTCTGCGGAAGCTGAACATTGTCCATATGTAAAACAGCAAAGACATCCTTCAAGAGAAGCTCCAGGAGAAAATTTTCTGACATACAGTTTGAAGGAGAGAATATAGCGGCAGAATGGACATCATTCAAACAGGCTATCTACAGTATTTCGGTTCATAAGTTGGGTTTTATAAGACGTAAAAATAGGGACCGGTTTGATGAAAGTGATGAAGAGATCAGGAAGCTCAATGACAAACTCTACCTACACTTCTCACAACGGACACATCAGCCACAAGCCTATGAGAAGAGGAAGCAAATATACCAGCAGACTAACAACTTTTATACACACACACACGCGCGCGCGCGCGCGCACGCGCGCATACACACACACGCACACACACACATACAGACACACACACACACACACACACACACACACACACACACACACACACACACACACACACACACACACACACACACACACACACACACGCACCCACGCACAAACTGCAGCAAATGAAGAACTAATGGTGGGAGACGAAAGCTGCAGAACTCCAAGCTGCAGTTGATGCCAACAGCATTAATTTAAAGTCATTACATGGTGGCTCACATACATCTTATATATCAGGTGTCTGTGTGGTGGCCTAATATAGTGGAGGGACCAAAGGCTTCCGGCTCAAAATTAGCCTGTGTCTCTGACCACTCCATTCTGCTGACAGAGAAAGCTGACATGTTATTACGCTGTGCTGATCACTCCAACACACTGCTGAACAAGATGTCGTCAACACCATTGCAACACTCCCCCAATTGCCGGTAAAAGAATCTCTGGTAGATACACTCTCCAGGGCCAAGAATACCAAAGCCTAGAAACAAAACACACCTGGACAGGCATCAGGAGCTGATAGTATTCCTGTAGACGAGTACAGGAATGGAGGCAAGGTGGCAATGCTCTGAATATTGGTCAGTGACGACAGCCCCTACCGCGTCCTGACTGAAACCCTTGTGGCAATGGTAGAAGCAAATGAAAAGAGTTCCAGCTGGATCTGATGGAAGAGAAACAAACAACAAACAAACAAACAACGGGAAAAAGAAAGCTTCATAAGTCTTAAAATTTCCCTATGCACAGCAGGTGTCTTGTAGGAGGCAGACACAAGAAGAACATTAATGAAGAAGATTAGGAAAAGACAAACACCATTTGTAGGACATTTTATGAGGCAAGAGAAATTTGAGCACCTAGTCACAACAGGAAAGCTGGATGGAAAAAGAGCACCAGGCAGACCCATAGAGAAAATACTGAACGGACTTGAGGAGTGGATGAAGATAGTGAAGGTAGGAGATGTACTTGCAGCGACGATGGATAGATTCGTACGGAGGGCATGCGGCAGGGCACATGATGATGATGACAGTAGATGTCCGATACCTAAGTGGATAAGATATCCACATAATGGGGACGATCTCGAGCTGCCTCGGGGACCATCTTGGAGGCACAGAATCGAGAATCCAGGCAGAAAGGGGGAAAATGGCAACAGCAGAAAGGTATTCAGAAAGTCATGACCTGGATGCGACCCACCCCCTTAGAATGTAAGATTAATGCCGAATCATTTGTTTGAAAGGGGGTGGGAGTGGATGGGGGAATTCTCTTTTGAACCTTCTGCTGTTCAGCTCTCTTCAGAGTTTCTTATTATCTGCCTGAGGGTTGAAACCACGGACATCTTATACATAATTATGTAGTTGAAACCACAACTCTTGCGATATGGCCATGGTGCTCTGAAAAGAAAAAAAAAAGACCAGCCTTTAAGTGTAAAATCTGTTGAAAACGAAATACTTTATGAAGATAACGCAAAACAGAACAAGGCTTATATCACTACGAAAAACAACACAAAGACTTTGGAGCACTCATCAACAAAACTAAGAGAGCGTTCTTTGAATAATCAAGAACTAGAACTTCGCCAGGCAACCTGTCTCTTTTGCCGGATTGGATTATTTCCCTTGCACTCGTCAGTTTCCGTATGACGTCCCAGGTCGAACTCACAGGTAGTCGCCGTCCTGTAAAGATCACACTACACGTGCATTCGTTTTCTGACGCGGACTCCTATTAATTAAGGACAGTACCCGCTTAATTGTCTGCGCGTATGAGCGGTTTATTTCATTGTCGTTATTGTAGTTTTTGTTCGTCGGTCCTCACCGCTGGAGATCACTTCCGTCGTTGATAGGCCACAGGCACATGCATCTTTGCGATTTTTCTTTTTATTTCTTTATTCAATGTGAGAAAAGGAATCTGATGGAAGAGAAACAAACAAAACAACAAAAAAAGCTTCATGAAGTCTTGAAATTTATTCATCGTATTTGGCAATACATAAATTTTAAGACTTATGAAACTTTGTTGTTGTTGTTTGTTTGTTTGTTTCTCACATTGAACACAGCAGCAGGGAAGTTTAAGTTTTTTTCTCAAAATTTTTGTATCTAGTGTTTGTTTGTTTGTAATCTTACGTTTGACAAAGGCCAGTTGGCCGAAAATTTGCGCCTGTCTTGTTTTGTTATATTAAATACGCGTTCGTACTCTTCTTTCGTGTTTTTTTCTGGTTCTTATCTATATTATCATCATCATTATTATTATCAGCAGCAGCAGCAGCAGTATTGTTATTGTTTGATGAAAATGACGTTGTCGGTAATGATTGATTACAATTGTTAAACCAATTTGTATAGCGGTCAATACTTGTCTTAATGATGAATGTGTCAGTTTATTACATACAGTATCTTTTAATATCTGTGTTAGTTACCATTTTGAAATAAAAATGCAATAATCATTATGAAATGAAAATGCAACACTGTAGGCCTACAGTGCAATAAAAAATGATACAATGCAATCAGCACGACACAATACATCAAACAAGGCAAACTCAAAATAGCAATCAAAATGTTCTCCACATGATAGAAGCAAGAAACCAACAACACAAGATAAACAAACCGAAAAAACAACAACAACAACAACACACACACACACACACACACACTCACGCATGCAACACACACACACACACATACATAGACACACGCACGCAAGCGCACACGTACGCACGCACGCACGCACACACACACACACACACACACACACACACACACACACACATACAACCAAACCAAACCAAACAAACAAAACAAAACAAAACAAAACAAAACAAAAAATGACCACACACAGAGAGAAAACAAAACAAATGGATATATGCAAAACTTATAACGCCTGGGAATATAACCGCATAGTAGGAAACAATTGAATGTTGAAACTTTGTCTGTCTGTCTGTCTGTCTATCTGTCCGGTCGCCTGTCCGGCCGTCCTTCCATCCGTCCGTCTGTCCCTCTGTCTGTCGGTCTGCCTGCCAGCCTGTCCCTCTTTCGATCTCTCATGATAGTCAGATCAGTCATTAACACATTTTTACAATAGTTGAACTACTTACTATATTTTTTTAAATCTATTTCTTTTAAGTGTTATTTAACCCTTTGACTCCTGCACCTTGTCCACCAGCATCCTGTATTGCCAACCACGCTAGCAAAGCAAAAACTTAGCCTCACCCTATCCTTGCAAGAAGCTGGATAGGGTGAAGGAATCAAAAGGTAAATTTTTTTGCAGTTGGTGGACAGGGTGTGGGAGTTAAAGGGTTAATGTTTACATTGTTCAAGTGTTTATGTTTATTTGTGTGTAATTTATGTCCTACTGCAGACGTTCTGTGGGTGAGGGCTGGATGTAAAAAAACATATACATTGCTTATTTCACATTTCTTGTTCTCTCTCTCTCTCTGTGTATCTGTCTCTCTCTGTTGATCTGTCTGTCTGTTTGTCTGTTTGTCTGCCTGCCTGTCTGTCTGTCTGTCTGTGTTTGTTTGTCTCTGTCTCTCTCTGTCTGTCTGTCTCTGTCTGTCTGTCTGTCTGTCTGTCTCTGTCTCTCTCTCTCTCTCTCACTCACTTTCCCCTCTCTGTCTGTCTGTCTGTCTCTCTGTCCCTGTCTCTCTCTCTCTATCTTTCTCTCACTCTCTCTCTCTCCTCTCTTGTCTCTCTCTCTCTCTCTTTTTCTCTCGTTTCCCTCTCCGTTTCCATGATATTAATTTCTTTACTAGTTCATTCTTCAATAAAAACAACAACACACAACAACAAACAAACAAATAAAGCTGCCGATCGTCTGATGCTTCCAACAGCACGATATTTGAAAGTTAAACAGAAGAAACAAAACAAAAAGCAGAAGTTGTTGTATTCATGAAATGTGGACTCGTGTGGTGTGTGAACCTTTTACCTACACAGAAAGTTTGCATGTTTTATGGTCTGCTGACTGGAAACAAGTACTTGAACTGATACCCCAGGTGAACAGGGCAGAAATTATGCATGAACTAGCACGATTCTGCTCTACGTGTAAGTTGCAGTACTGTGTTTCTGTATGTGTCGATTGTCTCATCTGTGATAGTGTGTGTGTGTGTGTGTGTGTGTGTGTGTGTGTGTGTGTGTGTGTGTGTGTGTGTGTGTGTGTGTGTGTGTGTGTGTGTGTGTGTGTGTGTGTGTGTGTGTGTGTACTGGATACAGTATGCAAACACTTTTGTCAGCATTCTGTTCACAGTCCTCTATAGCTGTCAATTGCCAATTTACGTGCGTGAAAAGACTGTACTCACACTTAGACACGTATAGACAGATAGATAGAGAGACAGTCAGTCAGACAAACAGACTGACAGACAGACAGACAGACAGACACAGACACAGACACAGACAGATAGAGACACAGACACAGAGACAGATACAGACAGACATATGGATAGATGGACAGACAGACAGACAGACAGACATACCTACAGACAGACAGACAGATAGATAGACAACTTAGAGAGGAATGTGTGGCCTTATGGTTAAAGCTCCTGTATGGACGCGAGAAACCCACGTTCGAGACACTGAACAGACAAGGATAACACAAACACAAACACAAACAAACAAATACACACCACACACACACACACACACACACACACACACACACACACACACACACACACACACACACACACAACACACACACACACACAAACACACACACACACAACACACACACACACACACACACACACACACACACACACACAACACACACACACACACAACACACACACACACACACACACACAACACACACACACACACACACACAACCACCATCTAAACAGACAAACGACCTAACCAGGCTTTCAATGCTAGGGAGATACAGAAAACGACCTAACCAGGTTTTCAATGCTGGGAGATAACAGAAAACGACCTAACCAGGCTTTCATTGCTGGGAGATAACAGAAAACGACTTAACCAGGCTTTCAATGCTGGGAGATAACAGAAAACGACCTAACCAGGTTTTCAATGCTGGGAGATAACAGAAAACGACCTAACCAGGTTTCAATGCTGGAGATAACAGAAAACGACTAACCAGGCTTTCAATGCTAGGAGATACAGAAAACAGACATAACCAGGTTTTCAATGCTAGGAGATGACAGAAAACACTAACCTCAACACAGGAATGACTCAATGTCTGTAAATGACAGAAAACGACCTAACCAGGCTTTCAATGCTGGAAGATACAGAAAACGACCTAACCAGGTTTTCATTGCTAGGAAGATGACAGAAAACGACCTAACCAGGCTTTCAATGCTGGAAGATGACAGAAAACACCTAACCAGGTTTTCATTGCTAGGAAGATGACAGAAAACGAACCTAACCAGGCTTTCAATGCTAGGAAGATGACAGAAAACGACCATAACCAGGTTTTCAATGCTAGGAGATGACAGAAAACACCTAACCAGGTTTTCATTGCTAGAATGACAGAAAACGACCTAACCAGGCTTTCAATGCTGGAAGATACAGAAAACACCTAACCAGTTTTCATTGCTGGAAGATGACAGAAAACGACCTAACCAGGCTTTCAATGCTGGAAGATGACAGAAAACGACCTAACCAGGTTTTCATTGCTGGAAGATGACAGAAAACGACCTAACCAGGCTTTCAATTGCTGGAAGATGACAGAAAACGACCTAACCAGGTTTTCATTGCTGGAAGATAGACAGAAAACGACCTAACCAGGCTTTCATTGCTGGAATGACAGAACGACCAACAGTTATGCTGAGAGACTAGTCACGGAAGAAACGACCTAACCAGGTTTTTCATTGCTGGAGATGACAGAAAACGACCTAACCAGGCTTTCATTGCTGGAAGATGACAGAAAACGACCTAACCAGGTTTTTAATGCTAGGAGATGACAGAAAACAACCTAACCAGGCTTTCATTGCTGGAAGATGACAGAAAACGACCTAACCAGGTTTTTAATGCTGGAGATGACAGAAAACGACCTAACCAGGTTTTCATTGCTGGAAGATGACAGAAAACAACCTAACCAGGTTTTTAATGCTAGGAGATGACAGAAAACGACCTAACCAGGTTTCAATGCTGGAAGATGACAGAAAACGACCTAACCAGGTTTTCAATGCTGGAAGATGACAGACAACGACCTAACCAGGTTTTCAATGCTGGGAGATACAGAAAACGAACCTAACCAGGTTTTCAATGCTGGAAGATGACAGACAACGACCTAACCAGGTTTTCAATGCTGGGAGATACAGAAAACGACCTAACCAGGTTTTCAATGCTGGAGATGACAGAAAACGACCTAACCAGGTTTTCAATGCTGGAGATGACAGAAAACGACCTAACCAGGTTTTCAATTGCTGGAAGATGACAGACAACGACCTAACCAGGTTTTCAATGCTGGAGATAACAGACAAACGACCTAACCAGGTTTTCAATGCTAGGAGATGACAGAAAACAACCTAACCAGGTTTTCAATGCTAGGAGATGACAGAAAACGACCTAACCAGATTTTCAATGCTAGGAGATGACAGAAAACAACCTAACCAGACTTTCAATGCTAGGAGATGACAGAAAACAACCTAACCAGGTTTTCAATGCTAGAAAATGACAGAAAACGACCTAACCAGGCTTTCAATGCTAGAAAATGACAGAAAACGACATAACCACGTTTTCAAATACTGGGAGATAACAGAGAAAACAACCTAACCAGGTTTTCAATGCTAGGAGATGACAGAAAACGACCTAACCAGGATTTCAATGCTTCGAGATGAGAGAAAACGACATAACCAGGCTTTCAATGCTGGAAGATGACAGAGAAAACGACCTAACCAGAATTTCAAGCGACCTTCCATGTAAAGAACCTTTGAAGGATAAAAAAAAAAAAGAATGTCTCCAGGGGGTATACCATCTCAAAACAATAACTACTTGCCCAATGCAATCAAGACAGTTTTATGGACACTATCATCATGAAAAGATGACGAAGAAAGGTTGGGCATATCATCCAAAGAGAGCAGGATAGCATCACCCGCACTGCCCTCCACTGGACATCAGATGAAGATGAAAGAGAGAAAGGTTGAAGAACACCTGGCAATAGGACACATCAACGTCCTGAAACACCTGGGGTACTAACTACACAGAGACTTGGTACATATCAGACAGGGGCGGAGAAGCTTCGTTGCTGCCCTACAGGCCAATAGCGTAATGGGCAGTAAGTACATGCCATTATTATCATCCTTGTTATTATTATTGCTATTGTTGCTATTGTTGTATAGTAGTGGTGGTAATTAACAGTAGTAGTAATAGTAGTAGTAGTGGTAGTGGTGGTGGTGGTGGTGGTGGTGGTAATTAAAAGTAGTAGTAGTAGTAGCAGCAGCAGCAGCAGCAGCAGTAGTAGTAGTAGGGCCTCGGAGTAGCTGTAGATAGTATTAGTACTTAATGGTAGCAATATCGCATCTCCGTGTTTTAACGACAGATTGAAAAGAACCCATACGTGATGTAGGATTTCAACATCTTACAGCTAATGCCATATCATTTCGGATCTTATCCATCAAATCGAAGGGACGCCATCTTGAGAAACTGAAACTGAAACTGAAATATTTCCATGATATTGTAATCAATATCACAATCGTCAGTAAACTTAGTGTCACTATTATCATAATTCTCAACATCGTTATTATCCAAAACAAGTGCGACTACCTGACTACCCGCGTTCAAGCAAACAGGAACCAGAAAAAAACACGAAAGAAGAATACGAACGCGAATTTAATACAAAAATACAAGACAGGCGCAAATTTTCGGCCAACTGGCCTTTGTCAAGCGTAAGATTACAAACAAACAAACACCAGATACAAAAGTTTTGAGAAAAAGACTGAAACTTCCCTGCTGCTGTTTGTTTATTCCTTTTCTTACATTGGACGCAGCAGCAGGGTAGTTTCAGTCTTTTTCTCAAAATTTTTGTATCTGGTGTTTGTTTGTTTGTAATCTTACGCCGCGATAATGCTAGATCTATAAATTTCGGCGACAGCGACGTATCTTACAGATACAGAGACAAAGCCCAGTTGGCCGAAAATTTGCGCCTGTCTTGTCTTTTTGTATCAGATGCGCGTTCGTATTCTTCTTTCGTGTTTTTTCTGGTTATCGTTATTATCATTGGTTATTTTACCCTGTTATTGTTGAAATTATTCTTAACGCTTTTTAATCATGATACGATAACTAATTTCAAGCGCCTGTGAAACAGGCTCTTCCGAAAAAGCCCGACCTACATGGCTTCGGCTTTTGTTGACTCACGTGACCCTAGTTTCCATGACGTCACACGCCTGACGTTTGGCCGCCAGGGTCGTGCATGGCAACGAGGGGCCATTTCTGTGCAAATAGCCACACAGTTTGAAACACTGCGGAGAGAGGACGGCGTTTGTTTGTGATATATTTCCTCGTTGCTGTCAGCTGATGATGGATTCAGTGAGACGAAGGTAGTGGGTGATTCGTGTGGCTGTGGAAGAAGGTCAGTGGTTTGTGTTATATTAAAATGGGATTACTATGAGCACACGAGTGAACCCTATGCCAGTGCCGGTGCAGAGAACGCATTCTATGTTTTCAACGGGTGACATCATGACCCACACGTACGATGCGTCGTCTCACCTCCCACCCTTGACAAGCCAGACAGTGGGAGGAAGCAGCGCACACATCAACCAGCATGGCGTCAAAGTGCAGCAGTTATTCGAAGACCACAAACATAACCATCAACGCGAACCTGTTCAAAATGGCGTCCGGACCGACGATCAATCACAACTGCCAGCGGTTAGACCAAGCTCCAGTGCGGGCAGTGCTGGCAGCAAGTCCTCCGCCTCGCGAAAAGGAAATGCCATGGTTCCTGAATCTGCCATGAAACAATACATGCATAAACTGTCAGCTTTCGAGCATCATGAGGTGTTTAATTACCCCAACATATATTTCGTTGGCCAGAATGCCAAGAAGCGACAAGGTGTCATTGGAGGTGCGGGCAACAACGGCTATGACGACGAGAACGGCTCCTACATCCACGTGCCCCATGACCACATCTCCTACCGTTACGAAGTTCTCAAGGTGATTGGCAAAGGCAGCTTTGGTCAGGTGGTCAAAGCATATGATCACAAGGATAATGTCCATGTGGCATTGAAAATGGTAAGGAATGAGAAGCGGTTTCATCGCCAGGCACAGGAGGAGATCAGAATCTTGGAACATTTGAAGAAGCAAGACAAAGACAATACCATGAACATTGTGCATATGCATGAGCATTTCACATTTCGGAATCATATTTGTATTACCTTTGAACTGCTTAGCATGAACTTGTATGAACTGATTAAAAAGAATAAATTCCAGGGTTTCAGTCTACAACTTGTCAGAAAGTTTGCCCACTCCATCCTGCAGTGCCTGGATGCCTTGTTTAAGAATCGAATCATTCATTGTGATCTCAAGCCTGAAAATATTCTGTTAAAGCAACAAGGACGCAGTGGCATCAAGGTTATTGATTTTGGCTCCAGCTGCTATGAACATCAACGTATCTACACCTATATCCAATCACGTTTTTACCGGGCTCCAGAGGTGATCCTGGGAGCCAAATATGGCATGCCTATCGACATGTGGAGCCTGGGCTGCATTCTGGCAGAGCTCCTGACAGGCTACCCCATGTTCCCCGGCGAGGATGAAGGCGATCAGCTGGCCTGCATCATAGAGTTACTGGGAATGCCACCTCAGAAGTTGCTGGACAACTCCAAGCGTGCTCGTAACTTCATCAGCTCTAAGGGCTATCCCCGATACTGCACGGTCACCTCTCAGCCTGATGGTTCCACATCACTCAGTGGGGGGCGGTCAAGGCGCGGTAAGCCACGCGGTCCCCCCAGCAGCAAGGAGATGACTGTGGCACTCAAGGGCTGTGACGATCCCATGTTTCTGGATTTCATGAAGCGCTGCCTGGACTGGGACCCATCCACCCGCATGAACCCCTCTCAGGCTCTTCGCCACCCATGGCTGAGACGCCGGCTGCCCAAACCACCACCTCAGATAGAGGGTCGGAGCGATTCCAGCACTCAGCGTAACTCCTCTGGGAACCGCAGTTCGGGGATGCCCAAGCTGACCAACGGCACCATCGGAGCATCCAGTGGTAAGGCGCGGCAGATGGTGTTGCAGGAAGACATGCAGTCTCAACTCAATGCACGCACCAAGCTGCCACAGATTGGATCCACCATGTGATGCCAACACTCACATTAGACCTGTTTCCTGACCACTTGTTCCATCAATACGATGACTGTACTTTTTAGTGTCCAATGCCGTCCATTTCCTCCGTGTGCATGTGTGAGAGTGTGTATGTTTGTGATACCACACTGCTGGCCTGATGTGTAGGTCAGCTGGCAGATTCCTTGTTAAGCACCTGTTGTGTGTGTCATCAGAAAAAAAAAGTTTCGCCACTATTGGTAGTCCTTAATCTGTGTGTGCCAGTCATCTTGGATCAGTGAGTATATTACTTATTAATATTAGTCATCTTTAAAATCAGTGTGATGGTCATCTTTCATTCTCACTTCACACTAGCTGCCTGAAATTTTATTAAAAGTATATTGCAATGGTGGCACAAAGAAACACATGGTATCATTTTCATGGCAGATCAGAGTGAATTGATTGAGTTATTTATTTTATAAACAAAATTAAGAGTGATACAACTACATGACTTGATTATAAAGTGATAAAGCTGGAGTGTGATCTAATCATCACTTTCTCATAATATACAATAATATATTGTATTGATGTTTGGTTTCTCTGTCACACTATTGATAAGTCAGACAGATCAGAGCTTTTGTTTTATATTTTTGCCATTAGCATTTTTGTGACAGGGAAATACATTGCTTGGAGATGGGGATACACATGTTGCTTGAGACTGCATTTATAAGGGAAGTTATGATATTTCATAAACTATAGTCAGTTTCCACAGTAATATGAGCAGATAACTTATAGTACATGAAGAAGTTTTAGTGGATTGATTTACTTCATGCAGTGGCTTTAAAAATGTAGATTCAATACAGATCTGTGAACACAGTGGAAAGTATCAGGGCAGTAAATCAGTGAATCTGAGTTGAATTTCTGACATAGAAAAATTTATGAACATGAAATGATTTGAATTATTGACCAGGACCTCTTTTCACATCACTGTCCAAAAGCAGAAAACAGTTTTGATGTTACCATGATGCCCTATTGCCCTGCATATGTAGCTGTCAAAGCAGACAGTTGTAGCCATTCTCACTTTGCTTTGTTTCAACTGTATGTGGAAAGAGGACTGTCAGTTGATTGTCTTTTGATCTGGAATTGGATCTATCAGTCAGTATAGGGGGCAAAAGAAAGTCACTATACTGGATCCATGTTAAAGCCTTTTAAAATGTTAGTGCAGTAACCACACCGGAATTTACTATCCACCATTCAGTTAACATACTTTGTCATCTGTGCTGCAGCATTACCAGACACCTACCAGTTATCAGGAAAGGACAAGTTGCAAAAGTGAACGTGAAAAGTGGCATTATTTTTCAAGGTAGTATTACTATCACCAACGCAACAAAAACAATATAATGCGTTCCACGCGTATGCACAAACACACACATACACGTGCGCAGGCATACACACACACACACACACACACACACACACACACACACACACACACACACACACCACACACACGCATGCACGCACGCACGCACGCACGCACACACACACACACACACCACACACACACACACACACACACACACACACACACACACACACACACACACACACACACACACACACACAGTGTACACGCAGTAAACCACAAAAAGTGGCATTATGTGCTTTCTGGCAGGTGTGCTGTGCATGCTGAATCCATTCAGACGCTTGACAGTGTATTATCAGAAACAGAGAGATGGAAAAAAATGATTGAACTCTAACGTAAGTCGGAAAACATGATCTTTTTTGGAGACTGACATTGCAAAGAAAAACAAAAAAACTTTTGGAGTGGAAGCACTGCATTGTTTATGCACTTTAATTGGGAAGTTATAAACTAACTGCACTCCAAGAATTGGAGTGAATACCAGTGTTATTTCATCTGTGATGTTTTTTCCTGGCTCAGTTCTGGAATCAGGATTTGACGCCACCCTCAAGGGTCCACAGTACTGCACAGTATCAGTGTGTTTGTGTGGTGTGATGATCACAAGTGTGTTGTGGATGCTCTTGTACATTCTATCAGGAATAAATTTTATTATTTGATATGTGTAAATATAGAAAAACATACGTTTAGTCAATGTAAATTATTGTTTTTGTAATATGTTTTTTTTTTGCAACATGATAAAATTTTGGCATTTGAACAACGTTGAGTGGGGTTTGTTTTTATTAAATGTTACAGTTTCCTATTGATATGTGTGTGTGTTTGTGAGTCTGAATGTATGTTCATGTGTGTGTATGTGTGTGCAAGTGTGTATGTGTGTGTGTGTGTGTGTGTGTGTGTGTGTGTGTGTGTGTGTGTGTGAGTGGTAGTGAGAGAGAGAGAGAGAAAGAGAAAGAGAGAGAGAGTGAATGTTATATTGTTTTATTTATTTTGTGGATAATTGAATAAATCAAGTTACATCAGGTTTGTTTAGAAAATAGACAGACTTCACATCATCTATTAAGCAATATTCCAAGTGCTAAATCTGTTCTTTTTCTCCGTTCTTTTGTTTTCTTTCTTTCTTTCTTTTTTTCTCAAAACAATATGAGATTCCTTTTTGCAGACGTTCTTGTAGTTTTGATGTATGTTACTGTGTGTCATTATGTTTGAATGTGTGTGTTCATGTGCATATATGTATATATATATATATATATATATATATATATTAGTGTGTGTGTGTGTGTGTGTGTGTGTGTGTGTGTGTGTGTGTGTGTGTGTGTGTGTGTGTTCATGCTGGATTTAATTTTTGTAATTTGTTCATGTTTTCATTGTTACTGCTTCAAATTTCAGTTGTTGTGATGGCGTTTCCTAGACTTGTGGTTCTTGATCTCAAATTCTAACGCATTGTACAGTTTGTCAAAGTATGAAAGTTTTCAAAAAATTTGCTCTTGTTTATTCATTCATTTCATTTGTTATGCATTTGATTGATTTTAGATTTTTTTTTTTTACAAATAGCGTAATTAAATATTTGGTTTGGAATTTTTTTTCTTGAACAGAGTAGAATTCTGTTGATTGTATACTGTAACTCTTGTGCTTGTGATTGTACCACTAGCTGTACCTCTTTCAGCCCAACCGTTTATTTGTTTGTCTGTCTCTGTCTCTTGCTCTTTTTTCTCATTGCACTTTGGTACTTCTTTATGATGTAACACTAAGAGCCTGTTTCAGTATTTGTAAAACACTACATATGTAGTGTGTGTGTGTGTGTGTGTGTGTGTGTGTGTTTTTTTGTTTTACTTAGTACTACTACTACTGTACTAGTTTGAATGCTCACATTTACTGTTTTATTTTTGTGGATGAATTGGTTGGTTGTTGTCAGTCCTTCAGGGGTATACTAAAGTGCTTATATTTTCCTTCAACATGTATCGTTTATTCTTGTAAACCCCTACATCCCCCTTTCCCAACTTCGTTTTTGTTAGTTATAGTTTAAAATGATTTACGGCTTTGATTTCCTGTTATGAATACTCAGATAACACGGTTGTTCTTCTCCTTTCATTGTCTGCAAGATAAAAACTAAAGTTTTTGTATTGTGATAGAGGAGTTTGAGTTGGGTTTTTTAATGTTTCTTTGGCTTTTGTTTCATCTGTTGTCAAGACACGTGTACAGTTATTGTTTGGATTTCCCCCTGAATCTATCCACTAACTAAAATCAAGCTACTGAAGGGTGGGGAGGATGTTATTTTGTCATTGCTCATGGTCTCTTGCTGTCAACATGTTTTGTTTTAGATGTCTTGTTTGTTGTATCCTTCATTCTTTATTACAGAAAAAAAATGTTAGTATTATAGTATTATTGCTGTGTATTTTTGTGTTTTAACTTTTTTATGGTTTTAATTTCATTGTTTTGTAAAGGCAGATCTCAGAACAGTGCTTTTAAAATAGACTTACACCTTTTAGTTTTACAAAATTACTGCCCCTCTTTCTTTCAACTCCCCCCCCCCCCCCACCTACCTTCTCTCTGTCTGTCTGCTTTTATATCCCAGATGTCTGTTTTGGCTGACATTCTGTTCATATGTCAGATGTCATAATTCAGTTGTGTGTTATGTCCATAGATGAAAACTAATAAAATTTTTATTGCAGCGTCCATTCCATAATAACTGTTTATAAATCAGAATGGTAGTATTGCAGCTTTCAAGTTTCATTCCATATACTCGATAGATAAATTATGTATTGGCTAAAACATTGTGGTGTAGTTCTTTAGAAGATTACTGAATGTTGGAGTTTGGAGTTTGTTCACGAGGGATTCATCGCACTTAGACAACTTGATGCTTCACCCAGATCTTCCAGCAAATATCTTGCAGACTCTCTGAACCTGCAGAAATCCTTTGCAGTGGCAAGACCTTGAAATGGGAGAGGGAGAAGGGGGGGGGGGGGACATGAAACACTAAGCTGACACCACCACAATGATGGCTACATGAATTAAGATGGACAGCAAACAGGCAAGTTTTTAATGTTGCAGGCTGGGATTAAACTTGACAAATCAGATCTTGAATCCAGGGCTCTATAAAAAAAACAAAAACAGTCTGCATTAAAAGCAAACATGGCTCACCCAAGGATTGAACTTACCACCCCTGATGTTTGAGTATGGCTCTAATAAATGAGGTAACAAATGTTGGAAATATTGAAACATTGAATTTTGTGTTCTAATGGAATAATGCCCCACCCATTTAATATAGGCCCTATAATAATTCATATACACCTTTAACCATTTTTTCCAACCCCTACTACTTTCCCTGATATTGATAACACCTTCTCCAGTCCACCCCCATACTGGTGAAAAAGTAATATACATGTATTGTACGTGAGATTATTGATTTGTGAGACACCAGAGTAATATTTTCAAAATGGAGCCCTGTATATGTTTATTGTTCATATGTATTTGATTGTGATTCACCTCACAGTTTGGGGCAGTTTTGATGTTTTCTTAGTTATTGATATCTTGTTAATGTCAGCTTGGTGTGTGTGTTCCAGTTGATTTGTTGCACCTCGTAATTCCAGACAGCAGGGTTGATACACATTGTTCTTGATATGTGTTGGTTTAAGACTTAAATGTGTACAGTGTGTATTTATACATATGTACTGATTATTTGTCTTAAATGTTTGTTTCAGTCATGTGGTGTATAAATTTCCCAGGAAAATAGAAGTGTATACACTTTGGCTGGACCAGACACTGATTTGTTGCACAAGAAAAACTGCTGCCTGCAGAACAGATCATACATGCCATGTGTGAGGATTTTTTTTTTATCTGTTCATGCATGTGTGATTTCTTTTGTTCAGTCTCTTTCGAATAAATTCTAGAAAAAAGGAGATGGTTGGTTCACCATGATCACAGAAGACAAGTCTCTGTTTTAGAGTGTTTGTGTGTGTGTGTTTTTGCATGCATAATGGCTTAAGTATCAGCAAGGATTTCTTGATACATCAGATATTTTTCTGTCGAAAAAGGAGGTAAAGATCTATCTGGTCCAGTGAGTAGTCCCATGTAAAGTTTTATTGATGAAGACCTTAGTAAAATGTTAAAGTCACTGAGGTTCAAAATGACACTACACATTGTATCCAAATGTTTGCCTGAAAACATGTCTCAGCTATTTTGCTCTTTTTTATGTTCTTAAATGGAAAGGTCTTTACCAAAAAGAACTCTGTCTTTTGCTTTTTTTTTTTTGTCTTTAAACAGAGAGGTCTTTACCAGTTTGTGAAATGCATGCATGCCATCTGATATGGGAGTTTTTTTTTCAAGAGGGATTCATTGCAATTAGACATTTCTGTATATGTAAACATTCTGTCTAGATGTGCCAGAAATTATCTGGCAGACTCCTGAGCCTGCACAAAACCCTGTGTGCCGGCAAGGTCATGAAATGAGGAGGGGGTGGAGAAGGGATCTATGAAGCACAAAGGGACACAACCAGAATGATGGAAACATTAAGACTGGCAACAAACAAGCCACTTCTTATGTTGTGGGCTGGGATCTAACTCAGGATATCAAATCTTGAGTTCACATCTCTATCAAAAGAGCTAAGTAGCCTGCATAAAAAAAGCATTTCAAAAGGAGAAAAGTTTAATTTTGAATGGAACATAGGTCTGATCAGCAGGTAGACATGACCACATCTTTTTATTTTGTTAAAACTTCAATATGAAATAAGAAAATGTTAAAAACAAAAATTAAAAAAAGAGCTAAGAGTTTCAGAGTTGTTAATCAACCAGTATTACTGAATTCAGTCAGTGTGTTCAAGAAAACAAATGTCAGTTTTGTAAGCTTTAAATTAAAGACATGGGGCATTTGTAGAGGTTTGTAATCTTTAAAGACATTGAGCATGTGTTGATCGCTAAAGTGTGATCACTCAGTGACCACAGTGAAACAAGAGTCAAGTCTCTCGTTATCTGTGGTGAAGCCCTTTGTTATGATTGGTATGGGTTCTGATGAAAAAGGTTAGTATGGCTTGACCATTTTCTGTGTCTTTTGGTGACATTGTTGACAGAAAGCCTCAGATTTGCATGCTGGGTTATAAAGTGTTGTTTCTGCTGTTGATTAAATGAACTTGCTGTTTTTTGTTTTGTCATATTGTGAAGCATCAGTTTTGCAGCCACTGTTCTGTGAGACGATGAGATGATTTTGGTGGTTTTGGTTTCACAGTTTTGTTGTTAATCAGCATTTTGTTATCATTACGTTGGTTGTGAAAGATTTCATACTCCTACAGGAAACTGTTATTGTTAACTTTATAATTTTTCAAAGCTTTTGTTTTGTTGTTGTGGGCAGTGGGGGGAGTGCTTGGTATCTCATTTTTACTGTTTCTACACATGAATATTTTGACGATAAATAACTTTTTCTGTGTTGCGTGATGTTGAGATATTGTAGGGGAGATCTTACCCAGTTACTGTTGTCTGTTTTCATGGTATTTTGGGAGATGTCCCTATGCAAGATAGTTTCAGACCATTATTATAGGGCCTACATAATTGTTCAAGATTTTTCATGTTCTCTGTGTCATATCCCAAATGCTAAAATTTTCAGTAGACCATACCTCCCATTAACTCATCCCTTGTGATCGTTTGTGATCGTTCATCGATTCCAAACTGGTATGTTATGTCATGGATGTCTGGAACATTATGTACATTGCTTTCCTGGGCAAAGTCAGTTTTGGTTGGTTGTAATTCACTTTCCATAATACCAATAGTCACTGTTGAGATACATGATGTAGGGGGAAACAAGTACAAAATGAATGTATTGACATGTTATAAGTTTTCAACAATACATTGCAGTGATCGATAGTGTTTGTGAAATGGAGAAAGAGAGATCACGCATGTGTGTTGTGTGTGTGTGTGTGTGTGTGTGTGTGTGTTTGTGTGTGGTTGTGTGTGTGTGTGTGGTGTGTGTTGTGTGAAGGAACACAAAATAGAAAATGAACATATTTATAGCCGTGAAACTGCATGCAGGGCTGTAACAACTAGATTCCAATTAAATGACACGTGTTTGTGCATGTCAATACCTGATGTTGTGTGTAATGTTAATTTTTGTTTGTTTGTTTGAAACTGTTTTTGGAATCTCCACTTTGTAGTGGTGCCAGTGACCTTTCACAAGCAGCACATAAAAGGCAGAGACTATATGATCTTGATGAAAACTTGTGGAAAAAGAGAGAGAGAGAGAGAGAGCAGTGTAGATTTGGGTGACATCTTAACCCGTCATATAGGCCTACTGTTTGTGCCAAAATGTTTTCCTCACCCCCCTCCCGCATGTCTACCCCCTTCATCATCCCATCCCCTTTTTTCTCCAGCCCCCCCCCCCCCCGTCCCCCTGCCTCTGGCCCCCACCTACTCACCCACACACCCGCTCACTGTTTGATTCGATTTTGTCAGAAAGGGAGATTGTGTATTGAAGCCAGTGTGGTCTCTGTACGATCATCACAGTTGTTAAGCCCAACCAGATCAAGACGGAATCAGATTAAAGATGAAATCATGTAGCTTGTTTACAGGAGATGAACGCGTGTTGTAGGCTATGTCACGTATGTTCATTTTATTTAAATGCACCCTGTGTGACAGAGAGCGGGTAGCCAATTTGTTAATCTCATCGTTTGAGAGTTGTTCACTGACATGTGAACTAGGGTGCCGTTTTTAACGTGGTGTTAGCCCTGATATGGCTCTAGTAGTCGGCTGGGCTACAAGCAATATAAACTGAACCTGAACTGACAAATGAAAAGGTTTAGCAAGGCACACATCCGGTCATCGATTACATGGACGCTCAGCGCATAGTCTTTCCATGTTTGCCCCTATTAACATTGTCCTCAAGCATCGTTTGCATTTTCGGTCAAACCACCCATGTTTTCGTGAAAGAACTCCCGCTGTCGAGGATGAGAATACATTTGGGCCATTCGAATACGCATGTAGTCCGTGTGTTGCTTCTTATTCGGTCCCCCTTGAGGTGTGTTCTTTAAATGAATTTTGCAACATGTATTGATCTCTATTGACTACTAGGTCTGCCATAGCACTCAGACAAAAGGGCCCATTTTTGTCTGCTCCTTAAAGCAAAATATTGATTTCCATCCACTTGGCCTGCCATAGCTGTCAGACGAAAGGACCCATTTTTTACCTTTCTTTAAAGCAAAATATTAATTTCGATCTACAAGGCCTGCCATAGCTCTCAGACAAAAGGGCCAATTTTAGTCCTTTCCTTTTTAAAAGCAGAATACTGATTTCGGTCTACAAAGCCTGCCATAACTGTCAGACAAAAGGGATCGTTTTTGTCCGTTCCTTAAAGCAGGATATTGATTTTGATCCACAAGGTCGGCCATAGCTGTTAGACAAAGGGATGGCAGACATAGGGTCCATTTTTGTCCATTCCTTAAACCAAAATATTGACCTTGATCCACTAGTTCTGCCATAGCGGTCGGACGATAGGGCCCATTTTTGTCTAGTCCTTAAAGCGAGATGTGAGCTTTCGTTTTTAGCATACTGGGACCACCAGAAGGCGCCATTTTCATTTTCACACTTATACAGTCGTTATTTTTCTGCAAGGCAAACTTGAATCGACATGTAATATAGTCCATCCATGTACCGCTTAGAAGTCTTTGCTGAGATACAGTAATACTTTTCTGACACTGTAACGATAACAATTGGCCTTGCCTACTGAAACACATGCCTGCATGTGCATAATAAAGTGGTTTGCCACCAGGGGGGGGCTCACTGAGTGTCTGATAAGGCACAGAACATTTCATGTATGTGCTGACATAGTGGCGGATTGGGATTTGTGTGTGTGTGCGTGTGTGTGTGCGTATGTGTGTGTGTGTGTGTTCATCAGACTTAACACAAAACCACTAACTTCAAGTTGATAAGTACAGGAATGCAAAGTATAGCTCTGATAAGACAAATCTTCTCCTGTTTGTAAAGGTAGGTTGCTATGAACAAACACAATGTAATATAATAGCATAGTTTTGCGCCGAAACGAAGTGGAGGAAAATAGAGCAGACCACTTTGTGAGTTTGTTATCGGGCTGGATTAAAATAAGTACCCATGTTGACATTGGAGCCAACATTTGGAGTGGTCTTGAAAATGTCTCGGGTGTTATTTTCAGGACCACTGCCAACTTGATCAGGGAGGTCTTCAGATTCCTTAGGGTGATCCGTTGTGTTTTGGTATTTTCTTCAGAAGAATGTGGGTTTGATGGTGATCTCACTTGTGTAATATGTGATGCATAATAATGTAAACATGTTGGATGTACTTTTTGATGAACATTCCTCATATCTGGTTTGAAATATGTTCCGTTGAATGTGTTAGCGAGGCGTTGAGGCATGTAGAATAAGGGAATACACTGAAGCTGGGTCCTACAGAATGGGAACTTGATACTAAATAGACAGTGGTTAGACGTGAACAGAACAGAATGTACCATAGATAGTCACAAGTATCCCGACTATTTCATTTGTTAAGCACTGTTAGTAGTGTAAAGAATATGTATATGTGTGTGTGATGTGTGGGGGGGGGGGGAGGGGGTTAGTTCGTTCGGTTTGTTTTTGTTTTCATAAACAAAGGGTAAGCATTGAAAAGCCCTAGTTGGAAAGTGTCATTTTCAAGTGAAAAGAGGAAGGCAGTAGGATAGTTGTCTACCGTGGCCTCCCAGCTTAGACAATCACACATTACCGATTGTCCTATTTCCTGTGTCCGTATAGTCTGTTACGACAAAAATGTTGAATCAGTTGATTGCTAAGTGTTTGTGTAGAAGTCACGTCACAATACACCACACACACACACACACACACACACACACACACACACACACACACACACACAATATATATATATATATATATGTATATATATATCTATATGTATATGTATGTATTATGTATGTATGTATGTATGTATGTATGTATGTATACATATTAAGCTGTGGCATTCTGCCCAACATCCCCGTCGCGAACAGACTTGAGGATATGTTCATTATCCACGATGTGGCTTTCTGTTATCCATGATGTGGCTTTCTGACAGAAAGAAGTGCATCAGAATAGTGCAGTGGCAGGAACAAACGTGGTAGTGCAGGGGGCAGAGGCTTCACGTCCAGGCCACGCAACACCACAAGAAAAAAAGAAAGCCAGCTTCTGTATTGAGATAGGGACCCGGGGATCAATACCCCTGCAACAGTCAAAGCACATGTTGTGCAGGAGGTGGAAAATCAGAATGTGGTTTACTGGCCATTTTGTTGCATGTCGGGGGTGGCAGATGGCTCAAATGAAAGACAAACACCACCCTCTACTTCTCCTCACTGTCGTTGCCACTCAGCCGGCTGTGGGCTGTCAGCTCGTTCGATCAATACCACAGGGATGGCAAGTTGAGCTTGCGTGTTGAAAGGACGAGTCCTTTCAGTTTTTACTGTGTGCACTCCGGAGGCATTCTTCCCTTCCTCCACCCCCCCCCCTTCTCCTCTCCCTCCACACCTCTCTCCCCTCCCCTCTGTCTCTCTGTGTCTTCTGCTCAGATCTAGTTGATGTGATTGATGATGTTTTGAATTAGTCGACAGTGTTCTGTTGTACATGTACATAATCTTATGTCATCAAGTACGTACCCAGTTTCATGGTGAAGGAATGATGGAAAACTGTTTTGACGTCCCTCTCTCCCCCCCTCCCCCCTCATTTCTCTCTGTCTCTCTGTCTCTGTCTCTCTCTCTCTCTCTCTCTCTCTCTCTCTCTCTCTCTCTCTCTCATCCTTCTTGATGTGTATATATGAAGAAAAAGTGTGTATATGTACATATGTGTGTGTTTGTGCGTGCGTGTGCACGTTCGTGTGTGTGTGTGTGCGCGCACACACGCGCGTGAATGCTGAAGATACATTTCACATTATTGATAGAAGCTGTGTGGAGTTTGACCATTTTTAACAGAATCTGATGAGATCAGAAAATACTTTTGTTCATTAAAAATCGCTGCAACATGTTATGTACGATAAGAGATACGTATTACATGCAATGAGTCTTGTTTATGAACTTTGTTTTTGAGTAAAAAGTGAGTTGGAGTGGATTGAGATTGGCTGAAAGATTGTTTGTTGGATGCTTAGTCTTTCTTGTTGTTGTTGTTATTGTTGTTGTTGCTGTTGTTGTCACTGCTGCTGCTGGTGTTTCCTTTCAATTGTATGATGTATTTTGCATTATGAACGGACTCAATAGATATTCAGTGCATTGTGAAACCCACCGACAAAGGTACAGAAAATGAGATTGTTCCATCTTCCCCGATATATTGTTCTGGGATTGAAGTGCATATCAGTGTGTTGTCTTTTCGTTTTCGCACAGCAGCTAGACATTTGTTTGTTTGTTTGTTTGTGTGTGTTTGTTTGTTTGTTTGTTTTCTCCAGTTTCCCTTTTAGAAGAAAGGAGGGGAAGGGGAGACTTGTTTCCGGATTGATCAATAACATCAAACTAATTTTGCCGGGAGTCCACAGACAGAATTATTGGTTAGGTATTTTTACCGTGATTTTTTAACCAAACATGGGTTGTCCGTATTTTATTATAAGTAAGTGCAGTAGTCGCAGGCTCAAGTCCAACTGAACGGTCTGTTTTGATGTCACATGACATACACTGTAGCTATGTATCAGGAGTGATTTCTCAACTTTATGTATGGATTTTTACCAGATGTTTTCCCCATCGTTTAAGCAGATATTCATTCAGGAAACCAAACATTTGTCTGTTTTTGGCCCTAAGCTGTCAAATAGTTTAAAACATGCAGGTTTTTTTTTAGAGAGTATCTCCCAGTTTTTAAGTCACACAGGCAGAGATGTTGAACCCAAACAACCACAGATGTCGTGATTGCATTACGCTAGATGTTCGACAATCACGGGTTGTTTAGTTCAGACTTATAAACGACTGAATTCGTTCTAAGTTTACTTTAGCATATCCCGGTTTTCACATGCTAATGAATGCCAAAACGTGTGTAATAGTACCAGCTACAGGATGCAGTTTATGTTTGCAGATATGCTTTTGAATATGACTTGACATTTTCCAAACAGTTGTTTTCAAATATGATTTTGAATATGACTGAACCTTTTCAAAACGTTTGTTTTCAATTATGATTTTGAATGTGACGACCTTTCCAAAACATGTTTTCAACTATGATTTTGAATGTGACTTGACCCTTTTTTTAAAACATTATTTTCAAATATGGGTTTTGAATGTCTCTCGGCGCTTTTGAATAAGCAGTACTTTATCGGCGGACAAATGAAGTGAAGAGGTCTAACCTACAGTTGTGTCGGTGGCAATCACTGTCAACAGTTTTTGGCGGTACCGTTTTGACAACACTGTATATCTGGCATTGTCACCTACTCTTCCACTTTTCAGATTGTGCATTCCTGTTGTGATAGACATGGCAGTGTACAGAACTCATGTGATAAAGATGAAGTGTGTATATATACATATAAATATATGATTCTATGATGTAAATGTGTATGCTGTATTTTGGTGTGCCGTTTCAAATAATACCTTGACACGATGAAAATACACGAGAGTTGTTTCATGAATGTGTGTGTCTGTTGACTGCCTGTGTTTGTGTTATTTTGTTTTGGTCTCTGATTGTTTGTATTTTTTAAAGATTGTTGTTTTTTTTTTTCCAGTCGCTTTTCGTTTTCAACAGAGGTGCTCTGTCTCTCTCTCTCTCCCTCCCTCTCCTCTCTTCCTCTCTCTCTCTCTCTCTCTCCTCTCCTCTCTCTCTTTTGCTCTCTCTCTCTCCTCTTCTGTCTGTCTCTCTCTCTCCTCTTTCTGCCTGTTTTTATGTGCCTCTGTTTGTGTTTGTCAGTCTGTCTGTCAGTCATGTCGCTCTCTCTGCCTCTGTCTGTCTCTGTCTGTCTGTCTCTCTCTCTCTCTCTCTCTCTCTCTCTGAGTCTGTCTTCTGTTTGCCCCTCTCTCTCTGTCTGTCTGTGTCTGTCTGTCTGCCCCCCTCTCTATCTCTCCTCTCTTTTCTCTCTCTCTCGCTCTCTCTCAGTGTGTATGTGTGTGCGTACATCCGTGCGTGCGTGTGAGAGAGAGAGAGAGGGGGAGGGATATTTCGATCTGTTTGCATATAAAAACTAACTCAATTCATACAAGAAACAATTGGTGGAACCATTTGGAAAGTGGTATATTTGTGTACGTTTTATAATACTGAGCACAACCCGACAGACAAAGTAACCAGAAATGCTAATTAAACAGGATAGTCAAGCCATTCTAACAAACTTTTTTGTTCAAAAATTATTACAGAAAATCCAGAATCCGTACATTTCCGCGTAATCTTGACCTTGGGGTTTTACCTTTGAAACTTATATGTGGCGACTGCATAATGATCCAGTCCTTGACATAAGTTTGACAAAAGATCCGATCAACGAGCTGAGAGAATATTGTTCACACGATTTGTCACTGACGGGCGGACAGGTAGATACACACTTCTCTCTGGTCGGTATGAAACAATTCCCTTTTCTGGTCAATATAAAACAATTTACCTTTTTTATGTTTTTGCCCCTCTAGGGTTATGTCTGAAAAAAAAAAAAAATTCGGATTGGTCAGGTCTTAACGGATTGCTACCTAAAGTTGGTGTCAAGTGTTTAGTTGTCTTCAAACGTGGGAGGGGGGGGGGGCAGATAGATTCTATTGTTAGGCTTGTTTCATACACTTTACGTGAATAATGCGCATTATGTGATTATTGTGGTAATTTTTCTGCCGCTGACATGTTTTTTTTTAACTGTATACAATTCATATGATTCCAAACAAGAGATGAACGTTATATGACAGCAACGACTTTTTGGCTGTTTATTCATGGATTTTGTAAACTGCTTATATTCATGTCTTAATGTCACAATTGTGCACTTTTAAAGAGGCGTAACATCATCACATTTCAAACTCGCAATTGTGCTCTGTTAATTACACATGATATCCTCCATTATATTTCAAAGTCGCAATTGTGCACTTTTCAATAGGCGTAACATCCTCAATCATAGCTCAAAGTCGCAGTTGTGCAAATTTTAATACGCATTATATCCTCTACTATATTTCAAAGTCGCTGTTGTGCATTTTTTAATACGCATAAAATCCTTTATCATATTTCGAAGTCGCAGTTGTGCACTTTTTAATACGCGTAATATCCTCTACCATATTTCAAAGTCGCAGTTGTGCACTTTTCAATGGGCGTAATATCCTCTACCATATTTCAAATTCGCAGTTGTGCATTTTTAATAGACGTAATATGTCTATCATGTTCAAAGTCGCAGTTGTGCATTTTTAATAGACGTAATATGTCTATCATGCTTCAAAGTCGCAGTGTTGTGCATTTTTAATAGACGTAATATCGTCTATCATGTTTCAAGTCCAGTGTTGTGCATTTTAATGACGTATATCGTCATATGTTTAAGTCGCAATTGTACATTTTTAATAGACGTAATATTCGTCTATCATGTTTAAAGTCGCAGTTGTGCATTATTTTAATAGACGTAATATTGTCTATCATGTTTCAAAGTCGCATTGTGCATTATTTTAATAGACGTAATATCGTCTATCATGTTTCAAAGTCGCAGTTGTGCATTATTTTAATAGACGTAATATCGTCTATCATGTTTCAAAGTCGCAGTTGTGCATTATTTTAATAGACGTAATATCGTCTATCATGTTTCAAAGTCGCAATTGTGCATTATTTTAATAGACGTAATATCGTCTATCATGTTTTAAAGTCGCAGTTGTGCATTATTTTAATAGATGTAATATCGTCTATCATGTTTCAAAGTCGCAATTGTGCATTATTTTAATAGACGTAATATCGTCTATCATGTTTAATGTGCATTATTTTAATAGACGTAATATCGTCTATCATGTTTTAAAGTCGCAGTTGTGGATTATTTTAATAGGCGTAATATCATCTATCATGTTTATGTGCCGCAGTTGTGCATTATTTTAATAGGCGTAATGTCCTCCATTCTTTCCTCTCCACCCCAATGCCATGTCTGACCTTCTGCACAGTGACAGGGAACATTGACATCTTTTACCAAGGATTTCACAGCTGCTTACTGATCCATTTTACCACAATTGTGTAAGCTTTTGGCCCCAGGAGTTGTAATTACCAGTTTTCACGTGAATCAAAAAGAAGTTTTACACATATTTCGTTAAATTGAATAGTGCAAAATGTGGAAGGAAGCTCAGAAATTGAAATAACTGAAAAAGTGCGAAGACGCCAAGCAATTGAAGCAATGCAGAAAGTGCAAGGACGCTAAGGTATTGAAATGAAGACGCCCACAAATTCAGATAATGCAAAAAGTACAAATATGTCAAGAAACTGAAATAATGCAAAAACTCTAAAGACGCTAAGATATTGATATGTCAGAAAATGCGCAAAGATGCCAAGAAATCGAAAAAATACAAAAAGTGCTAGGATGCCAATAAATTGAAATAATGCATGAAGTGCAAAGAAGTCAAGAATCAGAAATAATACAAAAAAAAAAGTACAGAAGCCAAGAAACAGAATCAGACCGTACTATCAATATCTCCTTTTCCTGTCTTTGGATTTTTTTTTTCTGACTGGTCAACTGTATTGACAGAGCCATGGTCTGGAGATGTGATGTCTCGACTTGTATTCCAGCCTGCAACACAAAAACTGAGTTATTTTGGTGGTGTCCATGTAGTGTTTCAAGATCGCTTTTCCCTCCACTCCAACATCCCATTCCACTTTAAGACCTTGCCAACGCCTGGGATTTTGCGCAAGCTCCAGGCGTCTACGAGATAAGAAGCGGCAGATTTGGGTAGAGCGCATGTAGAACTGGCCGAGTGTGATAAATCCTTCTTGAACATACGATGTCTACTCTAAACTGAGGTTGGTGACTTTTTCCCAGTTATTTCCAAATTGTATGACAAAATTGATTTAACGTCACTGTCTTGTCAAATAGCTTGAGTGTAAGTACGTAAACAGTTTTCCAAATGAAAGAGAAAGATTTAAACTAATTCATGAATAATACTTATATGTTTTGCTACAGCAGAACAAGTATTGGACGCTGTGCATTTAGACTTTATGTAACTTATTGTTATTGTTACTGTTACTATTGTTTAAAGCCCAGCCGACTGTGTAGAGCCATATCAGGACTATACCCGTTTCAAAACATATAAAATACTTCAACATTCGCGCGCATAATCTAAGGAAATGCCCCTGGCGTTGACCACTCCGTCCAATTTATCACACGGGATTAAAAAAAAACCCAAACCTGAATACAAATTTAAACATAACTAAGGACACCAAAACATTTATTAAACGGGCCTAAATTACCCAAAATTGCTTCCGCGTATCTCATTTTCCTTGAGCCAAAAATGCACTTAATGCATGTGCCCAATACTATTTATGCTGAAAGAGCCCCTGGCCTCCCCACGGGGGGACTCTATATGACTAAACTGTACTAGACTAAACATACAGTACAACGGCCAGACCCCGGTTTCGACAAGTCTCGACACTTCTGGCTGGTAAATAAAGGAAGGAGATTTTTCCAACCTTTCAGGTCAACATGTGTGGTGTCCTATCAGCACCTAAATCCCCTCCGTATGTATACGCACGCAGAATGTCAAATATGCACGTTAAAGATCCTGTAAATCATGTCGGGTGTGTAAGTTATGGGAAACATGACAACAACCAACATGCACGCCCATCGAAGACAGAATGTTATTATACACAGTCTGTGTAACACAATAGCGTACAGCATCCAAGAAAAATCGAACCGAAAAAAAACAACAAACAAACAAAAACAAAACAAAAACAAAAAACAGAAAAAAAATCAACAGAAAAAGACGCATAACCGGTTCTCACAAACGCGGAGTAAGCCGCACGTGAGCAAACCCAGTTTCAGTTTCATTTCAATTTCAATTTCTCAAGATGACCTCTCCGCGCTCGTAATGAATTCCGTATGCACTAATGTCGCAGGTGCCATGTGATGGGAGATATCCAGAATGATCACGGCACAACCCTGCATATAAATCCATGAGATGGCCAGCTCCTGAGGTCCCATCCAGATAGTTCCATAACCCTGAGGTCGTAGGGGAGTGAGGTGGCAGAGACCTCAACTTTTCCCGGGGCCAGCACCACCAGGGCGGCGCCCATCCCCTCTCCCTCGCTTCAAATTTATATTCTTTTTTTTTTCGTATACCAAGACTTCAGAAGGGCAAGAATGCTATTGGTCTTCAAGGAGTGGGACCTGGGAAATCAACCTATCTCTCCAATGTTTTTTTTTACCAAGGCAGCCGGGCAATGCCCTGGTGTTCACGATTTTCAACTGCCGTGGGATCTTTAGCGTGCGCAGCCTGAAGGCACACGGATCCGACTCGTTTTTCACCCCCTTCCGAAGGACTAGAGGATCAGTTCGATTTTCCAGTCAAACTGAGGAGAAAAGTCGAGTTCTCAGCAGGAAACGAACCCTGAAACCTAGAGTTCAGTTATTGGCAGGAGAACGTCCGAACCATTCTGCCAAATCTTCTCCCTAAACCCAGCTTGGTACAATCTCAGAAAGGCTCTGAGGGCCTGACTGAATAAAAAAAAGAATAAGAGTGTGGTAGCAACCTCAGTTTTTCTTTAGATGTACTACAATTTTCACAGTGAAATTCACCCTAAAAAAAAAAAAGCAACAACAATGACTTATGGTGAGATCTCTCGGCCATATTTCATTCAAATTACCAGAAATCTGCAGTTTTCAGACCACTACCACTTTACCCTTTTACATTATAACCTATATCAGTTGAGCTTAGACGTAATTCCACGCTGAAACGTAACCTCAATATCATCAGATTATATTATTATATATATCGTGCGACATGTCAACATCGGGACAAGAAAATAAGTGGTTCAGGAGATCAAGAGGCCATCTACATCGCACACCACCCTCACAGGAGGGCGTTACCCTGCCCTACCATCTCTATTCGATTCGTGAACGGTTATCCATGTTCGCGAGATCTGATAGAGATTCACCAGACAGCATTGCGCTGCGAATGGCGAGAACGCCTCGAAGTACGGAATGAGTAGCGATTTTTAATGTTGGGGACCTTGTTCTCAAAATTGTATTATTATTATTATTATTATTTTTTTTATTATTATAATTGTTGTTGTTGTTGTTGTTGCTGTTGTTATTATTATTATTATTATTATTATCATCATCATCATTATATTATTATTATTACTTATTATTATTGTTGTTGTTGTTAATAGTAGTAGTAGTAGTAGTTAGTAGGCTGAGGAGGAGTAGCAGTAGTGGTAAGAGTAGCATTAGGAGTCTGAGCATGAGTAAGAGTAGGAGTAATAGTGATAGTATTGTTATCATGTTATTGTTGTTGTTGTGTTATTATTATTATTATTATTATTGTTATTTTATTATTATGATTATTATTATTATTGTTGTTATTATTATCACTATCGTCGTCGTCGTCGCCATCATCATCATAATTGTAATCATCATCATAATAATTGTCATCATCATCATCATCATCATCATCATCATCATCATCACAATGTTTTTTTCCCCTTCTCAATATGAGGGTGTGGGCATCGTTGTGGAAGTGGGTCGTCTTATTTGTTAGGGATTGGGAGTGGTGTGTAAGGTGAAGATATCTGTGAACTGCCGAGTACCGTATATCACAGCCACAAAATTCATGCATCTATGGCAAGAAGGGGTTTGGGTGTTGTCATCTATAACAGGTAGATGAATTGGGGATGTTTATAGAGGAGTTGTTTCTCTACTTAGCAGTCACACACACAACAAGGAGGAAGGAGAGAAGAGAGTAGAAGCGCACTAAGCATACTAGCAATAAGTTTCAAAAGCAGTCCACACATGGCATTACAATTCAATACAGTTTCTTTAATTAAACATATTCAACTGAAAGCATAATCATTCATCCTCTTATTCTTATTTGCCTACGTCCTAAAGCAACCTTACTTCTTTGCCTATCAGTCCTAAACCCTACATTGAAATAAAATATCAACGTACCTTTACTACATGTTCTGGCAAAGGCTCAGTACCTCTGCCAAGTTGAGTGGCCCATCTCCTAACACAACCGTGACTGACTGACCGTTCTGTCTCTCTGTGTCTGTCTTCTCTGTAGGTCTCTATTCTGCGTGGGTCTGTGTTCCCTTTTCATTTATACATGTAGAGCGTGGATCAGATCACGCTGGGGCTCTGACCCCGCCTATCTTACGACGACCTTTCGAGAAAGTTCCCCTACCAGTGAATGCATGAAGGAGGGGTTGACGTGGACAAACACCGGCCAGACCCTGTCCACTGAAACAATGGACCGCTCTCTTCCACTGTGTCGATCTTTGAAAACGTCCCAGCAGAGCTGTGTTTACAGATGGCTCTATTGGCCAACTGTCTTGTGTACAGTGTACATAAGTGTGAGAACGGCTGTGCTGCCCGATGCTGGTGTACACTGAAGTACCCGTAAGGGCCTGTTTCTACCTGAGGGGTTGTACGTTGATTAATCCTAAGTTTTCACTACAGGCTAGTTCGTCTGCCTCAACATCATGGCTCAGACTGAAGTACATGTATGGGCCTGTTTCTACTTGAGTCATTTCTGCGATACCCTATCCATCAGTCTCTAAACGTTTATACAGCACAGAGGCCGGCGACTGCTCTTCTCACCTGAAGGACATTTCTTGCTGCGTTTGTAATCATCGTAATGAAGTCTGTCCATCCTACACCTTACCAGCGCATAGAGTTTTGTGCAGGCTCGAGGGATCTGCCAGATAATTACTTGAAGATTTGGATGGCCCCACGTATGGAATTACGAGAGCGCGATGAATCTTTTTTCGAACAATCGCAGATCAGTCTCCTTAGAGTATGGCAGTCGTCTCATTTGTGCGGAATTTGTCTGCACTTGTGAAGACCTTGTATCAGCTTCTAGCCGCCTCGGTCAGAATGTTCACGATTTGGTCCCTTGTCTACTGTTATTACTGACTGAGAGATGGTAACGTGTACGCTTTTCTTCCCTTGCGGGGGGGGGGGTGAGCCTTTACAAAATTATGCAAACACAAAATTCAGTTCAATTCACTTGTGAGCAGTTTGATGAAGGCAGGATCGTCACACAGTAAACTCTGGGGATTTTTACCTTTAACTTGGTAAAGCCAACTCTGTCTGGACATTAGTGGAATAAACTGGAAGAAAATGAAATGTGTCCTTCCATCTCTTCCATCTTCTCTTCCATCTCTTCTTCTCCCCTCTCCACCCTACCTTCAATCTACCTCGCTGTCTGATATTATAAACACGTGGACAACAGGCCAAGAGAGAGTGAGAATGACAGGGTAGGACATGATTCGGTCTGCCTGCTAGAAAAGGACATGAAGAGTCACCTTAAGTACGAGAACATTTAACAACCAGCACTGTGCATTTCATGTCACCTTAAGTAATAACATTTAACAACCAGCACTGTACATTTCATGTCACCTTAAGTAATAACATTTAACAACCAGCACTGTGCATTTCATGTCACCTTAAGTAATAACATTTAACAAATGTCACCTTAAATAATAAATTTAACAAATGTCACCTTAAGTAATAACATTTAACAAATGTCACCTTAAGTAATAACATTTAACAACCAGCACTGTGCATTTCATGTCACCTTAAGTAATAACATTTAACAAATGTCATTTAAATAATAACATTTAACAAATGTCACCTTAAGTAATAACATTTAACAACCAGCACTGTGCATTTCATGTCACCTTAAGTAATAACATTTAACAACCAGCACTGTGCATTTCATGTCACCTTAAGTAATAACATTTAACAAATGCACCTTAAGTAATAGCATTTAACAAATGTCAACTTAGTAATAACATTTAACAAATGTCACCTTAAGTAATCACATTTAATACAAATGTCACCTTAAGTAATAAACATTTAACAAATGTCACCTTAAGTAATAACATTTAACAACCAGCACTGTGCATTTCATGTCACCTTAAGTAATAACATTTAACAACCAGCACTTGTAACATTTCATGTCACCTTAAGTAATAACATTTAACAAATGTCACCTTAAGTAATAACATTTAACAAATTCTCACCTTAAGTAATAACATTTAACAACCAGCACTGTGCATTTCATGTCACCTTAAGTAAAAACATTTAACAACCAGCACTGTGCATTTCATGTCACCTTAAGTAATAACATTTAACAAATGTCACCTTAAGTAATAACATTTAACAACCAGCACTGTACATTTCATGTCACCTTAAGTAATAACATTTAACAACCAGCACTGTACATTTCATGTCACCTTAAGTAATAACATTTAACAAATGTCACCTTAAGTAATAACATTAACAACCAGCACTGTGCATTTCATGTCACCTTAAGTAATAACATTTAACAACCAGCACTGTACATTTCATGTCACCTTAAGTAATAACATTTAACAAATGTCACCTTAAGTAATAACATTTAACAACCAGCACTGTGCATTTCATGTCACCTTAAGTAATAACATTTAACAAATGTCACCTTAGTAATAACATTTACAAATGTCATTTTAAGTAATAACATTTAACAACCAGCACTGTGCATTTCATGTCACCTTAAGTAATAACATTTAACAACCAGCACTGTACATTTCATGTCACCTTAAGTAATAACATTTAACAAATGTCACCTTAAGTAATAACATTTAACAAATGTCATTTTAAGTAATAACATTTAACAACCAGCACTGTGCATTTCATGTCACCTTAAGTAATAACATTTAATAACCAGCACTGTGCATTTTATGTCACCTTAAGTAATAACATTTAATAACAGCCCCTGTATATTTCATGTCACCTTAAATAATAACATTTCACAACCAGCACTTTCCATTATTTTAATGTCACCTTAAGTAATCACATCTATCAACCAGCACTGTCTATTTTATGTCAGCTCAATTAAGTTTCGGTTTCAAAGTCTCTCAAGATGACGTCTCCGCGCTTGGAATGAATTCCATGTGCACTAACGTCACAGGTGCCATGTGTATGATGATCATGGTACATGCCTTAAACCTGCACATAAACCCGTGAGCTGGCCAGATCCTGAACAAAGTAACAATAACAAGCCTGTATATTTCATGTCAGCTTAAAGTAATGTCATTTAACATCCAGCATTTTGTATTTCATTTCACCTTAAGTAATAGCAGTTAACAACTGGCACTGTGTATTTCATGTTGGCTTAAGTAATAACATGTGACAACCAGCATAGTATATTTTATGTCACCTTAAGTAATAGTAGTTAACAACCAGCACTATGTATTTCATGTCACCTTAAGTAATAACATTTAACAACCAGCACTGAGCATTTCATGTCACCTTAAGTAATAGCATTTAACAACCAGCACTATGTATTTCATGTCCCCAAAATATAACATATAACAACCAGCACAGTATATTTCATGTCAACTTAATTAATAACATTTAACAACCAGATCTATGTATTTCATGTCCCCAAAGTAAAAACATTAATAACTAGCACAGTATATTTCATGTCACCCTATGTAGTAACATTTGACAACCAGCATTTGTATTTCATGTCAGTTAAAGTAATGACATTAATAACCAACCCTGCATATTTTACATCACCTTAAGTAATAACATTTAACAACCAGCATTTTGTATTTCATGTCAGTTAAAGTAATGACATTAATAACCAACCCTGCATATTTTACATCACCTTAAGTAATAACATTTAACAACCAGCATTTTGTATTTCATGTCAGTTAAAGTAATGACATTAATAACCAACCCTGCATATCTTACGTCAGCTTAAGTAATAACATTTAACAACCAGTACTTTGCATTTCATGTCACCTTAAATAATAAGAATTGCAACCAAAGCTGTGTTATTGTTATTGTTTAACCCTTTGACTCCCGCACCCTATTCACCAATGGAAAAAAATTAACCCTTTGACTCCCTCAATGTATCCACCAGCTTCCTGCAGGAAGCTGGTCGATAGAGTGAAGAAGTTAAAGGGTTAAGTTTTTGTTTTGTTAGCATGGCTGGCAGTGCAGGATGCTAATGGACAGGGTGCGGGAATCAATGGGTTAAACCCTAGCCAAATGCGCACAGCCGTATCACAGCTGTAACCACCTCAAAAAGCACACCATACCCCGCTGGAGAAAAACAAACCAAAACAAAACAAAACAACCCCCCCCCCCCCCCCAAAGCGAATGTCATGTCAGCTAAAGTGATAACATTTAAGCATTTAATAACTACCGCCTTGTATTTTGTGTTTATCTTAGTACCGTTTACAACTAGCACTGCGCGCTTCTCTTTATCTTAACTAAGTGAAACTTTAAGGAATGGCTATTATATTTTACTTTAGTTTATTTATTTATCTATCTTTTATTTATTTTGTTTCGTGTTTATCTTAAACAAAACCTTTAACAAACGGCTCTTATTTGTTTATTTATGTATTCATTTATTTACTTTTGTTTATTTACCTGTTTGTTTATTTGTTTTGAAAGTCGGCCAAAATGCGTCTGCGCTGAGTCAGATAAAAGGATCTTTAGAGAGCATCTGAAAGAGGTCATGGAAGTGGAGTGTCTAATACTGAGTTGAATGGTAGGGCATTCCAGATGGCTGCAGCCTGATAAAACAGACAACGCTGAGCGAATGATTTACTCTGACAGATGATCGGCCAACAATGCGATCGTCAAGACAGCTGTCTAACAATGGAGCGGCAGCTGGTTGGCCATGAATGGAGACAGGGTCATAATTGATGACAAAGGGAGAGTACGCTAATCACACAGGCTGGGTTTTCTCCCATGAAGGGAAAGCGGACAATACGGGTTGTAATTAAATAAAAGAGACGAAGTTTCCTTCGCCCACATTGGAATGTTACAGTCAGTCACGTTTGAGTTTAACATACCTTCTGCTCTCGTAGATAAAATTCTCTTTCTCGGAATTCTAATGTCATTGGGTAGATCGCTTAACTCGTCCGCTTCCTTCACTGTATCTACTATCTTTTTACAGGAAATGTCTTGATCTCTTCTTCAGGAAATCGGTGGCTATGATGAGGGAGTGAAACGATTAAGGCGGGTGTTGACATGAAAGCCACAATTAACCGATCTTTAAGCAACACTTAATATGTTTTATGTCTTTGTGTCTAGACTTCTTTTGTGTTTTTGCAAGATGCATACTGACAATGAACTATGCCTGCAGCTACACACAACCGAAAACCTTCAAAAACGGTTTCCCCAACCTGTTCCGTCCTTTGAGTTGCTGAGTGTGTAATGTAAAACTGCCCATGACTCACAAGTGAAGAAAGAAAAAGGCAGTGTTGATTGATTTCTTGTTGAACAAACATGTTGATCAGTGGAGATTCAATCATGATGTGTATTTCTTTTGACGACTGTGCATTACGGAGACATCCTTCATTTGTCATGCATATATTCCTATGGTTTTCAATGCATGCTACATAATGATGTAATGGTTGTGGTAGTGGTGGTCGTTGTGGTACAAGTAGCAGTACTACTAGTTATAATAGTGGCAGTAGTAGTGATGTAGCCCTAGTAGTTGTGGTAGTGGTGTAGTATTAGTACTGGTAGTAAAAGTAGTAGTAGTAGTAGGCTAGTAGTAGTAATGATAATAATAATAATAGTAATAATAATAATAAGAAGAAGAAGAAGAAGAAAGAATAGTAGTAAGAGGAGGAGTGGGAGTATGTGTGATGATAGTTACAGTAAGGAAAAAAAATAACATTGACAGTTACGAATGGTGATCAGTGCTGCAGATGTTTTCCTTTCTTTTTAAATGATCATCGCACTCAGGGAGAAATCTTTTTGCTCTCACCTTCCCCCTCCTCTTTCTCCCCTCCCAATTTTCTACGCCACCTTAATGGTCGCAGAAGCTGGCACAGTTTTTACAATGCGATGATGATAATGACGATGAGGATGATGATTGTAATGCTACCGGGGGTTCCATCTAGGATTGCGACTGCATGACAGGGCTATGCTCTACGCTTACTATCGTAATATGTCCTGGCGTCAACCAGGCCGAGAGATACAGACACCTGCAGAGTTGATGAGAAGATTTGAGAAATACCCTCAATGAAGCATTCGTGAAATAGATGAAACTCGATTGTGTGGTCCCAGTCTTCCCAATGAATCCATAGCATGCTCAACGGTGGATAGGAACTGGCTAGGGCCGAAAAATCCCACAATAATTTTTGAAGGCACTGATGGGATTCGAACCTGCCACCCTCCAGTCGGTAGTCCGTTGCGCTAACCATTACACCACAGACTGTGCTGCAGATTTTTCTTCTTGTTTCGTTCACCGTCAACATGATCAGGCCACGTGTGGGATGTCTGTGGCCGTTTTCTTTCAGTTCCTGTCGGCTGCCATACAGCTTGGTATTCAGAGCAGTTGCAGTCGGCCATTCCTCTTGTCACTCCACAGACAGTCACATTGCTGCATTGCTGATGACACAAGAAACATTTGAGCGTGCTGGATGAGATCTAGAGCAACAATGCCTGACCACGCTATTCATCTTTTTTATCTATGGGTGCTGATGCTTGCACATATTTCCATTCTTTTCTCTTTCCCCATTTATACCTCTCTCCGCTATTGTTGAA
>CM060312.1:8424131-8426631 GCA_030674185.1 Monoplex corrugatus | reverse complement strand
TGGAAGAATAAAAAAAAAAAAGAAAGAAAAAAGAAATAAGAAAAAAGAAAAGAAAAGAAAATCCTTTCATAAGGAATTAGAACAGAAAAAAATCTGTCTACCTCATTTTTTTTTACAACAAAAATGCAGGCCAGGAGAAAAAACAAAAATCAATCCCAAAGAATGCGGGCAAAAATCAATCTAATCCTCTTAAAAATGTCAAGAGGAAACATTAGAGAGAAGGCAGGGAACCAATTAAGACTGAAAGAAGATGAAAAAACACAAAGGGAAAAAACAACCAGAGGGAAAAACAACAGTTTAGCCCCGACAAAGAAATGGATTGAAAAGGGATGAGAAAGACAAGGTGGGAGAAAGAGGATGACAAGGATGAGAAGGAGGAGGAGGAAGAGAAGAAGAAAAAGAAGAAGAAGAAGAAGAACAACAACAACAACAAGCAGTAGAAGAAGCAGTAGACCAACAACAACACGCAGAAGAAATAGAAAAAGTAGTTGTAGTAACAGAAGAAGAAGAAGAAGAAGAACAAGGAGTTGCAGAAAAAGAAGGAGGAGGAGAGAAGAAGAAGAAGAAGAAGAAGAAGAAGAAGAGAAGAAGAAGAAGAAGAGAAGAAGAAGAAGAAGAAGAAGAAGAAAGAAGAAGAAGAAAGAAGAAGAAGAAGAAGAAGAAGAAGAAGAAGAAGAAGAAGAAGAAGAAGAGAGAAGAAGGAAGAAGAAGAAGGAAGAAGAAGAAGGAAGAAGAAGAAGAAGAAAGAAGAAGAAGAAGAAAGAGAAGAAGAAGAAGAAAGAAGAAGAAGAAGAAGAAGAAGAAAAGAAGAAGAAGAAGAAGGAAGAAGAAGAAGAAGAAAGAAGAAGAGAAGAAAGAAGAAGAAGAAGAAGAAGGAAGAAGAAGAAGAAGAGAAGAAAGAAGAAGAAGAAGAAGAAGAAGAAGAAAGAAGAAGAAGAAGAAGAAGAAAGAAGAAGAAGAAGAAGAAGAAGAAGAAGAAGAAGAAGAAGAAGAAGAAGAAGAAGAAGAAGAAGAAGAAGAAGAAGAAGAAGAAGAAGAAGAAGAAGAAGAAGAAGAAGAAGAAGAAGAAGAAGAAGAAGAAGAAGAAGAAGAAGAAGAAGAGAAGAAGAAGAAGAAGAAGAGAAGAAGAAGAAGAGAAGAAGAAGAAGAAGAAAAGAAGAAGAGAGAAGAAGAAGAAGAAGAAGAAGCGAAGAAGAAGAAGAAGAAGAATGATGATGATGATGATGATGATGAGATGATGAAAAACACAAAAATTAAACAAATAAGAAACAACGAGGAAGACAAAGAAATGCAAGAATGAGAAGAAGAAGACGAAAAAAAAAAAAACCCACTGAAGAAGAAAAACAAAAGAGAGAAAGAAGAAACACCTAGAAACCAGACAAATAAACATAGAATAATAAAGAAGATTTTTTCTACAGAATTTTGCCAAAAACAATTCTTTTTGCCATTGGAGATTTTACGTGCGCGAAATGCATACAGCATATGAGATACTGGCTCAGCGCCCCGTCCGAAAGACTAGCATCCAGACCATTACTAAACCAAAGGGAATGGGTGAGGGGGGACGAGAGAAAATCCGTGCCCAGTCAGAGATCAAAACTCATGACCTCACGCATCCCAAGCCATGACCTTAACAACTAGACCACCACTCACACTAGACTGGACTTGTTGAAACTAATAATTTACAAACTAACAAGCAAACAAACAAGCAAACTAACTAACTAACTAACGACTACTGACTGACTGAATGAATGAATGACTGACTGATTGACTGACTGATTGACTGACTGGCCCACCGACCGACCGATCAACCGACTGACTGACCGACTGACTAACTGACTGACCGTCTGACTGATTGACTGACTAATTAATTAACAAAATGCTAAAGCCACTTAACAACCATCTCTCTTATTATACAAAAAGTTAGCAGCAGCAGCAGCAGATCAGCATCTTCATCATCATCATCTCATATCATCATCATCATCATCATCATCATCATTGTTATTATTATCATTAATATTGTTATTGTTGTTGTTGTTTTGTTGTTGTTGTTGTTTCAGTACAATAGTATCCCCATCTTCTGGAATTTATGTGCTTGAATTTTCCTCTTTTTGTTACTTTCTTTCTGTCTTCCTCCTTTGCTTTCTGTCGTTTCTTCCTTTCATTTTGTGCCTGTCTGGTCCATTCACCTGTATGTGTTTGATAAAGTCTTATGTACTTTCTCTCAGGATTGATAATTGGGCACATGTATTAAGTGCATTCTTGGCTCTAGGGAAATAGATGTGCGGAAGCAATTTTAGGTAATCAGGCCCGTTTCTATATATGTTTCAATGTCCTATGTTATGTTCAAATTTGTATTCAGGTATGTTTTAAACCCCTGTGCGATAAATTGGACGGAATGATCAACGCCAAGGGCATCTCCCTAGATTATGTAGGCGAATGCATTGATATGTGTACTTAATTTTCCTTTCCTTTTTTTCCCGTTGAAACATTGTGCATGTTT
>CM060312.1:8406631-8416631 GCA_030674185.1 Monoplex corrugatus | reverse complement strand
ACAGTGACATAGAAGAGAGACAGTGACATAGAAGAGAGACAGTGACATAGAAGAGAGACACCGACATAGAAGAGAGACAACGACATAGAAGAGAGAGACAACGACATAGAAGAGAGACAACGACATAGAAGAGAGACAGTGACATAGAAGAGAGATAGCGACATAGAAGAGAGACAACGACATAGCAGATAGCGATATAGCAGAGAGCGACATTGCAGAGAGAGATAGCGACATAGAAAGAGAGAGAGAGAGAGACATAGAGAGAGAGAGACAGCGACATAGAGAGAGAGGGACAGCGACATAGTAGAGAGAGAGAGAGAGGGAGAGAGAGACAGCGACATAGAGAGAGAGACAGCGACATAGAGAGAGAGAGATAGCGACACAAGAGAGAGAGACAACAACATAGAAAAGAGAAACAGCAACATAATCAATAGTCGACACTCCACGTAACGCTCAGTTAACCCCCAATCAATGGTCACGCTTTAATGCATCTATTGAGGGACAGACGGCAATTAGCTATGGCAATGTTCGTCCCTTGTCACGCTTGCTGCACACACACAGTGACACGGTATTGCGAGTCACACAATTATAGTTCCTGGGTATACGTGTGCGGAATATTAAACATGCTCGTTACAAAACCCTTGGCAAGCTTATGGAAACATGTAAACACACAGCATTGGGCCTGGCGAAGATGTAGACTGTGCAACAACTTCATAATGGAGCGTAGTCAGCTCGCCAATCAGCTGGAATTCTCCTGTGCTGAAGTCTGGTTATATGTGATGGCATTGAGTACAAGCGAGTTTGTAGAATAGCGCTTATAAGAATTATTTAAAATCTATCATACTATATAGTGTAGGCTTGAGAGATGCAGACACCTGCGGTGTTGGTCAGGTCATTTTAAACAACACCCTCAATGACGCATCAGAACAATTTAGTGTCCTAAATTATGTTTACATTTGTGTTCCGATTTGTTGTCTTTTGTAAAATCTTCTGGTGATAAATTGGACGGAGTGGTCAATGTCAGGGGCATGTCCTTAGCTTTTGTGCGCACGTGCATTGATATATGTACTTAATTTTCTTTTCTAGCTTTTTTTCCAACTAGATGGTGTGTAAGTTTTGAACGGTTATAGCTCTGATGTCTTGTTCTGTGGAGTCAATGTAGCTGCCAAGGTATTTAAAGTCTTGAACTTGTTTGATCGTATCTCCATTGAGACTTCTCATGCCTTCTGCTGCGTCTTGGTTCAAAGAGATGAACCCTGTTTTGTTCGCACTGAAGTGGAGCCCAATCTCCATTGCTGTTTTTTCGACACTGTGAAGGAGAGATGTTGCATCCTTTGGGATGTCTGCGAGAACAGCCAGGTCATCAGCGTAATCCGCCTGGGGCGCACTAAATCAACTGGACAAAATCTGGAAATCCAATCTACCAGACAACCTGAAAAGGAATTTTTTCCGAGCAGCAGTGGAATCTGTTCTTACATACGGCTCAATCTCTTGGACCCTAACAACGACATTGGACAGGAAGATTGATGGAGCATACACACGAATGCTGCGTGCAGCCCTGAACAAATCCTGGAGAGAACATCCAACTAACAAAGAGTTATATGGTAAGATCCCACCAATCAGTAAATCAATACGTCAACAAAGACTGCGCTTCGCGGGACACTGCTGGCGTAGCAAAGAAGAACTGGTGGGGGATGTTCTACTATGGAGACCCAGTCACGGCAAACAAAGACCAGGACGTCCAAAGAAGACCTTCATCGACCAACTGATGGAGGATACGGGTGTCAGTATGATGAACTACCTACTGCAATGTCTGACAGAGAAGGATGGAAGAAACGTGTCATGGATAGCGAGCAAGCTCGACATGATGACGATATGATGGCCCTGATATGGCTCTGTGCAGTCGGCTGGGCTTTTAACAATAAGAAAAAGGATAAAGACGCATATGAGAAGTGCATGACACTTGTCTGTGTGGTCTTAATCTTCCCAGTGAGCCCATAGCACATTCAACTCTGGATAAGAGTCGGTTGGAACAGAAGAACCCCACATTGAATTTTATAGGATTGATGGACTTCAAACCCACAGCCTTCCAGCTTTAGTTTACTGCTCTCCCCACTGACTAACTACCATGCTGAGACAGAAGCATCATGCAGGCGGCCTCCATGATTCAGGCTACAGACTGTGACCGCAGACAAGTTGTCTTCTTGTCTGATGCCCTCTCCGTGCTGCAGGCATGCAGAACAACCCGCTCCCCCTCCTGTCTAGAGCTCTGCACCAGGTTGCCACAACCAGAAGAGCAGTTCTGCAGTGGATTCCAGCCCACTGCCGAGTCTCCGGGAATGAGCGAGCTGATATCCTTGGAGCCAGAGAAGAACAACCTAACAACAGCGTCAGCTACAGCGAGAAGAGGAGCATCATCATGGCGCTTTCCATGCCGAGACGACACAGGGATGACTACCACCTGTTGTCTAGAGAGCAGCAAGTTGTCCTGATGAGGCTGCGCACTGGTCACAATAGGCTGGACAGCCACATGTACCGCAAACTAAAGCTGGCGCTCTCCCCAACCTGTCCCTGCGATCAAGAAGACCAAACCACGGAGCATATACTCTAAAGATGTCCCCTTCACCAGGTGGCAAGACAGGACGTGTGGCTGACAGACACTCCGCTGACAACCAAACTCCATGGCTGCAGACAGGAGCTGGAAAAGACGGCTGTATTCATCACCCGGACTCAGCTGATTGTGTAGCAGCGTACGCCAAGAAGAAGTCTGCTCTCCCCCATGGGGATGCGGGGATTCTTTCAATGTACTCGTAAATGTATCGCCCATCTTCTGGAAATTATGTGTCAGAAAAGTCTTCTTTTCTGACACTGTCTTTGTTCCTGTCTTGTTCCTTTGCTTTCTGTCATTGCTTCCTATCATTTTTGCCTTGCTGACCCATTCACCTGTATGTGTTCGACATACTTTCCCTTAGGATTGATAACTAGGTACATGTATAAAATGCATTTCTGGCTCGGGGAAGAATATGTGGAAGCAATTTTAGGTAATCTAGGCCTGTTTTGTATGTTTAAGAGTTCTTAGTTATGTTTAAATCTGTATTCAGGTAAATGTTTTTTAAATCCCCTGTATGACAAACAGGACGGAGTGGTCAACGCCTGAGGCATCTCCTTACATTATGTGCGCGAATGTATTGATACGTGTAATGAATTGTCTTTCCATTTTTTTTACTGTTGAAGTATTGTGTATGTTTTGAAACGGCTACAGCCCGATAGGGCTCTACGTTGTCGGCTGGGCTTTAAACAGTCACAACATAAAAGTCTGTTGTTCTGATCACGGCACCACGGTAACAGGTCTATAAGCACTACAATTCAGTGCAGGTGTACCAATGAACTGACTAACTCCGGTTATCTACACATGTATATGTACCGTAACACAAACAAACTGGAATGACATTTTACAAATACAAAAGCTGCATTAAAGAGAGAGAGAGAGACAGACAGACAGACAGACAGATAGATAGATAGATAGAGAGGAGACAGACAGACAAAGAGAGACACAAAGGCAGAGAGAGAGAAAGAGAGAGAGAGACAGACAGACAGGACAGAGAGAAAGACAGAGACAGAGACAGGACAGACAGGCAGACAGGCAGAAAGACATAGAGGAAAACAGATTTTTCTTCTCACAATCATTTTCTTAATATTACATAGTCTTTAAAAGAGTAAGCTAGAGATAGAGAGAGAGAAGGAGAGAGAAAGAGAGAGAGAGAGAAGGAGAGAGAAAGAGAGAGAGAGAAGGAGAGAGAGACAGCCAGACATACAGGCAGACAGACAAAGTGACAGACAGACAGAGAGAGAGGAGAGAGAGAAGGGAGAGAGACAGAGACAAAGACAAAGAGAGAGAAAGAGAGAGACGCACACAGAGTGACAGAGAGAGAAAGGGGGAGAGAGACAGAGAGAGCAGACAGAGAGACAGAGAGAGACTTTTCATCTTCTCAGAATCAGTTTCTTAACAATACATACTTTTTTCTTTTTACAAAGAGAATGCCGACCTTGCAGACTCGATCGACAAAACAATACGTTATTTGAGAGGGGAGAGAGAGAGAGAGAGAGAGAGAGAGAGAGAGAGAGAGAGAGAGAGAGAGAGAGAGAGAGAGAGAGAGAAACGGTTTTTAATTTTCTGTTAATTCAATACGGTTCTAACCCAGTCACGATCGCTGTTCCTGTCTGCGTCATGTGGCACCGGCGCTCTATTTGTGGCGCACACGGAAGTTTCCATCTGGAGGGCAGTGACGGCTGGTGGAGCGGAATGAAACTGACACGTTGTCGGGTTGTGATATTCAAAACAACCCGTTTTCCTTCGTGACGCAACTGATTTAATTAACTCTTTAACTCCGCACCCTATTCACCAACTGCAAAAACTTAACCCTTTGACTTCCTCACCCCAATTCACCAGCTTTCTGCAGGAAGCTGGTGGGTAGGGTGAGGGAATCAAAGGGTTAATTTTTTTGCTTTGCCATACAGTTCTAGTATGGTTGACAAGGCAGGATGCTGGTGGACAGGGTACGGGACTCAAAGGGTTAATTGAAACACTGTCTCTTTTTTGCTTCACTTTATTGTCGTAATCATTCAAATGATGGAGGTGGGTTTTTTCGTGGCGTGATTATAACGTTGATTTATTAAGAAAAAAACGCTTTCTGTCTGTCTTTTTCTCTCTCGTTTTCTAGTGGTGGCGTAACTGATGTGATTTGGTACAAGGAATTCTATTTTCAGGGATGGAGAAGAAGGTCACAGTGACCTAAACTATGCTTGTATGCCATCATAGGTTTGAGCACAGGCCTGAGTCCTGCTTGGTGCAGAGGTAAAGCAACTCGCTTTCCAATCTCCCTACATGGGTTTCTACGCATGCTAATCACGCCGCCTATGAGTACGTGCGCAGGCAGTCTACCCAGCTGTGAACGGGTAGCCTACCCGACTGTCTTCAAAGTTAGGGAAAGGTAAAGCAGAGAGTGAGAGGAGATGAGCATTGCCGTCATAATGCTGGCCCTGAGTAAAACTTGAGGTCTCAACCACCTCACTCCCTTGCGACCTCTGGGTCATGGGACAGCCTTCACCTTTTACCTACGGCATTTTCCATGACAGTTATGGATCGTTTTTTCTTTCCATGGTTTCTATAATGTTAACACATACGGAATTTTCCAATCGCGGTAATACGCTCTTTAGTTTAGAGGTTGTTCAAGAGGAATTTACAGCATTCGGACGGTTCCATATGCGCCCTACCCAAATCTGCCAGCAATTATCTGGCAGACTCTTTGAGCCTGGGCTGAATCCTGTACGTTGGCAAGGTCTTGATATGGGGAGGGTGGTGGTGGAAAGGGAAACAGAAAGCAGACATCATCAGAATGATGGAAACGTTAAGATGTCTGGCAGTGAACAGACCAGTTTTTAATGCCGAGTGCTAGGATTGAACTCGAGGTATCAAATACTGAGTCCACAGCTTTATCAAACAGCAACAGCAGCAGCAGCATCAACAACAACAACAACAACAACAACAACAGCAGCAGCATAAACAGCAACAAACAACAACAACAATAAAAACCAGCTTGCCGAAAACGTGCTGACTCTGACACTGAAAGGAATCTTTTAACAATTTATGAATGGGCCCCGCACACCTATGATCAAACGCTTGCTCAGGTTTGTCACCAGTTATAAGGCGGTGGTGTGTGTGTGTGTGTGTGTGTGTGTGTGTCTGTGTGTGTGTGTGTGTGTGTGTGTGTGTGTGTGTTGTGTCTGTGTTGTGTGTGTGTGTGTGTGTGTGTGTGTGTGTGTGTGTGTGTGTGTGTGTGTGTGTGTGTGTGTGTGTGTGTGTGTGTGTGTGTGTGTGTGTGCATGTTGAGAATACAAATGATCCACGTAAGCTTTCGTACTGGAACGGTCCAAGCTAAAGTCGTTGCCGTAGCGGTTGGAATAAGGGCGTTGGTAGGCACATCTGCCTATGGCCTCTTTAAACTGCTCTTGACTCCACAAAAGAGGACCAGAGCCCTAAAGGCAATGTCAGAAGCAGCGAAAAAGAGTTCTCTTGTCAAGGAGGAACAGTAGAGGACTTCATACAGCTTAAAAAATTTCCTATATGGTGCCGGTATCCGACATAAACAGCTAACCTGCCTCCTGCTGTCCACTGCCCCTGCCCTCGGCCTTGCTGCTGCGGGCTTCGTCTCCTCCTCTGCCGTCTTCGCCCTCGCCTTCCGTCCTGGTGGCACCGCCTGCACCTTCTGTCCCGCCTTCGCCTTCTGTCCCGCCGGTGCCGCCTTCGTCTTCGGTCCCGCCGGCGCTGCCCTCGTCTTCTGTCCCGCTGGTGCCGCCTTTGTCTTCCGTCCCGCTGGTGCCGCCTTCGTCTTCTATCCTGCGTGTGCCGCCTTCGTCTTCTGTCCCGTCGTTGCTGCCTTCGTCTTGTGCCCCGCTGGTGTCGCCTTCGTCCTCTGTCCCGTCGGTGCTGCCTTCACCTCTAACTGGGCCGCCGCCATGTGACTCTGGTAGACTATAACTATGCCTTTTTAACGCTCAGTCAACATGTGCAGATGGCAAAGCCGATGTCATTGCTGACTTTATTGCAGATGAGCACGTTGACATTGTTTTTATCACAGAAACATGGCTTAACCCCCTTGGTCATGAACCTATACATGCGAGTCTCACTCCGAGTGGTTACAGGCTTGCTCATCCCGAGGTGATGGTATCGCCATCCTCTACAACGACTCACTCCATTCCCGCCTATCTTTCTCGCAGTCTCTGCCTTTCTCCCATCCTTCTTTCGAGCAAGTTGAAGTATCCTTCCAATCCACCCCTCACCCATCACCTTCTCCTGTGTCTATCGACCTCCACCTAGCTCTGCCAACAAACTCACCACATCCATGTTTCTCTCTGACTTTGACCAATTTCTTGATTACTACTGCCTCTTACCTGGAAATCTCATCATTCTAGGTGACATCAATGTCCACTACGACAACACTCACCGTTATGACACAAGACATATCATCAATTCTCTGTCCAATCACAATATGACTCAACACATTTCTGAACCAACCCATCAAAAAGGTCACATTCTTGACTGGATCATTTCTCGTGATCACCACAATTCAGCTACTGACAACTGCCTAGTTCTTTCTACCCGTCTAACTTCAGCCCTTCCATCTGGCCACTCTGCAATTCTCTGTTCTCTTGACATTTCTCCTTCCCGTACCACGCGCACGGTGACTCGACGAAAATCTCAAATCTATTGACCTCTCCACATTTGCATCTGATGCCTCCCGCCTCCTTTCTGAAAAGTCACATAACCTTGCTGATGAATTCTATACTACTCTCCACCATCTTCTGGACACTCATGCTCCAGCCACAACCCGTCTTTTACCTGACCGCCCCCCCTACCCCCTGGCTCACTCATGAGATTGCCTGTGCAAAACGTGCCCGCCACAGAGCAGAGTGCCGCTGGCGCAAATCCAAACTCACTGTACATAGGCAACTTTTCCAAGCCTCTAAAACAAAAGTATCCACCCTCATTGCATCTGCAAAAACAAGCAATTTCCAAACCAAAATCCTGAATGCCTCCTCTTCAAGAGAACTCTTTACAACCATGAATCATCTTCTTGGCACACGAAAAGATTTACCTCTCCAACAAAACACAAAATGAAGAACTCCCATCTGTATTCTCCAAGTATTTCATCACCAAAATACAAACTCTTCGTGACAGGCTTGACAGGACACCCTGTTAACCATGCCCACCTGACCCTTCCTTCTCTGGCACACCTCTTACTACTTTTACCCCAGTCTCACAAGAAGAAATTCTCAACACAATCAGATCCATGTCGTTCAAAACCTGCGAACTGGATCCTCTTCCAGGTTCTCTCTACTCTGACTGTCTCCCTACTCTCCTCCCATTCATCACTGACATCATCAACACTTCTCTTCAAACTGGAACTGTCCCAGATTCTTTCAAGTCTGCTATTGTTCACCCTCTCCTCAAGAAATACAATTTAGACCCAAATGAACTGAAAAATTACCGGCCTATCTCTAATCTCTCTTTCTTGTCAAAACTCATCGAAAAAGTTGTCCTCAACCAGCTGAACTCTCACCTGTCTGCAAACAATCTCCTCAGTCCTTTCCAGTCAGCCTACCGCAGGTGCCATAGCACTGAAACTGCCTTGCTACACATTCTCAACAATCTCCTCCTTGCAACTGATACTGGCAAAGTCTCTCTCCTCACACTCCTTGATCTGTCTGCAGCCTTTGATACCATTGATCATGGTATTCTCCTTTCTAGACTTCATCATACTTTTGGCATCTCTGACATTGCTCTCTCCTGGTTCACTTCATATCTATAAAACAGAAACAAACTGTTCTCATTAATGGCACTTACTCTCAACCTGCATACCTGACCTGTGGTGTTCCACAAGGATCTGTCCTTGGCCCTGTTCTTTTCACTCTTTACACCTCCCCCCTGTCTACCATCATCAACTCCCACTCTATAAAACACCACTTCTATGCTGATGACACCCAACTTCTTGACAGTGACACACCAGACAATATACAGCGCCTCTTGACTCGCACCACTGAGTGTTACTCGGACATTAAGAACTGGATGACGTTCAACAAACTTCAGCTTAATGACGACAAGACAGAAGCTATCCTCATTGGCACCCGTCAGAAACTTTCTCAGCTGCCTCCTCTTTCTCTCCCATTATGTAACACATCAGTCCCAATTTCTGATTCAGCTAAAAACCTTGGTGTCTGCATTGACTCTACCCTCTCCATGAACAACTTTGTTTCTCAAACTGCCAGATCTTGCTACTATCACCTCCATCGTACAAGCCTGATCAGGAAGTATCTCTCTGTCGAAACAACTGCAAAACTCGTTGTCTCCTTCATAATGTCTCGCATTGACTATTGCAATTCACTCCTGTCTGGTCTTCCTGCCTCCACCATTCACATCCTGCAGCGCATTCAAAACAATGCTGCACGCCTTGTACTCAAAAAGAAAAAAGCTGACCACATATCTCCTCTCCTGGCACAACTTCACTGGCTCCCTGTATCAAAGCGCATAGAGTATAAACTAGACACCATGTGCTACAAAAGCCTCAATATCGCAGCCCCCGATTACCTGTCAAGCTTACTTGAAATCTATGTTCCCTCACGTACCCTCCGCTCTGCCTCCGATCCTCTGACTTTTCGCTTTCCACGCACTAAGCTCTATGGTCCACGAGCCTTCTCTGTTTCTGGTCCACTTTCCTGGAACAAACTTCCTCTCTCTGTCCGTCAGCAACCTACTTTTGTCTCCTTCAAGTCCGCTCTCAAAACTCACCTTTTCTCCTCTGCATAAAATCCTAACCTCACTCAATCCCCTCTGCAGCCTGTCTCCACTCGGAGGGGAATCACATTGTAATATATAATCGTATATAATATGCTCTCTATAATTTTCCATTGCTTTTATTCTTTCTCCCCATTTTAGCCGTGTGCGTGTGTGTGTGTGTGTGTGTGTGTGTGTGTGTGTGTGTGTGTGTGTGTGTGTGTGTGTGTGTGTGTGTGTGTGTGTGCGTGCGTGCGTTTGTGTCTGTTTTAGCGCTTAGATTTAATTTTATCAAGATTTTGCGCTATACAAAATAAAGTATTGGATTGTATTGTATTGTATTGTATTGTATTGTATTGTACATCCGTCACAAAGGTGACTTGGCCTTGAGACTCCTGACAACCTTATATATGCGGGGTTTGAAACCTAGATGGTGGACAATTTCCTGATTAAAAAATAGCGACAGCAGTGGGGCATCCAGGAGGCATGACCTGAATTTGGCCCGGTCCCCTTAGAGTGGGAGGAGTTAAGGGCCGAAACATTCTGCTTGACGGAGGTTTCTCCTCTGAAGACCTTCTGCTGTCTGGCTGTCCCCAGAATTTCTAGCTACAGGGCCCCTCAGGCTGTATCTGTGTAGTAAGGCGAAAGGCACTGGCAGCTTTGTGAGCT
>CM060312.1:8399131-8404131 GCA_030674185.1 Monoplex corrugatus | reverse complement strand
TTCTCAAAATTGATTTCTGTAGACTATAATATATCCCCCACAGAATTCTTTTCTTGAAAAAATATTATTATTCAATTTAAAATGGTATTTTAATGCACTGATCGCAGCAGAAAGAACGCAATTTCCTACCAAAAGTGCCTATTTTTGTCTCTTATTATAAACCGTAACCTGTGCAGTACCCGCACATGTAATATACTGACGGAAAGCTCTTTGGTGCACCTTTCAGATAATGACAGCGAAAATTAGAAACAGACTGGGTCAACGCCACCAAATAAAGAAATTTAAGGAAAATGTCTAATAGAGCACACAAAAACTTTATAGGCCGTTTTCTCAAAATGGCCACCATACAACTTAATGACTTTAAACATACATAACTTCTACATTTTTTTTTAGTACAAGCTTTATTCAAGTACCAAAATAATCAGCAGAATGTACACTTTCCAGTGATATGTATATCTCAAAAATGTCCAAAATGCTAGTCAAGACTGATTTCGTGGTGGGGGGGGGGGGGGTCACATTTATTATGTGTTGTCTATTCTGTACGCTTGACAAAGGTCAGTTGGCCGAAAATTTGCGTCTGTCTTGTTTTGTGACATTGAATACGTGTCTTAATTCTAATTTTTTGGTGTTTTTCTTCTTTCTGTTTGCTTAAACGCAGGCATGCCACTTTGATTTAGGCTCCCCCCCCCCCCCTTTCTTTTTAGTGTAAGGGAGTTGAAAAATGAGCGAGGAAAGCACGTCAGTGTTGACAGGCGGCCCAAGAGGAAGAGAAAGAATGTGTACAGGCATCAACTGGTTATAGCAGTATTAACTGGTAAGTAGCGTCAGTTTTGTTCAGATGGAAAAGCGTGCAATCAGGCGAAGACTTATCAGTGAACAAGTTTGAGGCGTTAACTTTTTCAGCCCCCAGCCGATTCCTATCCAGTGTTGAGTGTGCTGTTGTCTCGATAGAAACACTGGGTCCATACAGCCGAGTCTCATCTACTCCACGAATTCGTCAACGAGGTCGTTGCTCAACCTTTTTGGCCAACACCACGGGTGTCTGCATTTCTCGAGCCTGCCTTATGCCAGGATATGTTTTGAAAGGAACTATAGAGTACAACTCTGGCTTGCAGTCTCAGTTCTGTGACTGAGCAATGATTACCATAGTAAGTACGAAGATTACAGTCCTGCGTAAGTTGGCTCAGAAGAAACATTGCTGAATTCTATCTGAAGGTTTGGCAGCAATGCAGCGTCTTCGCTGGTGTGTGCGCACATGGTGGCTTGACAAAGAGAAAGAGAGAGAGAAAGAGACAAAGAGAGAGAGAGAAAAAGGGAGAGAGAGACAGAAAGAGAGAGAGACAGAAAGAGAGAGAGAGAGAAGAGAAGAGAGAGAGAGAAAGAGAAAGGGAGAGAAGAGAGAAAGAGAGAGAGAGAGAGAGAGAGAGAAAGAGAGAAGAGAAAGTGAGAAGAGAGAAAAAGAGAAGAAAGAGAGAGAGAGAGAGAGAGAGAGAGACAGACAGACAGACAGAGACAGAGCTGAGACAGAGACAGAGAATTACCACGGAAGGTCAAAAGTTCTGTAACGTTACACGGCTGTCTGCAGTGTTGCTAGAAGTTTTGCAACAGTAAAATTTTACACAGCTAGGGGTCTTAGCAGACAGGCTAGTTCTGTTCATAGAGACGTAGACTTAAGCTCTGATGTCTCGAGTTCAATCCCTGCACGTAACATGAAAAATAGTCGTTGCCTAACTTTAATGCTATATCATGCTAGTGGTGTCAACTCCATGTTTCACATGTCCTGTGTCTTCTTTTCTCCCCATTTCAAGATCTAGTCCTCGCTTATAAGTTTTGCGCAGGCTCAAGGTTTCTTCCAGATAATCACAGTTCCATCAACAATGACAATGGTAATGATATTTTATCTATGTTCCCTCACGTACCCTCCGCTCTGCCTCTGATCCTCTGACTTTCCACGCACTAAGCTCAATACCTATGGTCCACGAGCCTTCTCTGTTTCTGGTCCACTCTCCTGGAACGAACTTCCTCTCTCAGTCCGTCAGCAACCTACTTTTGTCTCCTTCAAGTCCGCTCTCAAAACTCACCTTTTCTCCTCTGCATAAAATCCTAACCTCACTCAACCCCCCCCCCCCCCCACCCTGCAGCCTGTCTCCGCTCGGAGGGAATCACATTGTTATAATATATAATTGTATATGATATGCTCTCTATAACTTTCCATTGCTTTTATTCTTGCTTTTATTGCTTTTATTCTTTCTCCCCATTTATAGCCATGCGTTGTGTGTGTGTGTGTGTGTGTGTGTGTGTGTGTGTGTGTGTGTGTGTGTGTGTGTGTGCGTGCGTATATGTGCGTGCGTACGTGCGTGCGTGCGTGTGTGTCTGTTTCAGCGCTTAGATTTGATTTTATCAAGATTTTGCGCTGTATAAATATTGTAATTATTATTATTTATTATTTTATTTTTCAACGATACAAGTTATTAGCTACAGACGTTTTTCAAACTAACCATTGCAAATCTATACATCTACCTAGAATCAAAATACAAACAAAACAAAACAAAAAAGCAGAGCCATTAACCTGCAGAGACCTCCAGTACAAGATTTTTGTGCCAGAAACTTTCTGACATATTTGGATGGAGCATATACAAAATTGTCTGAATGCGATAAATCTCTAGCGAACAAAATTCATAAACTAGAAACTGGAGGAGTGTCTGTTATTTCTAAAACGCAAGTCCAGTCAAGGAGAAGATCCACGTAAGGCGGTTGACAGAGGTGTCAGGTGTCAGGAAATGGCAGGCTGCTAACAGACAGCTGTCTCGTCCATCACTCCCCCAGCACCAAGGACAGTAAACCATGCCACGTGCACTGCATGCAGACTGCCTTCACTTTAAACCTGCCAGCCCCGTACTCCTTGCACCAACTAAGGACATTAAACTGTGCCACGTGCATTGCACGCAACTTGCGTCATCTTAACCCTTTGGCTCCTTTATTCTAATACAACAACTAAGGACATTAAACCATGCCACGTGCATTGCACGCAACTTGCGTCATCTTAACCCTTTGGCTCCTTTATTCTAATACAACAACTAAGGACGTTAAACCATGCCACGTGCATTGCACGCAACTTGCGTCATCTTAACCCTTTGGCTCCTTTATTCTAATACAACAACTAAGGACGTTAAACCATGCCACGTGCATTGCACGCAACTTGCGTCATCTTAACCCTTTGGCTCCTTTATTCTAATACAACAACTAAGGACGTTAAACCATGCCACGTGCATTGCACGCAACTTGCGTCATCTTAACCCTTTGGCTCCTTTATTCTAATACAACAACTAAGGACATTAAACCATGCCACGTGCATTGCACGCAACTTGCGTCATCTTAACCCTTTGGCTCCTTTATTCTAATACAACAACTAAGGACATTAAACCATGCCACGTGCATTGCACGCAACTTGCGTCATCTTAACCCTTTGGCTCCTTTATTCTAATACAACAACTAAGGACATTAAACCATGCCACGTGCATTGCACGCAGCTTGTGTTAACTTAATCCTTTGGTTCCCTTACCCTAGTCACCAACTAAGGACACTCAAAGTGAAAAGTGCATCGCATGTAGCTTGTATAATCTTATAAATAATAATTACAATATTTATATAGCGCAAAATCTTGATAAAATCAAATCTAAACGCTGAAACACACACACACGCACGCACGCACACACACGCACGCACGCACGCACACACACGCACCACGCACGCACACACACACACACACACACACACACACACACACACACACACACACGCATGGCTATAAATGGGGAGAAAGAATAAAAACAATGGAAAATTATAGAGAGCATATTATATACAATTATATATTGCAATGTGATTCCCCTCCGAGTGGAGACAGGCTGCAGAGGGGATTGAGTGAGGTCAGGATTTTATGCAGAGGAGAAAAGGTGAGTTTTGAGAGCGGACTTGAAGGAGACAAAAGTAGGTTGCTGACGGACTGAGAGAGGAAGTTTGTTCCAGGAGAGTGGACCAGAAACAGAGAAGGCTCGTGGACCATAGGTATTGAGCTTAGTGCGTGGAAAGCGAAAAGTCAGAGGATCGGAGGCAGAGCGGAGGGTACGTGAGGGAACATAGATCTCAAGTAGGCTTGACAGGTAATCGGGGGCTGCGTTATTGAGGCTTTTGTAGCACATGGTGTCTAGTTTGTACTGTATGCGCTTTAACCCTTTCATTCCCTTACCATAATCATATTGACTAAGGACATTAAACTGTGCTATGTGCATTGCTTGCTGCATGTGTGTCAACTTAACCCTTTAGCTGCCTTACCCTAGTCACAGCAACTAAAGACACTATATCGTGCCACGTGCGTGGTACACAGATTGTGCCAACTTAACCTTTTCATTCCCTTACCCTAGTCACGCAAAGCAGCTGCCATTTTAATCTTCTGATTCAATCTCCATTTCCTCTTTCTTTCTTTTTGAACAGAGGTTGTTGTTTTGTTTTTGTCAACGAGAGATATCTGCCGTGCTGGTTTTAAGATATTAGAACAGCACCCTCAGTGGTGTACCTGTGAAATTCATGAGTCTTAACTCTTTGCTTGTCGTCTTCTCAATAACGACTCCATAGCAGCTCAACTCTGAACCAGATCATGTTGAGGGGAAAAAAAATCCCACCGAAATGGATTGATAGGATTCAAACCCACAGCATCCCAGTCATAAGTTCTTGAAGTAACCACTTCGTCAATATTTCTGTTTCTGTTCAGTTTCTCAAGATGGGGATGAATTCGCTCAGAATGAATTCAGTATGCATGGATGCCACAGACGCCATGAGATGGATAGGATCAAAACTAATCTTGACATAAACCCATATCTGCCCAGTGATAAGCCATACACCACTGTGACTGGTTGAAAGGGTTAATTTTGAAAACAAACTGAAATAGGAGTCCCACTTTAAAACATTAGTTCAGAGAAACACGATCTCGTGAGTGGCATCGA
>CM060312.1:8386631-8389131 GCA_030674185.1 Monoplex corrugatus | reverse complement strand
TGAAGTGAGTATTACTGACAGATGACTCATTTTGGTGCATATGAAGCTGCCTGGTTGTTCTATATGTAAAGACCAGAAAAGAAGGGCAGAGGACATAGGAAGCTTCTTCAGTGACTCACTGTTTTCTCTTGCCCAGAACAGTGCGGTCAGGTATTGCTTTCTGAAGTCTGGAACTGGACAGAAAGGTAGGATACTGTTATTGAAGCCATTTGCTAAATACGGGAGGAGGGTTAGGTGGGTTGTAGAGGTACGCTGGTGTGCTGTACCCCTGTGTGTGCTGTTTGCGTTTCTATTGTAGCAGAAACTCTGGCGAGAGCCGGACAGCAGAAGTCCTCAGAGGAGGAACCATCCTCATGCAAGTGTTTCAGCCTTAAATTTCTTACACTCTCATGTATATAGAACCGACAGTGTTGTACGGTTGTGAATCGTGGATAGTCAACACGCAAAGCCAAAACAAAATTGAGGCAACTGAAATGTGGTTTCTAAGAAGAATGTTGAGAGTTCCATGGACAGCAAAGAAAACAAACGAGACAGTCTTGAAGGAGGCAGACACAAGAGAACATTCAATCATAACGAAGATAAGGAAAAGACAAGCAACATCTATAGGCCATTTTATGAAGAAAGAGAAATTGGAGCACTTGATCTCAGCAGGAAAGCTGGAGGGAAAGAGAACACCAGGTAGACCCAGGGAGAAAACATTGGACGGGTTTGCAGGGTGGCTGAGGACAGAGAGGGCGGGAGATATACTAGCAGCGACAAGGGACAGATTCGTAGAGAAGGCCATGATCGCCAACACCACGCGGCAAGGCACACTCATGATGATGATAAATGATGATGATGATGATATGATGATGATGATGATGATGATGGATGCCTCACGGCATCCAGGTCATGACTCCTAATGCCCCTCTGCAGTAGCCATTTTTCTCCACCTGGTTTCGGGACTTCTGGCATCCTAGACAAAATGATTTACCATGAAGGCCAACGCTCCAGCACACTGTTAGCTTACTTCAATCATTGATACTAAGGAAACACACAGATCGATCAGGAGTGTGATTTCCATAAAGAAGCCACAAGTGTACAGATGTTTGTCGTCCTGTTTGATGGGTCGGCAGACACGTGGTATCGAACGAACACGTGCTGTAAGCGTGCATGTCGAATTGTTGCATCAGGCACATCCTGAGACATGGAGAAAAAGACCAGGCTCTTGGAGACAGCCTCCAGACTACAATACTCAGAAGATGGACTCTGAGCACTCACGACTCAAAAGACAGATTCTGAAGACTCACAACTCAGACCACTTTAACCCCTTAAGGCATAACAGCCCCTGTCACAATGTCAAGAACAAGTTTCCATGGGACTCGAGAACTAAAAAAGAAATTCATGTCATGGTAATATATCAAATGGTAAACAATCATATTCACACACACTCGCACTCATGCCAAGCTATCGCATATTATTCATTCGTAGCTTCTCATTGGCTGTAGCAACACATGACGTCACATACAAGGGAACTATGGCTGACCAAGATGACCTGTTCAATCGGGAGCAAAAACAAGATTTGTGGCAAGATACCACTTGCCTCTGGGACCGAAGAAATATGAATTATAACAACAAAGACATCAGAAAATTGGCCTACGAATAGATGGCTCAGGTAGTGGGTCTGCTCTAGACAGCTGTAAGTAGTTTAATCTACACGTGGATCGAGACGATGATTGAAACTGGAGAATGAACTCTCCATTGTTCTGTTTAGACACAAAATGACGCCCACACGCCGATCGCATTCAGCCGCTTTTATGAACCGGTAATTGTGTGTCTAATTAAGCAAAACTTCTAAAGAATCATGCAGATCTTCTGATTAAACACCATCTCCATCCATTACTTGCCCAATGCATCAATAGAGAGTGTACACTATCATCATGAAAAGACAATGGAGACAGACTGGGCAATCATGTGAACAGAGCAGATAACATCACCCGGACTGCCCTTCAATGAACACTAGAGAGAAGAAGTTAGGGAAGAATCTCGTGGGGATACTGGGGGCTCTTTCAGTATAAATATACGCCCCCCCCCCTGAATTTGGTAAAATGTCCTTTGTTCTGCGCTCTTTGTTTCTGCCTCGTTCCTTTGCTTTCTGTCATTTCTTTCTGTCATTTTCTGCCTTGCTGTCCATTCACCTGTATGTGTTCGATAAAGTCTTACGTACTTTTAGGATTGATAATTAGGTACATGTATTAAATGCGTTTTTGGCTTTAGGGTTATGACATATGCGGAAACAATTTTAGGTTATATAGATCCTTTTTATATATGTTTTAGTGTCCTTAGTTATATTTTGTGTGATAAATTGGACGGAGTGATCAACGCTAGGGGCACATCAGTAGATTGTGTGCGCGAATGCATGGATGCACTTAATTTTCTTTTCCTTTTTTCCAGTTGAAGATTGTGTGTGTGTGTTGAAATGGTTATAGCCCTGATATGGCTCTATGTAGTCGGCTGGGCT
>CM060312.1:8379131-8381631 GCA_030674185.1 Monoplex corrugatus | reverse complement strand
GTGCATGTGTGACACTATCTTGTGCGTGTGACCGTGCTGCCTGTGTGTTTGGGTGTGTGTGTCTGGTTATCTGTGTGATCGTGAGCGTGCGTGTGTGCCTGCATGTCTGTGTGTGTGTGTGTGTGTGTGTGTGTGTGTGTGTGTGTGTGTGTGTGTGCGTGTGTGTGTTTGTGCATGTGTGTGTTTCTGCATGTGTGTGTGTGTGTGTGTGTGCGTGCTTGTGTGCGTGTGTGTGTGTGTGTTTGTGCATGTGTATGTGTGTGTTTGTGCATGTATGTGTGTGTGTATTTGTGCATATTGTGTGTGTGTGCGTGTCTTTGTGACCGTGTTGTGTTTTACGTGTATATGTGTGTTTGCGTGTTTGTGACTGTGAGTGTACACAAGCAGACAGACACACAGACAGAAACAGGCAGACAGAGACAGATACACAGACAGATACACACAGACAGAAACAGGCAGACAGACACACAGAGACAGAAACAGGCAGACAGACACACACAGACAGAAACAGGCAGACAGATACACACAGACAGAAACAGGCAGACAGACACACACAGACAGAAACAGGCAGACAGACACACACAGACAGAAACAGGCAGACAGACACACACAGACAGAAACAGGCAGACAGATACACACAGACAGAAACAGGCAGACAGAGACAGACAGACACACACAGACAGAAACAGGCAGACAGAGACAGACACACACAGACAGAAACAGGCAGACAGAGACAGACACACACAGACAGAAACAGGCAGACAGAGACAGATACATACAGACAGAAACAGGCAGGCAGAGACAGACACATAGACAGAAACAGGCAGAGACACACACATAGACAGATACACACAGACAGAAACAGACAGACAGAGACAGATACACAGACAGAAACAAGCAGACAGAGACAGATACACAGACAGAAACAGACAGACAGAGACAAACACACACAGACAGAAACAGGCAGACAGAGACAGACACACAGATAGACACAGACAGACAGAGACAGATACACACAGACAGAAACAGGCAGACAGAGACAGACACACAGATAGAAACAGGCAGACAGAGACAGACACACAGACAGAAACAGGCAGACAGAGACAGATACACACAGATAGAAACAGGCAGACAGAGACAGACACACAGACAGAAACAGGCAGACAGAGACAGATACACACAGACAGAAACAGGCAGACAGAGACAGACACACACAGATAGAAACAGGCAGACAGACAGATACACACAGATAGAAACAGGCAGACAGAGACAGACACACAGACAGAAACAGGCAGACAGAGACAGACACACAGACAGAAACAGGCAGACAGAGACAGACAGAAACAGACAGAGACAGACACACAGAAACAGGCAGAGACAGACAAACAGGCAGACAGAGACAGACACATAGACAGAAACAGGCAGACACAGACAAACAGGCAGACAGAGACAGAGACAGACAAAGAGACAAATAGACAGAGACAGACACGGTGACAGACAAACGGATGGACAGAGCACCATGCATAGTATAATCGAGACGTTTGGAAAAAGTCAGACAATGTCTTCATCTTGTTTACTTTAGTATTCACGTCAACACCCGCTTTACAACCCACTTCATCCCCTGCTTCCATCCCCACTCGTTTCACACCCAGACAGATAGACAAACAGACAGACAAACAGACACAGTGACAGACAAACAGACAGACAAACAGATAGACAAACAGACAGACAAACAGACAGACAAACAGATAGACAAACAGACACAGTGACAGACAAACAGATAGACAAACAGACAGACAAACAGACAGACAAACAGACAGACAAACAGACAGACAAACAGACACAGTGACAGACAAACAGACAGGCAAACAGATAGACAAACAGACAGACAAACAGACAGACAAACAGATAGACAAACAGACAGACAAACAGACAGACAAACAGACAGACAAACAGACAGACAAACAGACACAGTGACAGACAAACAGATAGACAAACAGACAGACAAACAGACAGACAAACAGACACAGTGACAGACAAACAGACAGACAAACAGACAGACAAACAGACACAGTGACAGACAAACAGACAGACAAACAGACACAGTGACAGACAAACAGACAGACAAACAGATAGACAAACAGACACAGTGACAGACAAACAGACAGACAAACAGATAGACAAACAGACACAGTGACAGACAAACAGACACAGTGACAGACAAACAGACAGACAAACAGACAGACAAACAGACACAGTGACAGACAAACAGACAAACAAACAGACAGACAAACAGACACAGTGACAGACAAACAGACAGACAAACAGATAGACAAACAGACACAGTGACAGACAAACAGACAGACAAATAGACACAGTGACAGACAAACAGACAGACAAACAGACAGACAAACAGACACAGTGACAGACAAACAGACAGACAAATAGACACAGTGACAGACAAACAGATAGACAAACAGACACAGTGACAGACAAACAG
>CM060312.1:8361631-8369131 GCA_030674185.1 Monoplex corrugatus | reverse complement strand
ACGAAAACAGTAAGATAATTGTCCATTGGCGTCAAAGAGAGATAGACAGATAGACAGACAGACAGACAGACACACACACAGAGAGAGAGAGAGAGAGAGAGAGAGAGACCGAGAAAGAGAGAGACCGAGAAAGAGAGAGAGAGACCGAGAAAGAGAGAGAGAGACCGAGAAAGAGAGAGAGAGACAGAGAAAGAGAGAGACCGAGAAAGAGAGAGAGAAAAAGAGAGAGAGAGAGAAAGAGAGACAGAGTGACAGAGAGAAGGAGAGAAAGAGAGAGCTAGAAATTGAGAGAAAAAGAGAGAGAGAGAGAGAGAAGAGAGAGAGAAAGAGATAGCTAGAAAGAGAAAAAGAGAAGAGAGAGAGAGGAGACAGACAGACAGACAGACAGACAGACAGATGGAAAGAGAGAAAGAGAAGAGAGAGAGAGAAAAAGAGACAAATAGAAAGAGAGAAAGAGAAGAGAGAAAAAGACAGACAGAGAGACAGAGAGAGAAGGAGAGAGAGAAGGAGAAAGAGAGAGACAGAAACAGAGAGAGACAGAGAGAGACAGAGAGAGAAAGAGAGACAGACAGACAGAGAGAGACAGAGAGAAAGAGAGACAGACAGAGAGAGACAGAAAGAGAGAGAGGTCCAAAGGAAAGGGGCGTCCTAGTTTCCTAGAGACGAAAGAGACAGACAGACAGACAGTCAGACAGAGAGAAAGAAAGAAAGAAAGAAAGAAAGAAAGAAAGAAAGAAAGAGAGAAACAGAGACAGAGAGACAGAGGCAGAGGCAGAGGCAGAGTCAGCCAGAGAGAGGGAGATAGAGACAAAGAAAGTGAGAGAGAGAAAGAAAGTAAACAAGAGAGAGGTGTAGAAGTTAGAGAGAGAGAGGAAAGAGACAGAGAGACAGAGAGAAAAGATGGACAGAAGGTGTGATGAAAGAAACAACAGAAAGAATCAACCTAACTATGGCAGACGTTACCCATCTGGCCCACGTCCGAAAACTGCATCTCCCCTCGACACTCAAACGACACAGCAGGACAGAAAAGGTAGAAGTAAAGTACGACGGTGTCTCTGTTAACACATAATTTCTCTGTGTTGATATAAGAAGGTCGACAGTCGTGACTTTGTGGAGTGGCCAATTGGCGTTTGTGTGTCAGACGTGATCCCAGACGGCCATGTTTATGGCAGCAGTCCCGACACATACCCCACTAACAGTAGTCATTGGTTCACAGTTCATATTGCTTATAGCCCAGCCGACTACTTGAGCCATATCAGGGTTAAGGTCATTGGTTGATTGGTCGGCCGCAGGGTCTGGATCTGTTGATGACGTTTTACAATGTTCATCACTGACGTTAGACAAGTGTTTTTGTCTTTAGCAATGCTTGAAAAACTGAGTATTTAATATGCACAGAAAGTAAACAAGCACCAGGAAAATGTGTGTGTGTGTGCGTGCGTGCGTGCGTGTGTGTGTGTGTGTGTGTGTGTGTGTGTGTGTGTGTGTGTGTGTGTGCATGTGTGTGAGGGAGACATAAAGGGGAGAAGGAGAGACAGACAGACAGAGAACGAGAGAGACAGAATGAGAGGCAGACAGATAGATAGAGACAGACCGACCGACAGACAGATACAGAGAGACAGAGACAGAGAGAAAGAAAGAGAGAAAGAAAGAAAGAAAGAAAGAGAGACAGAGAGATAAAGACAGAGAGAGAGAGAGAGACACAGAGAGAGAGAGACTGCAAGAGAGAAAGAAAGTAAGAGAGAGAGGTAGAAGTTAGACAGAGAGAGCGGAAAGAGAGAGAGACAGAGAGACAGAGAGACAGCGAGACAGAGATGGGGAGAGAAAGAGACAGTGAGAGAATGTGTGTGTGTGTGTGTGTGTGTGTGTGTGTGTGTGTGTGTGTGTGTGTGTGTGTGTGTGTGTGTGTGTGTGTGTGTGTGTGTGTGTGTGTGTGTGTGTGTGTAAAGTCTAAAACAATAGAAACCCAAAAAAAACGACGTCAGTGTAGCCTTAGTAGACAACACCATAAATAAGCAGGATCAGAACAGGCGCTGTTTGACTCCACGAAAGTAGCAGCGCAGCGTCTCCGTTAGAGGGTGGCCCTAGGGCGGCTGGACTTTGCTGGCTATCAGGGGCTTTCTTGGCACAAGGACTCGGATTGAATGAGCTTGGCGTTGATGACATGTTACAGTGCCAGAATGAGCGGCATGGCACCAAACACCATGAATACAAACAAAATGAAATCAGTCTAAAGGATAACACATTGGTCAGACGTTCGCCTGCCAAAAAATAAACTCGAGGTTCCAGGGTTCGTTTCTCGTCGAGGCCTTGATTTTTCTCTTCAGTTTGACCGGAAAATCGAACTGAACGTCTAATCCTTCGAAAGGGAACGAAAAATGAGTCAGACCCGTGTGCCTTCTGGCCTGCGCACGCTAAAGATTCTGGGGCAGTTGAAAATCGTGAAGAGCAGGGCATTCGCCCGACTGTCTTGGTATAAAACATTGGAGAGATAGGTTCATTTCCCGCATCCCTCCGCTTGGAGGCCAATTAGACTTCTTGCTTTTCTAAAGTCTGTGTCGAAAAAAATGGGTGGCGCTGCACTGCGGAGACGCGCTCTCAAAGGGGAGACCAGCCAAAGTGTCACATGGGAAATTCACTGTGACGAAAGAACGGAATATGAATATGAATCATCATGTGCCCTGCCGTACTGCGTTGGCGATCATGGCCCTCCATACGAATCTATCCCTTGTCGCTGCAAGTACATCTCCCACCCTCTCTGTCCTCAGCCACCCTGCAAGTCCATCCACTATTTTCTCCCTGGGTCTTCCTAGTGCTCTTTCCTTCCAGTTTCCTGTTGCGACTAGGTGCTCTAATTTCTCTCTCCTCATAAAATGTCCTATAATTAATTAATGTTGCTTGTGTCTTTTCTTAATCTTCTTTATTAACGTTCTTCTTGTGTCTGCCTCCTTCAAGGCTGTCTCGTTTGTTTTCTTTGCTGTTCATGGAACTTTTCACATTCTTCTTAGAAAACCACATTTCAGTTGCCTGAATTTTGTTCTGACTTTGTGTGTTGACTGTCCACGCCTCACATCCGTACAACAGTATTGGTTCTATATAACAATCAAGAACTGTCTTCCTGATGTTAATTGATAGGAATTTGTTGAATATGAATATGAAAAGTCGCCCCACCCCCCAAAAAACATGCTCATGATTTGCTAGCGTTGTGGCAAGTTTGTGAGCACTTGTTCAAGTTGTGCTATAATACACAGGAAGTGTGATGTAGACACACTGTTCTGCTCTGTGCCGTTTGACTCCTTATATGGCAAGCTACATGCCAAGCCAAACATCACTGCGGCACTTTCCTCTCCTTCCTGGAATAAATCTTTACAAATGTTAATACTCGGAGGAATTAAAAAGAAAACCAAGATGGTCAAGCCATTCAAACGATCTTCCTTTTTACTTAACACCCATTACGGGAAAATCCAGATTAAAATAAAAAACGCAAACATAAAGAAACAGGATAGTCAAACCATTCTAACGATCTCCGTGTTTTATATAGAATTCATCACTGAAAAATCCAGATTTTGTCATTCTCAAGATCACTGTGATTTTGAAGATCTTCAGATTAAAACGAAATATGACATAAATCGACGACGACAGTGAAAACAGAATGTGACTTTTACCACTGGTTTATGAGACTGTAATGTTCAGTCACCTTCAAAAATAATACTATTTCTAAGCTTTTGGCGTTTTTGTTGTTGTTGTTGTTGTTGTTAGTGGTGGTGGTGGTGGTGGTGTCTTCTTCGTATTTATGTGCTTTTTTTAGTTTACATTGTCTGTTTTTGTTGTTGTCGTTGTTGTTGTTATTGTTGTTTGATCCGTGTGATTGACGTTGTCCGTATGACTTCCAGACTCATGCATTCGTGACTCCTTAACAGTTTTCTCCTTTGACTTTTTTGTTTGTTTGTTTGTTTGTTTGTTTGTTTGTTTGTTTGTTTGTTTGTTTGTTTGTTCGTTCTTTTCTGTCCCAAGTTCCTCGCTGTCTTAATGGCGTGGATTCCCACACCGCTCATTCCGCCTTCTGAACACACCAGCAACCCAAATTCCTTCACTAGAAAGCTCACGGAACCGGCGGTGTTAAGCTACCGTACGGCCACCCATCGGAGAGGACCTTGCACTGTTGCTGGGTCACTTTGGTGAAGTTCAACACTGACTGTTCTGATCCTCCTTACCAAGAACCCTGCCTGCTAAGCCCCCAACTAACGACAGTAGTCGTTCAGTCCGCAAGCCAGATCAAGTGAGAGACCCCCATATAAGAAGACCACCATCAAGGCCTTCCAACGACAGACCCCCTTCCCTCCCCCCTCCCTCCCTCTCCATCCCCTCCCGTCCCTCCCCTCCTCCCTCCCCTCCCTCCCTCCTCCTCCCTACCCTCCCCTCCTCCTTCCTCCCTCCCTTCTCACTCCCTCCCCCCTCCCCTCCCTCCCCCCTCCCTCCCCCTCTTTCATCCCCTCCCTCCCTTCCCTCCCTCCCTCCCCTCCCTCCCCTCCTCCCTCCCTCCCTCCCTCCTCCCTCCCCTCCCCCCCTCCCCTCCCTCCCTCCCTCCCTCCCTTCCTCCACCCCTCACTCCCCTCCTCCCTCCCTCCTCCTTCACTCCCCTCCCTCCTTCACCCCTCCTCGCTCCCCCTCACTCTTCTCACTCCCTCCTCCTCTCACGCCTCCTCCCGTCCCTTCTCCCTCCCTCCCCTCCCTCCCTCCCCTCCCTCCCCACTGATAGAGATTCAAATCCACAACCTCCCAAGCAGTAATCTGTTGCGGTAATGACTTTCCCACGGTGACTTCTCCCTTGAACCCAAATATGGTAAAGATCCATTCCGGACACAGCGAGAAAACCTTGCTTACACACTTCTGTTACAGGCGGACAACAGACACAGACAGACGAACAGACACCTCTGTCTGGTTGATGTGAAAAATTTCTCTTTTGACAAAGAAAGACACAAGAAAAACTGTTACAGACAGACAACAGACAGACAGACGACAGACACCTCTTCTGGTCGATGCAAAGTAATTTCTCTTTTGACAAAAAAGACCACAAAAAAAAAAAGAAAAAAAAAAAAAGAAAGAAAACAGACAGAAAACAGACAGACGAACAGACGCCTCTGTCTGGTCGATATGAAATAATTTCTCTTTTTACGAAGAAAGACACAAAGATTTTTTTTTTTAAAAAGAAAGCATATTCCTAAAGTCAAGCCTGTCAAGTTGTTTCTGAAGAGCATAAATCAATTATTTAATGTTTGTCCAGTGGTCAATAAATCAATTATTAATAAAGTCTGTTTGCAGTGGTCATGTAAATCAATTATGTAATAAAGTCTGTTTGCCAGTGGTCAAATAAATCAATTATTTAATGTCTGTTTGTCAGTGGTCATATAAATAATTATTTAATAAAGTCTGTTTGCCAGTGGTCAATAAATCAATTATTTAATAATGTCTGTTTGTCAGTGGTCATATAAATCAATTATTTAATAAAGTCTGTTTGCCAGTAGTCATGTAAATCAATTATTTAATAATGTCTATTTGCCAGTAGTCATGTAAATCAATTATTTAATAATGTCTGTTTGCCAGTAGTCATGTAATCAATTATTTAATAATGTCTGTTTGCCAGTAGTCATGTAAAGTCAATTATTTAATAATGTCTGTTTGCCAGTAGTCATATAAATCAATTATTTAATAATGTCTGTTTGCCAGTAGGTCCATATAAATCAATTATTTAATAAAGTCTGTTTGCCAGTAGTCATGTAAATCAATTATTAATATGTCTGTCTGCCATGGTCATATAAATCGATTAGTTAATAAACTCTGTTTGCCAGTTCTGTTTGCCAGTGTCATATCAATGGATTAGTTAATAAACTCTGTTTGCCAGTTCTGTTCGCCAGTAGCCATATATCAATCGATTTGTTGATAAACTCTGTTTGCCAGTGGTCATGGTGTAATGTTAGCGAAACGAATTAACGGTTAGAAAGTGCGGGTTCAAATCCCATCCATACTGTCCAAAATCACTAAGAACTGTTCAGCTTCCACTGGCCACTATCCTGAGTTGACCGTGCTTTGAACTCAGTGGGAAGACAGACCACACAGCTGAACCTCTTCCACTTCACGAATACATCGCATCAATTGTCTGACCAACACCCCAGGTATCTGTGTCTTTCGGGCCTGGTTGACAGCAGGAAACAGTATGAAAGAAAGCCGAGATGCAGCTTTCTCACGTTCGTCTCATTCCAGACTGGAAATCCATAACATCCATATCTATCATCCCCATTTTTATGTATGAGAGGGAGAGGGATGTCTTCTTTGCTCTGTACTGTTGTAGGTATACCCATTTTTATGTATGAGAGGGAGAGAAAGATGATGTATTCTTTGCTCTGTACTGTTGTAGGTATACCCATTTTTATGTATGAGAGGGAGAGAAAGATGATGTATTCTTTGCTCTGTACTGTTGTAGGTATACCCATTTTTATGTATGAGAGGGAGAGAAAGATGATGTATTCTTTGCTCTGTACTGTTGTAGGTATACCCATTTTTATGTGTGAGAGGGAGAGAAAGATGATGTCTTCTTTGCTCTGTACTGTTGTAGGTATATGAATTCATACCTCCATTTTTCTAATTGTTTATAGCCTTGATAAAAAGCGAGCCAGACTGTGACGTGGCGTAGAAGCAGGGACAGTGAGAAAGTCTCTCGTTCCTTTCTGTCTGTGTGCGATGTAGCCAATGATCCAGTGTAAAGAAAACGATTTCTCTCAGCACACAAATGGCAAAGCATGCTTGTGTCTGAGACTGTGGCGAGCGGTAAATGTCAGCAGCGTCAGCAGTATAAATAACATGTATGTACATGTTGATGGAAGGTGCCTGGTTTAACCCTTTGATTTCCGCGCCTTACCCATCAACTGCAAAAAACTTAACCCTTTGACTCCTTCACCCTACCCATCAACTGCAAAAAGTTAACCCTCTGACTCCTTCACCCTATCCATCAGCTGCAAAAACGTAACCATTTGACTCCTTCACCCTATTCACCACATGCAAAAAGTTAACCCTTTGACTCCTTCACCCTATCCATCAGCTGCAAAAACTTAACCCTTTGACTCTTTCACCCTATCCATCAGCTGCAAAAACTTAAACCCTTTGACTCTTTCACCTATCCATCAAACTGACGGCAGATGCACATCAGAAAAGCCGGCAGAATCGCCAAGCCAAAACAGCATTCAAGAAGATGATAGCATTTTTACCAACAAATGCCTGTAATTAACATCAGGAAGAGAGTTCTTCAATGTTATATAGAACCAATACTGTTGTACGGATGTGAGGCGTGGACAGTCAACAAACAAAGCCAGAACAAGATTGAGGCAGCCGAGATGTGGTTCTAAGAATAATGTTGAGAGTTCCATGACAGCAAAGAAAACAAACGAGACATCTTGATGAGGCAGACACAAGTAGATCACTCATAAGGAAGATTAGCAAAAGACAGGC
>CM060312.1:8351631-8356631 GCA_030674185.1 Monoplex corrugatus | reverse complement strand
TCTGCTACCACTGTCCTCGTTTCATGTCGACTTGCATTTTGTACTCTGCTTCTTAAGGTCACAGCGACCTCGAAAAGTACAAAGTCTGAATTTTCTATGCTTTCTTCTTTCTATGAAAAGGGAATGGTTTGATCTTCTTGTTTAAGTTTACATTTCCCATTTAACTTGGGGTAAAATTCCACAGCATCTCCCTCTTCTCTTTCTCTGTTTGTCTGTCTGTCGGTCAGTATCTCTGTCCGTCTCTTTCCCTCACACATACAGACAAGCACACACTTACACACACACACACACACACACACACACACACACACACACACACACACACACACACACACACATACGCAAGCACATACACATACACACACACTCACACACCAGGATGCACGCACACGCACAAACACGCATACGCACACGTATACCCACACGCATACGCACACGCGCACGCACACACACGTAAGCAAGCGCGCACGCACGCATGCACACACACACACACACACACACACACACACACACTTGACAGGTCATCTGTCTATTCCTCTTTCAATCTTTGTTGTTTTTTCTATCTCCCTCCCTCCCTCGCTCCCCCTCTCTCACTCTCTTTGTTTTTCTCTCTTTCTCTTCTTGTTTCCGTCTCTTTGTTTCTGTCTCTCTTTGTTTCTCTCTTTCTCTGTCTGACACATACACACACACAAACACACAGACGCTTTTCTTTCTTTTCTTTCTTTCTTTGGTTTCTTTCTTTCTCACTCTTTCAGTCTGTCTGTCTGTCTGTCTATCTGTGTGAGTGTGTGTGTGTGTGTGTGTCCCTCCTTCCCCCCTCTCTCTCTCTGTCTCTGTCTCTATAGCTGACTCCCTCTGTCTCTCTCTTTTTTTTTTCTTTTTTTTTTGGTGTCTCTCTCTCTCTTTCTCTGTCTTTCTCCCTCTCTCTGTCTCTCTCTGTGTATCTCTGTCTCTCTGCCTCTGTCTCTCTGCTGCTGTCTATCTGTCTCTGTCTGTCTGTCTCTCTGCCTTTGTCTGTCTATCAGCCTGTCTGCCTCTCTGTCTTTCTGTCTGTCTGTCTCTCTCTCTGCTGTCTTTCTCTCTCTCTCTCTCTCTCTCTCTCTCCTCTTTCTGTCTCTCTCAAATGAAGTGAAGTCAACGTCTAGGGCTAGAAAATGGTGGAAATGGACACAAAAGTTGTGCAGCGCTGCCTAGAACAGTGACGTGAAGATTGAGAATGAGTGACACAAGCTCTTCCAGTCGAGCGTAAAGAAAACTGCTTTGATGGCGGCCTATTTCACCACTGTTCCTGGAATGACAGGTTTTGGGACCCGCTTTTAGTGTGTGTTGTTACAGTGTTCTCCCTTTTGTTATGTTGTTTGTTTCATGTTGTTGTTATGTTGTATTAGTGTTGTGTTGTGTTGTTGTATTGTTGTGTTGTTGTTGTGTTGTTGTTGTTGTTGTTGTTGTTGTTGTTGTTGTTGTTGTTGTGTGTTGTTGTTGTTGTTGTTGTTGTTGTGTTTGTTTGTTGTTGTGTTTTTGTTGTTTGTTAGTGTTGTTGTTGTTAGTGTTGTTGTTGTTTAGTTGTTTTGTGTGAGTGTTAGTGTGTCTTGTTTAGTGTGTTCTGTTGTTGTTAGTGTTTATTGTTTTTTTGTTTAGTGTTGTGTTGTTTATAGTTTTGTTTGTTTTTTGTTAGTGTTTTGTTGTTAGTGTTGTTGTTGGTTGTTAGTGTTGTTGTTGTTAATGATGTTGTTGTTAGTGCTGTTGTTGTTAGTGTTGTTAGTGTTGTTGTTGTTAGTGTTGTTCTTGTTGTGTTAATGTTGTTGTTGTTTGTTGGCGTTGTTGTTAAATACTTGGCTTTGCACGATGTGAGACAAAAACGCTACGCGGCGGACTCCTTAAAGAACCTCTTCAGAGATGTTCCTCAGAATTCAATTTTCAAGTAGTTTATTCTTTCTTTCTTTTCTTAGCAAGAGATTAATAGATTTCACTTCATATGATTTTACGTTTGAGAATTCATTTTTACATGCATTTTAGAGTTGAAAGATCATGGTGAGCTTGGTTTATAAATGTTGTGTTTTTACTTAAACTTGGGTGTCGTTTTTAACGTGGTGTTAGCCCTGATATGGGTCTAGTTGTCTGCTTGGCTATAAGCAATATGAATCTGAATCTGTTGTTGTTGCTCTTGTTGTTGTTGTCGTCGTCATTGTTGTTGTTGTTGATATTGAAGTAAGTTTTTTTCATTGCAATATTGTTGTTGTTGCTGTTGTTACTTGCTGTTGTTACTGTTATTGGTGAAGTTGCTGGTGTTGCTTTTGTTGTTGTTGATGTTGTTGTTGTTGTTGTTGCTGTTGACTCTATCGTTGTTGTCGTTTCTGTTGTTGAATTCCGCTTTTATTTTCTGTCTGTCTCTCCCGCACTCTCTTTCTCTCTCTATTTCAATCTCTCTCTCTATCTCTATCTCTCTTTCTCACTCTCTCTCTTTTTCTCTTTCTTTCTCATTCCCTCTCGCTTTCTCTCCCTCTCTCTTTCTCACTCTCTCTCATTCACTCCCAGTCTCTCTCTCTCTCTCTCCTCTCTCTCTCTCTCCGTACCTCTTTCTCTTTCTCATTCTCTCTCTCTCTCTCCTCTCTCTCTCTCCCTACCTCTTTCTCTTTCTCATTCTCTCTCTCTCTCTTTCCCCTGTCTCTCTTTTCCGTCGACAATGGGTCGAGGTCTTTGACACTAAACAATGTGTTAGTGTCAGCGTCTTTTTCTTCAACAAGATTCAGGCCACTAAGTGAGGAGTACACTGACAATGAGAATAGATAAGCAACAGTGGTTATTTCCTGTCAATGATCTCAGACACTGGCACGACCACACACACATGAGGCTGACCTATTGCACACTGATAAATGAACATTGGAGCCGTCACTTCACAATGGTTCCTATTCATCAAGGTTTGTTGTTTGTTGGTTTTTCACCCTGCTTTCTCTTCTAGTTTCAAAAGCCACAGGAAGTCGTTAGTTCAGTCTGTATTGCTGTCTTTTGTCGGCTGTAAGGTTGAGTTGTTCTATTGCTTGACTGGGTTCTGTGATGTATGAACAAGGGGGAAAATGGAGGCAAAGAATAAGTTTATTGATCAGTGCTTCTGTGGCTTTCTCAAAGAGAAAAGTGGCAGAATGGTTCAGACTTCCGCCCACCGATAACTAAACCCGAGGTTCCAGGGTTCGCTCCCTGTTGAGGCTTTGATTTTTCTCCTCAGTTTGACAGGAAAATCAAACTAAACGTCTAGTCTTCAGAAGGGGACGAAAAACAAGTCGGACCTGTGTGCCTTCTGCCTGCACACGCTAAAGATCCCACGGCAGTTGAAAATCTCAGATTGTTTTCTCCCGGGACTAGATGGCTATCTCTCAGTTCTCATTCTCACGTTTCTCATCTGGGTAAGAAATGGTAGTTATCCTTAATGAAAGGACGTCTTTATGTTATTGAAAAAGCACTCTACACGCAAACGGAATAGCTAGAGAAGCACACGGATCAAAACTGGTCGAATATGCATCAGACCGTCAGATCAATAGGTCTATGGAGCTGATACTTCAAAGATCTCATCGATCCTGCAAATGAAAATATTGTCAAGATCGTTCTATCCAGAGACAATGAGAGAAGAGACTGGCACCACGCCGTTTTGCTGCTGATCACTGTTTCGCTTGATCTGTGCCAGCCGTAGAGAATCCACAGTTCAGCACCAACACTAGAACAAAAACACGAAATAGAATCAAAACATGTAATTTGATACAACCAGACAAGACAGGTCATATTTTCGGCCAAGTTGGCCTAAAGTGTTTGCCTGTCTTGTCTGGTTGTATTAAACACGCGTTCCGATTCTATTTTCATGTTTTCCTGGTTCATTCTTATCAAGCTTTCCCACAAGGAACATCTGAAATACCATAGAAATCTTTTGGCCCAAAACCATTTCCAGCCAACAGTCACACGCCTGGCGCTCTACTGAGGATATGGACACCATCATCATGAGAAAGCGATGGAGATGGACCGGGCTGAAAAGAGTTGATGATGATGATGATGATGATGATGATGATGATGATGATGAGACGACGACGACGACGACGACAACGACGACGATGATGAGGATAAATATGAAGTGATGATGAAGACGATGATAATGCTGATGAGGATAAATGATGAGGATAAATGAGGAGGAGGAGGAGGAGGAGGAGGATGGATGATAACATTTACAAGGCGCAAAATCTTGATTCAAGAATCAAACCAAGGCTTGCACTGTCACACTGTCATCACTCACCAAAGCAATCACCAACAACGACCATATCTCCAGGGCACAAAACACACGCAAACTGAAGGGGGAAGAAGCAGGGGACCAGGGAGTGTGACCCCTGACCCAAGCTGTCATCCTCCTTCCGTTCTTCCTCTCTCTCTCTCTCTCTCTCTCTCTCTCTCTCTCTCTCTCTCCCTCCCTTCCCTTGAAGGCCAGTTAATCTTCTTGCTTTTGTATAGGTTAAAAAAAAGGGTGGCATTGCACTGCGGCGATGTTCTCTGAACTGAGAGATTAGCTCGAGCTTCACATGGTAACTCAATCTGAGAAAAAGAAATGAGTATGAATATGGAATATGAATATGAATTTATGAATATGAATATATGAATATCAATGTATGAATGTATGAATATGAATATATGAATGCGAATATATGAAAATGAATATATGAAAATGATATATATGGATATGAATATGAATATGAATATGACTACAGCTATCTGAGTAACTTTTTTTCTTTAGGATTATCGCACTCAGGGAGGTTACCTTTGTGCTCATGTTTTTCTGTTCCCATTTAGTACGCCACCTTAATAGCCACAAAAGCCGGCACATTTTTTTTCTTACAATGCAATGATGATGATGTCGATGAGGATGATAAGCATGATGCCATAGACTTCCATCTCCGATTGAGACTGCGTGACAGGCTGTACTCTACGCTTGTTATCACGTCCAACAAGGCCCATAGAGATACAGA
>CM060312.1:8334131-8344131 GCA_030674185.1 Monoplex corrugatus | reverse complement strand
CACCATCACCACCACCACCACAAACCTTCACAAACCTCCTTCATTCCCATCACCTCACCTTTCATCACCAACCACCATCACCACAACCTTCACAACTCTTCTTCCCACCATCACCATCACCACCACCACCACACAACCTTCACAAACCTCCCTTCATTCCCCCATCACCATCACCATCACCATCACCACCACCATCACCACAACCTTCACAAACCTCCCTTCATTCCCCTCCCCATCACCATCACCCCACCCACAAACCTTCACAAACTCCCTTCATTCCCATCACCATCACCTACACCATCACCACCATCACCACAACCTTCACAAACCTCCCTTCATTCCCCCATCACCATCACCACCACCACCACCACAACCTTCACAAACCTCCCTTCATTCCCCCATCACCATCATCACCACCACCACCACCACAACCTTCACAAACCTCCCTTCATTCCCCATCACCATCATCCTCACCACCACCACAACCTTCACAAACCTCCCTTCATTCCCCCATCACCACCACCACCACCACCACAACCTTCACAAACCTCCCTTCATTCCCCCATCACCACCACCACCACCACCACAACCTTCACAAACCTCCCTTTATTCCCCCATCACCATCATCTTCACCACCACCACCACCACCACAACCTTCACAAACCTCCCTTCATTCCCCCATCACCACCACCACCACCATCACAACCTTCACAAACCTCCCTTTATTCTCCCATCACCATCATCCTCACCACAACCACCACCACCACAACCTTCACAAACCTCCATTCATTCCCGCATCACCACCACCACCACCACCACCACCACTTCACAAACCTCCCTTCATTCCCCCATCACCATCACCACCACCACCACCACCACCACCACCATCACCACAACCTTCACAAACCTCCCTTCATTCCCCCATCACCATCACCATCACCACCATCACCACAACCTTCACAAACCTCCCTTCATTCACCAACCACCATCACTATCACCACCATCACCACAACCTTCACAAACCTCCCTTCATTCCCCCATCACCACCACCACCACCACCACCACCACCACTTCACAAACCTCCCTTCATTCCCCCATCACCATCACCACCACCACCACCACCACCATCACCACAACCTTCACAAACCTCCCTTCATTCCCCCATCACCATCACCATCACCACCATCACCACAACCTTCACAAACCTCCCTTCATTCCCCCATCACCATCACCACCACCATCATCACCACCACCACCATCACCACAACCTTCACAAACCTCCCTTCATTCCCCATCACCATCACCATCACCACCATCACCACAACCTTCACAAACCTCCCTTCATTCCCCATCACCATCACCATCACCACCATCACCACAACCTCCACAAACCTCCCTTCATTCCCCCATCACCATCACCATCACCACCAACACCACCACAACCTTCATAAACCTCCCTTCATTCCGCCATCATCATCATCACCATCATCACCTTCACAAACCTCAGTTCATCCTCCATCACCGTCATCGCCCTATCCTACAATCTCTTTTAATTTACATTCATTTTCTGTCTCCTTTAAAATCAGGGATGGGTTCAGTCGGATCCGTGACGTCTATCGGTCTGTCTGTTTCTCTGTCTATTGGTATGTCTGTGTTGTAGACACATGTAACTGCAAGTTGTTGTTGTTGTTGTTGGTTGTGTGTGTGTGTGTGTGTGTGTGTGTGTGTGTGTGTGTGTGTGTGTGTGTGTGTGTTGTGTGTGTGTGTGTGTGTGTGTGTGTGTGTGTGTGTGTGTGTGTGTGTGTGGTGTTCGTTCGTTCTTTGATTTAACGTCTTTTCACTATGAGTGATATTAGACGGAAAAAAAAAAAAAAAAAAAATGTGAGGTGAGAGATGGGTTGGCTGGTTTTGGGGCATAGAGGAGACATAGTTATAGACATAAGTAGGTGGGAAATAGAAAAATGGAACAATAACTTAACACTAACATTTAACATCAACAATGTGTATGGAAAATTTAACTTTAAAGTACAAACTTCATAAACTTAAAGTAATGCATTAACAGGACTTTGAACCAACGATTCTGAAATTTTAACTGACAAAAATTGATCGGAAGTTACTTCTTTAAAATGAGTTTCAGAATAATTTTCTTGTGTAAACATTTTTGGTAAAAAAGAACGTAACATTTTGCAGTAAAATAGACAGTGAAACAGTGTGAATTGTTCGCCGCAAATTCACTTGTCATTTTTACAGTATTTTGTTTTCAATGCGTTTAGCTGAATACGAAAATGAACAGCAACAATCGTTCTCAAATGATATATGGAAGAAAACTGCAATTTTTTACACACATTTTGAAATGAAAGTTTTATCATTTGTTGTGACACAAACTTTTCATGGAAATGTTCATGAAAACGAATCCATGAGGCTGATTCTAGCAAGTTGCAAGCTTCTTTTACGGAAGTATTAATACGTAATTCTGTAGTATTATCAGAATCGTGTGCACCTTGCTTACCTGCTCTGTCAACTACTTCGTTGCCGTGAAGACCAACGTGAGAAGGCACCCAGCATAAACTGAGATCTGTACCTTTTATCCTTAAACGATGTATAAGATGATTTGCCTCAGTAATTATATCAGGTCTTGTGTCTGTATCAAAAGACTGCAAGGCATATAATACAGATTTTGAATCAACAAAGAGAACTACTTTGAAAAATACATGTGTAAGGTTTACTAGATAATGCAACGCTTGTAAAATAGCGACTAATTCCGCTGTAAAGATAGATATATTTGCCCCAATGAAAAATGACTTTATTATTTTATATTTTGGGACATAAAATGCTGCTCCAGCACATTTATTTTCTAAGACTGATCCATCGGTAAAAATGTGGAGGTGGGTACGGTATTTTTCATCGATGTGTTCTCTTGCTCTGCATATCGAAATGTTAACGTTTTCATATTTCTTAGCATCTGTATAATCAATATCAAAAGTAGCTTTTAGCATTTCCCATGTAGGGATGGTCGTTGTGGATGGTGTTTCAGCTATTTCATCCAGATTTATGTTAGACTGTTTGACCAGGTCAGATACGTAAGTTGCAACAGTCATTTGTGATGAAATGTTCTTTGCTCGTTTCGGAAAGTCAACATCTGACCTGATTTTTACTTCCTTACTCACAAAATTGTCCGTTTGTGAAGTTCTAACGGCAAACTTTGCTGTCGCTAACTCACGATAGTTGTTCAGAGGCAGAATTCCAGCAACTTTGTACGTTTCCAGGCAAGAAGCATGGACTGGTACACCTAGTGCAATTTTAAGACTTTTGCAGTCTAAGCTTTGAATCTTCTTTAGTAAATATTTTGGTGCACTGAAGAACACTTCTTGTGCATAGGATAATTTAGATCTTACAAGTGCTGTTGACAGATGAAGTAGTATGTTTGTATCCATTCCCCAGGGTAATCTGCTTATTATCTTTAGAAAATTTAAGGCTTTCCTTGCTTTTGTTAAAATATAATCAAAATGGACATTCCAGGTTAATTTCGATGTTATAAAGACTCCCAGAAATTTTACAACCTGCTTGTAATGTAGCACTTCACCATGCAGTTTGAAAGTAGGCAAGTGACTTAAAGTACCACCAGGATTAAATAGCATCATGTTAGTTTTTTCCGCTGATAACGACAGTCCATTTTCTAACATGTAGTTTCCAAGATTATCAAGATCAGACTGATACAACTTCCTGATGTAATTCTGTGCTCTCTGTGGAGTTGTCTTTTTTAAAGTAATATTCATCCAAATACATATATCATCAGCGTACTGTACCAAAACAACACGATTTGAGAGTGCATTAGGAAGATCCTGTATAAGGATATTAAATAAAATAGGTGCTATCACTGAACCTTGAGGGATTCCCATATCAAGACGTCGCGAAGTAGAATAACTTGTTCCCACTCTTGCTTGAATTGTTCTATTGGCTAAATAGGACTTAATATAATTATACATATTGCCAGATAAACCAATAGATTTCAGCTTGTACAATAAACGTGTATGCCAAACTTGATCATACGCTTTTTTCACATCAAAAAAAGTTGCCAAAAGACTTTTTCTGCGGGCAAACTGTTGTTTTATCTGAGTTGTAAGTTTAACCAGGTGCTCAACTGTGGATCTCCCTTTTCTGAAACCTGCTTGGTTTACTGGAATAACGTTATTTTTATCACAGTAATGTACAAGTCTGTTTAATACCAATCTTTCCATTAGTTTGCTCGTATGGGACGTCAAAGCAATAGGTCTGTAACTGTTTTCGTTGTTTTTAGGCTTTCCTGCTTTTAATATAAGTATAACAATAGACTTTTGCCATACCTGTGGTACAGTTCCACTCACCCAACATTTCTGAAAAATGTTGTGTAAGAAAGTAACATAGTTTTCTGGAAGATGCTTAATCATTTCAGTTGAAACTGCATCAACACCTACCGAACTCCTTTTGTTGTGTAGAGACAAGATTGAGTTTTTTAGCTCTTCTAAGGTGATTGGAGCATTAAACCAGCGATCATTCTGAGGTATTGGATCAGTGTAGATAAGGTTGTTAGCTGCCATTTCTCTGTAGTGTTTGCAGGTAGGAGACAAACCATCTACTTTACTATTTTCAGCAAAAAAATCCACAAAAGTTTCAGCTTTGTCCATGTCGGAAGGAAATTTGTGACATGTATCAATTATTATTGGACACCTAGGTAAGCTGGCTCCATTTTTCATTTGATTCATTTTTATCCAGACTTTATGGAAATCCTTAAAATCTGAAATTTCTTTGGTGCAGTATGATGCCCAATAATTTTTCTTTGCTTCAGCGATGATTTTATTGCATTGGATGTTAGCAGTTTTCATTTCCTTATGATCTTCAGGGTTTCTGCTCTTGATGTAGACTTTGAATTTCTCTTTTTTATACTGAACTGCTTTTTCGCATGCCTCTGTCCACCAGACATTACCCAAACGATTATTGGACTTAAAAGATTTGAGTTTCGGGATTGAGAGGTCTGCAGCAGCTAGAACTGACTGCTGGAATTTAGAAAACATAACATCTACATTTTCACCTTCATCATAATTATATTTTTGTGTAGCAAGAGCAGTCCGAAACAATGACCAATCAGCGCGCGTATAATTATATTTTGGTATAATATCAGGTGTGCTGTCTTTCATCCTGATGTTTTCATTAGTTATTGTTATGATGATAGGTAAGTGATCACTTCCCAAAGTATCTCTGTGAGTGTCCCAGGTACAGCATGGTACTAATTCTGGTGATATCAAAGATAAATCGATGGCTGTTGCCCGGTGTTTGGAGATATCAGGAATTCTAGTGACACTTCCATCATTTAAAAGGTAAAGCGAGCTGTCAACTATATTCTCCACCAAACGATTGCTTGTAACAGTGCAACAGTCTTTTTCCCAGAACGGAGAGTGGGAATTAAAGTCTCCACCAATTAGCCATTTACCGTGCTGCAGATCTGGTATCGTACGCAGCCATTCTATATTTTGGTCATTTGGACCTGTTGGCAGGTAGACTGACAAAACATTCAAGATTAATGAATTACTGAATTGTACTGTGGCGGCACAAGCGTGTGAGTCTTCAGCTGATGTTAAAACAGGGGACGTAAATATGTGATACTGTAACTCTTTAAGTATGTATATAGCAGTGGCTACCTTCTTCCCGGAATTCCCGAAGTCAAATATTGGAGGATAATAATAATTTTGAAAGTTGGGAAGTTTGGTTGGCATAACATTAAGCGACTGTAGAATCAGAACTTCACACTGATTTGATGCGAGGAAATGTTCCAGGTATGCGGAATTGGTGGAAATAGATCTACAATTCCACTGTAAAAATTTGATTTGTGATTGTTGGCGCATTTTCATTGTTGGCTAATCTCTTATTTTAAATTAATGGTTATTTGTTTGATAATCACGAATACTTTAGTTTTCTGTGTACAAGAAAAATGGCTAGAAAAAAAAAACCCATTAATTACTTAGACCACTAATGAAAGGTAGAAAAAAGATGTAGTTAAAACTAAGGGGAAACGTCCTTCTAATAGAGATAAGAGTTAGATTCAGAACAGAAATAAGTAAATAAAAATAACTAAAACAATGGTATACACGTCTTCAAATGTACAGAGAATATAGTCTGGCTGAGTCCTGATAGTCTGACTAAATCCTAGTGTTTATAGACTTTGAACAAGAGAATTGTCAGAGATGACGAGGGAAAAGTCCTGTGACATGAAACGTTGATAACTGTAGATCTACTAAAACATATTGTATGGCAGCCACCACGGTTCGCAGGTGTCAAAATGGTGGAACGGTCCTCGGTGGAATCTAGAGGCGTTAGCCGTGCAGATCGTGATCCTGGTGTCCTCCTTGGGGTCTCCCAAAATAGATCCCGAACGTGTCTTCCTAGGTTCCCCGCTAAGACGCTGCTTCCTCTGGCAGTGGGGTGAATACTGTCGTGAAGGAACTGCTGGTTAGTTCGAAGGTTTTCATGGGAGACAAATGATAAGTTTTTTATGTTAACAAGCTCAGCAGATAAGAATGCATTAAACAAATTTCGCTGAACCTCCGTACGTGCATGTCGTACAGGGGCGATCTTGCTGATGACTATCTTTGATTTTGGGTATGATTGTGCTACATGTTTGATTTTAGAAGCGAGATTGTGAGTTGTTGTTGCGATATCTTTAGTTAATATTCAAGTCGTGGACACCACAGTGGAGAACAATACAGTCTGCATGATTTGTGTGTGTGTGTGTGTGTGTGTGTGTGTGTGTGTGTGTGTGTGTGTGTGTGTGTGGTGTTTTGTGTGTGATTGTAGATTGTTGTTTCAGAGCAAAGCTCAATTCAACTCATTTAATCAGTTATTGTCAAGTTTACTAATGATCTACTGACATAAACATTTACAAGATGATTTTTATCTATCTATCTATCTATCTATCTATCTATCTATCTATCTATCTATCTATCGATCTATCTATCGATCTATCTATCTATCTGTCTATCGATCTATCTATCTATCTTCTGTCTGTCTGTCTATCTATCTATCTGTCAGTCTATCTATCTGTCTATCTATATATCTGTCTGTCTGTGTATCTATCTATTTATCTATCTATCTATCTAGCTAGCTAGCTCTAGCTCTACTCTAGCTCTCTCTCTCTCTCTCTCTCTCTCTCTCCCTCTCTCTCTCTCTCTCTCTCTCTCTCTCTCCTTTTTGCGTAAAATGATCCTTTCATTTATTTCATTCTACTCGTATTACATTTATTTGGTTATATGTTTTTCTTTTCTTTACTTATGTCTGAGTGTGTGTTTTCTTCCTCTTTTTTTTTTCTTTTTCCTTTTTCTATTTTCCTCTGTCTTTTCTTCATTTTACCTTATTAGACTGTGGAGAACACTGAAAGGCCAAAGCATCATTAATTTTGATGACGCTTGTTAAAACCCATTTCTCCTATAAATCACTACAGGATTAGAATCTATATTGTCATTGCTACCATGCGACGAGCCTGAAGACAATTTTTTGTGTCATTATCATTGAAGCCAATTTCTAGTAGTCATATTCCATTGAAGAGCATTCTCATTTTATGTCTATCAAAAGAAATCCTTATTTTATTTCCATTGCGGGCAATTTCTATGTTATCTTTGTTACAAGCAATTTCTGTTTTATTTCTCTAGCGGCAATTCTTGTTTCACTTCTAATGCAGGTATTTTCTATATCAGTTCTATTACAGACAATTTCTATTTCAGTTCTTTTGCAGACTATTTCTATTTCAGGCAATTCTTATTTCATTTCTACTGCAGGTAATTTCTATTTCAGTTCTATTTTAGACAATTTCGATTTCAGACAATTTCTCTTTCAATTCTATTGCAGGCAATTTCTATTGCTGACAATTTCTATTTTAGGCAATTTCTTTTTCAGGCAATTTCTATTTCAGTTCTATTTCAGGCAATTTCTATTTCAGGCAATTTCTATTTAAATTCTATTTCAGGCAATTTCTGTTTCAGTTTTATTGCAGGCAATTTCTATTTCAGTTCTATTTTAAACAATTTCCATTTCAGTTCTATTTCAGGCAATTTCTATTTTAGTTGTATTGCAGACAATTTCAAGTTCAGTTCTATCGCAGGCAATTTCTTGTTTAGTTCTATTGCAGGCAATTTCTATTTCAGTCCTATTGCAGGCAATTTCTATTTCAGTTCTATTGCCGGCAATGTATATTTCAGTTCTATTGCAAGCGCTACATATTTCAGTTTTATTTCAGGCAATTTCTATTTCAGTTTTTTTTCAGGCACTTTCTGTTTCAATTCTTTTGCAGGCAGTTTCTATTTCAGTTCTATTGCACGCAATTTATATTTCATTTTAATGTAGGCAATGTATATTTGAGTTCTATTGCAAGCAATTTCTGTTTCAGTTCTATTGCAGGCAAATTCTGTTCCATTTCTAATGAAGGCGAATTCTTCCATTATATCGGAGGCAATTCTTATTTGATTTTTGTCTTAAAGCTATCCTTATTTCAGTTTGTTCAAGGCAATTCACATTTAATTTCTACTTCAGTTAATTTCTATTTCATTTTTATTGAAGGCAGCGACATGTCCTTTCTAATGACGTTTTTTTCTATTCTATGTCCATTGCAGGAAAATCCCATTCATTTCTAATCAGAGCAATTACTACGTCACTTCTATTGAAGACAATTTTTTCTTATTTCTATTGCAACTAATTTCGATTTCATTTCTACTGAAGGCAATATTGCTGCGTCGTTTCTATTGAATCAACTTCTGTGTCATTTCTATTGAAGACAATTTCTATATCATTTCTATTGAAGACAATTTTGCTATGTCATTTCTATTGGAAACAATTTCTGCGTCATTTCTATTGGACACAATTTCTGTGTCATTTCTATTGGAAACAATTTCTGCGTCATTTCTATTGGAGACAATTTCTGTGTCATTTCTATGGAATACAATTTCTGTGTCGTTTCTATTGAAGCAACTTCTACATCATTTCTATTGAAGGTACTTTCTGTGTCATTTCTATTGAATTAGCTTCTGCGTCATTTCAATTGGAGATAATTTCTGCGTGATTTCAATTGGAGACAATTTTTGTGTCATTTCTATTGGAGACAATTTCTGTGTGATTTCAATTGGAGACAATTTCTGTGTTATTTCAATTGGAGACAATTTCTGTGTCATTTCAATTGGAGACAATTTCTGTGTCATTTCTATTGGAGACAATCTCTGTGTCATTTCTATTGGAGACAATTTCTGTGTCATTTCTATTGGAGACAATTTCTGTGTCCTTTCTATTGGAGACAATTTCTGTGTCATTTCTATTGGAGACAATTTCTATATCATTTCTATTGGAGACAATTTCTGTGTCCTTTCTATTGGAGACAATTTCTGTGTCATTTCTATTGGAGACAATTTCTGTGTTCTTTCTATTGGAGACAATTTCTGTGTCATTTCTATTGGAGACAATTTCTGTGTCCTTTCTATTGGAGACAATTTCTGTGTCATTTCTATTGGAGACAATTTCTATATCATTACTATTGGAGACAATTTCTGTGTCCTTTCTATTGGAGACAATTTCTGTGTCATTTCTATTGGAGACAATTTCTGTGTTCTTTCTATTGGAGACAATTTCTGTCATTTCTATTGAATCAGCTTCTGTGTCATTTCTATTGGAGACAATTTCTGTGTCCTTTCTATTGGAGACAATTTCTGTGTCATTTCTATTGGAGACAATTTCCGTGTCCTTTCTATTGAAGACAATTTCTGTGTCATTTCTATTGGAGACAATTTCTGCGTCATTTCTATTGGAGACAATTTCCGTGTCCTTTCTATTGGAGACAATTTCTGTGTCATTTCTATTGGAGACAATTTCTGTGTCATTTCTATTGGAGACAATTTCTGTGTCCTTTCTATTGGAGACAATTTCTGTGTCATTTCTATTGAAGCAACTTCTACATCATTTCTATTGAAGGTACTTTCTGTGTCATTTC
>CM060312.1:8324131-8329131 GCA_030674185.1 Monoplex corrugatus | reverse complement strand
GATAGCGGGGGGAGAGAAAGAGAGAGAGAGAGATGGCGGGGGGAGAAAGAGAGAGGAGAGCGGGGGGAGAAGAGAGAGAGAGAGATGGGGGGGAGAGAAGAGAGAGATGGCGGGGGGGAGAAAGAGAGAGAGAGAGAGATGGCGGGGGGGGAGAGAAAGAGAGAGAGAGAGATGGCGGGGGAGAAAGAGAGAGAGAGAGATGGCGGGGGGAGAGAAGAGAGAGAGAGAGATGGCGGGGGGAGAAAGAGAGAGAGAGAGATGGGGGGGGAGAAAGAGAGAGAGAGAGATGGCGGGGGAGAAAGAGAGAGAGAGATGGCGGGGGGAGAAAGAGAGAGAGAGAGATGGCGGGGGGAGAAAGAGAGAGAGAGAGATGGGGGGGGAGAGAGAGAGAGAGAGATGGCGGGGGAGAAAGAGAGAGAGAGAGATGGCGGGGGGAGAAAGAGAGAGAGAGAGATGGCGGGGGGAGAAAGAGAGAGAGAGAGATGGCGGGGGAGAAAGAGAGAGAGAGATGGCGGGGGGAGAGAAAGAGAGAGAGAGAGATGGCGGGGGGAGAAAGAGAGAGAGAGATGGCGGGGGGAGAAAAGAGAGAGAGAGATGGGGGGGGAGAAAGAGAGAGAGAGAGAGAGAGCGGGGGAGAAGAGAGAGAGAGAGAGATGGGGGGGGAAGAAAGAGAGAGAGAGATGGGGGGGAGAAAGAGAGAGAGAGAGATGGCGGGGGGAGAAGAGAGAGAGAGATGGCGGGGGTAGAAAAAGAGAGAGAGAGAGAGATGGCGGGGGAGAAAGAGAGAGAGAGAGATGGCGGTGGAAGAAGAGAGGAGAGAGAGAGGAGAGGCGGGGGGAGAGAAAGAGAGAGAGAGATGGCGGGGGAGAAAGAGAGAGATGGCGGGGGGAGAAGAGAGAGAGAGAGATGGCGGGGGAGAAAGAGAGAGAGAGAGAGATGGCGGGGGGAGAAGAGAGAGAGAGAGAGAGGATGGTGGGGGGAGAAAGAGAGAGAGAGAGAGATGGTGGGGGGAGAAAGAGAGAGAGAGAGATGGCGGGGGAAGAAGAGAGAGAGATGGCGGGGGGAGAAAGAGAGAGGGGATGGCGGGGGGAGAAAGAGAGAGAGATGGCGGGGGAGAGAAGAGAGAGAGAGAGATGGTGGGGGGGGGAAAGAGAGAGTGAGAGATGGCGGGGGGAGAAAGAGAGAGAGAGAGATGACGGGGGGAGAAAGAGAGAGAGAGAGATGGCGGGGGGAGAGAAAGAGAGAGAGAGATGGTGGGGGAGAAAGAGAGAGAGAGAGATGGCGGGGGGAGAGAGAGAGAGAGATGGCGGGGGAGAGAAGAGAGAGAGAGAGATGGCGGGGGAAGAAGAGAGAGAGAGAGATGGCGGGGGGAGAAAGAGAGAGAGAGAGATGGCGGGGGGGGGAAAAGAGGAGAGAGATGGCGGGGGGGAGAAAGAGAGAGATGGCGGGGGGAGAGAAAGAGAAGAGAGAGATGGCGGGGGAGAAAGAAAGAGAGAGAGATGGCGGGGGGGAGAAGAAGAGAGAGAGATGGCGGGGGGAGAGAAGAGAGGGGGAGAGAGAGAGAGAGAGAGATGGCGGGGGAAGAAAGAGAGAGAGAGAGATAGGCGGGGAGAAGAGAGAGAGAGAGATTGGCGGGGAGAAAGAGAGAGAGAGAGAGATGGGGGGGGGGGGAGAAAGAGAGAGATGGCGGGGGGAGAAAGAGAGAGAGAGAGAGAGAATGGCGGGGGAGAAAGAGAGAGAGAGAGATATGGCGGGGAGAAAGAGAGAGAGAGAGAGATGGCGGGGAGAGAAAGAGAGAGAGAGAGATGGCGGGGGGAGAAAGAGAGAGAGAGAGACAGAGAGACAGAGAAAGAAAGAGAGAGCGAAATATGCAAAGAGAGGGAGAGAGATCGAAAGAGAGAGCGAAAAATAGAGAAAGAAGGAGAGAGAGGAAGAGAAGAGAAGAGAGAAAGAAAAGACAGAGAAAGAGAGAGAGAGAGAGAGAAAGAGAGAGAGAGAGAGACAGAGAGGGAAAGAAAGAGAGAGACAGAGACAGAGATACGGAGAGAGAGAGAGAATGAGAGACAGACAGAGAAAGCAAGAAAGAGAGAGAGAAAAAGAGAAAGAAAACAAGAAAGAGAGTGAGAAAGAGAGAAAAAGCAAGACAGACAGACAGACATAGCGAGAGAGAGAGAGAGAGAGAAAGAGAGAGAGAAAACAAGAAAGAGAGACACAGAGAGAGAGAAGGGCCGATGGCCAACACTGCAATGTGTACGACTGCTAACAATTGACATTTAAGTGCAGAAGCGTGAGCGTGAGTGTGCGCGTGCGCGTACGCTCGTATTTGTATATGTTGATATATATATATATATATGTGTGTGTGTGTGTGTGTGTGTGTGTGTGTGTGTGTGTGTGTGTGTGTGTGTGTGTGTGTGTGTGTGTGTGTGTTGTGTTTGTATGTGTGTGTGTGTGTGTGTATGTGTATGTGTGTGTGTGTGTGTGTGTGTGTATGTGTGTGTGTGTGTGCGCGCGCGCGCGCGCGTGTGCGTGTGTGTGTGTGCACGAGCGCGCCCGCGCGTTACCCGAATGGTCTGAGACATGAATTTGTTGCTATATGTAAACCATGCTGTATTTGCCATGTAAATTATTCGTTCGTTTTAGACAATACGCAATACAGCACGCGCTCATGAATATACATGCCGAACGATTGAAGAAAAGTTAAGTGGATATACACTGAGTCCCAGTGACGAAGTCTTGCAAGTCGGCAAATCGATTTTCTTTTATTGTGGTTTGCAATGTCCACCATAGAGACTTGTGTGCACGTAACAGAGCCAGGATAAACAGTTCCCATGGAGTGACTGACGCCATACCTTGGGACTACATGTATTGTTTCTACCCGACAGGCGAGGTATGGTAGCACCACTGGGCTATGTGTAAACGATTCTACTTCTCTCCTCCCCTCAAACGGATTACGAAATATGGTAAGACCACAGAGCTATTGAAGAAACGTCTCTGTTGTTCTTATACACTGAATCATATTACGGTAGACTGCACTGAATGATTATTGTGCATTCTTTTGTATGCTATGACAAGTGTGGTATTTGCGAATGTGGAATTTACCGAGCGCTAGTAACACTGTTCCATCGTGTGTCTTGGAACACGATGGAACATGCTCAAAAGACATAAAGATGAGAATTGGAATGGCCAAGAACAGTATGGTTCAATTGAACAATATTTGGAAAGACCACAGCATAACAGCAGACCTTAAGATAAAACTCTTAAAATGTCTTGTCTGGCCAGTGATGTTATACGGCTGCGAGGCATGGACAATGAAGAAAGAGGATGAAAGACGAGTGGAAGCAGCAGAGCTGTGGTTTTACCGACGACTGCTGAGGGTCAAATGGACGGATAGGCGCTCAAATGAAAGCATACTGAATGAGTTGGGTACTACACGCAAGCTTCTAGTACTCATACAACGGAGGAAACTGAAATATGTTGGACACGCAATCCGTAATGAGAGAACAGACTTGATGTCCACTGTCCTCCAAGGTAAAGTGGAAGGAAAGAGAAACAGAGGACGGCCACCTGCATCACTTGCTAGAAACATCACAAACATCAGTGGCAAGAAACTCCAGGAGGTGGTCAGACTTAGCCAAGATCGAGAGTGCTGGAGGCAACTTGTGAGGACATCATGTGCAGCGGCCAACACTGTTCCCGGTGACGCCGACAGGTGAGACAGGTGAGTAACACTGTCTTTTAAGAAAACAGAACCAGAGAAGTAAGAAACAGCAGGTGGCATGTGGAACTGTTGTGCTTCTCCCTAAACTCTGTAAAGCGTCACTGGGGCACCATACCAAAGAATTATCCACCAGATTCCTCCAGCTCTGTCGGTTGTGTACCAAAGCCTGAGTCTCCGCAAATGGTTTCCCTGTCCATTCCGCAATGTTGTTTATCCATTGTTTTTTTTTCTGTACCCCCCACTAACCATCTCCTCTCTCCCCTCAACTGTTCCCAAGAGGACCGATTTAGCAATGCTATGGATCTTGTTACATGGCCAGATCAACGTAGTTTTCTGTTCCTAATCGTAGTCAGCAGATCTTCATACTATGGTCCAGGGTGCTGCTTGATGGTTTGGTGCTCTTGTTCACTGATATGATCAATAATAATTGTTGATCCAAAACAAGTGCGACTGCCCGCGCCCAAGCAAACAGGAACCAGAAGAACAAGTAAACCAAAGTGAACGCGTATTCAACAAAACACGACAAGACAAGCGCAAATTTTCGGCCAATCGGCTTTTGTCAAGCGCGAACGCACGGTCACAAACAGACCACAAACACCACCAAACAACGGATAATAAGAAGAGGACTAAAAACTTCCCTGCCGCCTCGTCCAGTGGATAAAAAGGGACCAAATGAAATAATAATTGTGTCTGACGTTTAGTGTCTTGTGAAAACATTTCATTTCCATGTCTTTGATTCGTCTTTCCAAATCTACTGTGGAGGTCCGTACCTCCCATACATACAGAAACATGGAATATACTAGTGCACGTAAGAACCTGACCTTATGTTTCATGGAGATGTTCTTGATCTTTCGTACAGGCTGGACAATGGTGACGTTTTTGCTGTCATTGAGAGAAGTTTTGATACGGATCCTTCATTGTCTATTCAAGCTTCAGTCCAGGACAGTTAGTATCAGTAGTGATGGTGTGGTGGTGTTTGGCTGGCCACCAACATGGTTTTCTCAACGCTGATTTCTATCCCACATCTTGTCATCGATTGCGTCGGGAGCTTGGGAGGTGACTGTCCCGAGAGTGGCGAGGCATTGGTGCTCCGGGTCCCACCCGCACCTTCGTGGTGTTTCTCGTTAACTATGCCACATCTTGTCGATGTTTCATCTAGTCTTTTAACATGTTCGGTGAGGTTTTGTTCACTGCCTGCGAGGCCATCAGTGTCACCTGCGAAGTGCAGTTTCGTGATGGTTCTTCCTCCACTGCTGATCGTGCTCGCTGGATCTTCAAGTGT
>CM060312.1:8316631-8319131 GCA_030674185.1 Monoplex corrugatus | reverse complement strand
CATCAGTGCGTAGGGTGTTACTAGTAAATCAGTGCGTAAAATGTACTAGTACATCAGTGCGTAGGGTGTACTAGTACATCAGTGCGTAGGGTGTACTAGTACATCAGTGCGTAGGGTGTACTAGTACACCAGTGCGTAAAGTGTGCTAGTACATCAGTGCGTAGGGTGTACTAGTACATCAGTGCGTAAAGTGTACTAGTACATCAGTGCGTAGGGTGTGCTAGTACATCAGTGCGTAAACTGTACTAGTACATCAGTGTGTGGGATGTAATAGAACATCAGAATGTTGGGCGTGCTAGTAAGGTCAATATATTGAGTGTGTTAGTCATTGCGGAGGATGTATTAGTCAATCAGTACGTATAGCATTTTAGTAAAGTCAGTACGTAGAATGTCCTAGTAATGTGTACTGGTGCATTCAGCGCTTTGGGTGTATCTGTCCCACATCTTGTGTCAGTTTTTTTCACCAAATATTGTTGTATTGATTAGAGGAACTGCAGCAGACATCATTCCAGGATTCTGACATTTTCTTTGGTGTGTTGGTTTGGTAGTCTGTCAATAATAGCCAGAACACTTCGAACTACATGTACTGTTGTGAATAGGTGTAGTCAGATTGTGGGCGAGAGGCAAATGTGCAGGTACCACTTGTATGACTGACGAGTGGAACTAAAAGCGAGAGAGCGGTTGTTTTGGACAAGCAATGACGTTCTTGTACGATACTACTGTAAGATCTCACTCCTAATTTCACCCTGCACACACACACATTAATGTGAAATAAAGAATATAACTACTTGAGGATTCGAACCCACAACCCTTTCCTTCCTTACCAGCAACTATGATATCAGGGCTGCCTTCTTCTTCTTCTTCTTCTTCTTCTTCTTCTTCTTCTTCTTCTCTCTCCTCCTCCTCCTCTTCTTTCTTTCTTCTTTTTCTGTCTTTCTTTCTTTTCTTCCTTTTTCTTTGTTTCTTCTTTTTTTCTCTTTTTCTTTTTCTTTTTTTGCCTCTTCTGGTTCTGGTTCTGGTTTTGGTTCTGGTTCTGGTTCTGGTTCTGGTTCTGGTTCTGGTTCTGGTTCTGGTTCTGGTTCTGGTTCTGGTTCTGGTTCTGGTTTGTCTGGTTCTGTTTTTCTGGTTCTGGTTCTGGTTCTGTTCTTCTTCTTCTTCTTCTTCTTCTTCTTCTTCTTCTTCTTCTTTCTTCTTCTCTTCTTCTCTTCTTCTTCTTCTTCTTCTTCTCTTCTTCTTCTTCTTCTTCTTCTTCTTCTTCTCTTCTTCGCTTCTTCTTCTTCGCATTCTTCGCATTCTTCTTCTTCGCATTCTTCGCATTCTTTTTTCTTTCATCTCCACGAAGAGTCAGTAGGGCGTGCGCTAAAAGAGCTGTCCACCAGATTCCTTCAGCTCTGCTGACTGTGTGCCAAAGCCTGGGTCTCTGCAAATGGTTTCTCTGTCCATTCCGCAATGCTGTCAGACCGTTATTTTTTCTGTCTTCCCTTTCATCTCCCTTCCTTAGCAATTCCCTGGATGATTGATTTAGCAAGGCCACTGGGTCTTGTTACGTGGCCATGACAAGGTGTTTTTCCCCTTAAATGAAGTCAGCAGATCTTTATATGGTCCAGTGTGCTGCTTGATGGTTTGGTGCACTCGTTTATTGATGATATGATCTCTGTATCTGATGGCTAGTATCTTGTGATAACATCTCAGTCCCAAGCCATGACAGCTGAAAAAATATTTGGTAAAAAAGACGTCTTTGTTTGACGGGGTTAACATTTACGATCAATATCAACGTGAAACGGAATCATACGCTACACGTGTCTAAAAGACAGAAAGAAAGAAAAACGAAAGAAACAATTATATGTATTCATGTTCGTGCGTTTGAGAATTTTCTTTTTTTAATTTTCCACATTCTGACAGCTACGCAATGAAGCGTTCACGTTATATAGGGGAGGAGGGAGAGGGGGATGCAGGCCAGATATTGTTGTCATCTGTTTCTAGGGAGTTCCATGCGTGTGTGGTGTGTGTGTGTGTGTGTGTGTGTGTGTGTGTGTGTGTGTGTGTGTGTGTGTGTGTGTGTGTGTGTGTGTTTCTCTCTCTCCTCTCTCTCTCTCTCTCTCTCTCTCTCTTTCTCTTCTCTCTCTCTGTATGTGTCTATGTCTGCGTGCGTGTGGTGGTGGTGTGTGTTTGTGTGTGTGTGTGTTTTGTGTGTGTGAGTGTGTGTGTGTGTGTGTGTGTGTGTGTGTGTGTTGTGTGTGTGTGTGTGTGTGTGTGTGTGAGTGTTGTGTGTGTGTATGTGTGTGTATGTGTGTGTGTGTATGTGTTGTGTGTGTGTATTGTGTGTTGTTGTGTGTGTTGTGTGTGAGTGTGTTAGTGTGTGTGTATGTGTGTATTGGTGTGTTGTGTGTGTGTGTGTGTGTGTGTGATTGTGTGTGTGTGTTTTGTGTGTGAGTGTTTGTGTGTGTATGTGTGTGTTGTGTGTGTGTGTGTGTGTAGTGTGTGTTGTGTGTGTTGTGTG
>CM060312.1:8309131-8314131 GCA_030674185.1 Monoplex corrugatus | reverse complement strand
CACACACACACACACATATCAATTACTTCATGCTCCACTTCACAAAATCAATATGTTAAAAAGCAGACTAAGAGGTGGGGTAAATAACAAAAACAAAGCAAAACACAAAACAAACAAAACAAAAGCAAACACAAAACAAAAGCAAACACAAAACAAAACAAAAGCAAACACAAAACAAAAGCAAACACAAAACAAAACAAAACAAAAGCAAACACAAAACAAAACAAAACAAAAGCAAACACAAAACAAAACAAAACAAAAGCAAACACAAAACAAACAAAACCACACTACAGGCAAACAACCAGACAGCAGCGTAATACAAAGCCACCAGCATCACCAATTCATCACAACAACGTTCAGTGTCTGTTATGTTGGCACCAAACTAAGAAACGCTCAGTCAGAAACAAGCAGACGACAGGATAAAAATAGGTCAGGGAGGCCACGCGCTGTTGACGTAGAGCACGCTTTGGGCACGAGCTGAGTTGACAGACAGCAAGAGAGAGCGAGACAAGCTTGTCAGGTTATCGATCGCGGCTTGCAGCGACCTTCGTAAGAAAAGTAGGACACAGTGAGTTGCACATGTTGCACGTTTGACACGGTGCCTTCTATGACGTCACGTTGGGTGTGACGTGCAATGCATGTTGATGGGTTAGGGGATGGGACGGAAATTGCTCTGACGACATCATGACATGGCGGGAGTTTTATGATGACAGAATAAAAGAAGAAAGAAATATGGCAATGAGTGGGCCAGTAGGCTGCATCCCGCCATTTATGATGTGTCATCATTTTGTGTGAATCGAGAGCTACAGAAATCACCTACACAAAACCACAAAATGCACTGAGAGAGAGAGGGAGGGAGAGAGAGGGAGAGAGAATGAGACAGAGAGAGAGAGAGAGTTTCAGTTTCAGTTTCAGTTTCTCAAGATGACATCTCCAAGCTCCAAATGAATTCGATATGCACAAACGCCACTGGTGCCATGTGATGGAAAACATCTAAAATGATCATGGCACTAGGCCAACTCATAAATTCATGAGCTGGACAGGTCCTGACGTCCTACTTAGCACAAAGTTTTCTTTTTGTCTCTTATAAAGAATATTATATTAGTCTGTCATTGGAACAAAACTGGCTTCAGGAATGAGAGAGACAGAAAGAGAGAATGAAGAGAGAGAGTCAAAGACAAACAATGTCACACAACAAACACTGTGCACCTACAAAAAGCAGGCACACACATAACACACACACACACACATTACAAACAGACACACACATATACTTACAAACACAACACACACACACACAACTTAAAATCACACACACTTACACACACACACACAACACACAACAACACACACACACACAAACACACACACACACACACAATATATAATAATATACTATATATATATATATATATATAATAATAATAATATAATATAATATAATACAATTACTTCATGCTCCACTTCACAAAAATCATGAGCCTCAGACCTGCTCAGAATTCATGAGACCTAGTGAAAAAGGTATCTTTGTATCTTATAGTCATCATCATCATCAGGTGCCTGCCGCATGGCTTGCGATCATGACTTCCATCTGCTCTTTCTCCGTTGCCCCTAGCAATTTCCCAACCCTCCTTGTCCCCAGCCACTCTGCAAATCCATCCAGCACTCTCCCTGGGTCTAACTGTGCCTCTTTCCCTCCAGCTTTCCCACTGTGACCAGGATGCCCCAAATCCCCTTCCCAAACAAAAAAAAGACAGAACTAAGAGCTGGGTAAAAAACAAAACAAAAGCAAACACAAAACAAAACAAAACAAAAGCAAACACAAAACAAACAAAACAAAAGCAAACACAAAACAAAAGCAAACACAAAACAAAACAAAACAAAAGCAAACACAAAAACAAAACAAAACAAAAGCAAACACAAAACAAAAGCAAACACAAAACAAAAGCAAACACAAAACAAAACAAAACAAAAGCAAACACAAAACAAAAGCAAACACAAAACAAAAGCAAACACAAAACAAAACAAAACAAAAGCAAACACAAAACAAAACAAAACAAAAGCAAACACAAAACAAAACAAAACAAAAGCAAACACAAAACAAAACAAAACAAAACAACACAAAACAAACAAAACAAAAGCAAACACAAAACAAAAGCAAACACAAAACAAAACAAAACAAAAGCAAACACAAAACAAAACAAAACAAAAGCAAACACAAAACAAAACAAAACAAAAGCAAACACAAAACAAAACAAAACAAAAGCAAACACAAAACAAAACAAAACAAAAGCAAACACAAAACAAACAAAACCACACTACAAGGAAACACACCAGACAGCAGCGTAATACAAACCACCAGCATCACCAATTCAACAACAACGTTCAGTGTTGTTAGTTGGCACCAAACTATAGAATACGCTCAGCTAGAAAGAAAACAAGCAGACGACAGGATAAAAATAGGTCAGGGAGGCCACGCGCTGTTGACGTAGAGCACGCTTTGGGCACGAGCTGAGTTGACAGACAGCAAGAGAGAGCGAGACAAGCTTGTCAGGTTATCGATCGCGGCTTGCAGCGACCTTCGTAAGAAAAGTAGGACACAGTGGGTGCACGTGTTGCACGTTTGACACGGTGCCTTCTATGACGTCATGTTGGGTGTGATGTTGCAATGCATTTTGATGGGTTAGGAGATGGGATGGGAAATTGCTGTGTCATCATTATGGCAGGCGGTAGTGTTTTGTGGATAGTGACGGAATAAAAGAAGAAAGAAATATGGCAAATGAGTGGGCAAATAGGCTGCATGGCGCCATTTATGATGCGTCACCATTTTGTATGTATTGAGAGTTACAGAAATCACATACACAAAACATGCTGAGGAGAGAGCGAGGGAGGAAGAGAGAGTGAGAGACAGACAAACAGACAGACAGACAAACAGACAAAGACAGAGACTTTCAGTTTCTCAAGATGACGTCTCCACGCTCAGAATGAATTCCATATGCATTGACGCCACTGATGCCATGTGATGAAGAAGATCTAAAATGAAACATAGCACAAGCCTCAGACCTGCTCATAAATTCATGAGCCTAGCGAAAAGGTTTCTTTTTGTATCTTATAGTCATCATCATCATCAGGTGCCCTGCCGCATGGCGTTGGCGATCATGGACTTCCATCTGCCTCTTTCTCTCGTTGCCCCTAGCATTTCCCCCACCCTCCTCATCTCCAGCCACTCTGCAAATCCGTCCAGCACTCTCTCCCTGGGTCTACCCAGTACTCTCTTTTCCTCCAGCTTTCCCACTGTGACCAGGTGCTCCAAATCCCACTTCCCCACAAAATGGTCCACAAATGTTGCCTGTCCTTTCCCAATCTTCCTTATGAGTGATCTACTTGTGTCTGTCTCCATCAAGACTGTCTCGTTTGTTTTCTTTGCTGTCCATGGAACCCTCAACATTCTTCTTAGAAACCACATCTCGGCTGCCTCAATCTTGTTCTGGCTTTGTTTGTTGACTGTCCACGCCTCGCATCCGTACAACAGTATTGGTTCTATATAACACTCAAGAACTCTCCTCCTAATGTCAACTGACAGGCATTTGTTGGTAAGAATGCTTGTCATCGTCTTGAATTCTGTTTTGGCCTGGCCGACTCTGCCGGCCACCTCTGATGTGCATCTGCCGTCTGATGAAATGACCGTTCCCAGGTATTTGAATTTATCAACCTGTGTCAAGGTTGTGCCATTTGCTGTCATTGTGCATGAGGGGACCTCATGTCTCTTATTGCTCACCATGACTTCAGTCCCCCGGCCACCCAGTTCCAGCCCCCTACCTCTGCCCTCCACTTCCAGCATACCCACAAGGTTCTGCAGGTCTCTTTCACTTTCCACAATTAGCACGGTGTCATCTGCATATCGAATGCCGTTTATCATTCTCCCTTAACACTTAATCCAGGGTCTTCCTCTAGGTCTCTCATGATGCCTTCGCTGCAAAGCGAAAACAGATCTGGTGACAAAACACAACCCTGTCTGACTCCTCTTTTGATATTTTGGAAAGAGCTTACATTGTTTTCTATTCTCATTGCAGCTGTTTGTTCCCAGTACATATTTCTGATTATTCGTAGATCTTTTCCATCAGCATTGAGTCTCTCCAGTTAGTTGATCAATTCATCATGTCTTACCTGATCGAAAGCCTTGGTGCAGTCAACAAAGCATAAATACAAATCCTTATTCATCTCATTTGACCTCTCTATGATAGTTCTTAGGATGCATGTGGCGTTAATAGTTCCTTTCCCTTCCACAAATCCACACTGTTCTTCTGCTATTTCTCTTTTGATTCTATTCCTTGTCCTCATCATGATTATTCTTAACAGGATTTTTGTTACATCGCTCATCAAACTGATTGTGCGATGGAGTTCGCATTCTATAGCCCCTGTCTTCTTTGGAAGTGCAATGAAAATTGATTTTGACATATCTTTGGGGATTTTTCCAGTGTCGTAAATTTCATTTAGGAGGACTGTTATTTTTTCTATGCCAAATTCCTCCAGGGCTTCAATCATCTCTGTAGTAATGTTGTCTGGTCCTGGGGCTTTTCCCGGTTTCATCTTTTTCAGTGCTGCTCTAACTTCATCTTTCATTATGGGTGGTCCTTCAAAGTTCTTTTTTATAATGTGTTCTTCGTTTCTGTCGTCCTCAAAAAGCATTGTAGTATTTGTGTTATCTGTCATTGGAACAATCTTGGCTACAGATAGACAGAGAGAGAATGAGAGAAAGAGAAATCTGCCATTACAAGAATCTTTTCATACGTGTTATTTAACTGTTAGTGGCAATAATATAAATGAATAAATAATACAAAAATGAAGAAGTAAATAAATATATAAAAATAAACTAATGCAGGCTCAGGAAGATTTCTTGTGATACTCCAGAATTTACTGTGACATCTTCAGACCACTTGCCTTCCAATACAGATCTGACAGTTTGTTTGTACAAAAGGAGGGTAAACCAGCCTTGTGTT
>CM060312.1:8296631-8299131 GCA_030674185.1 Monoplex corrugatus | reverse complement strand
GCCAACGGCCTTTGTTAAGTGTAAACGTAAGACAACAAAGAACATAAAACAAACATATACAAAAATTAATGCAAAAACTTCTCTGTTGTTTCGTCAGGCAAGAGAAATTGATTTGTTGTTTATATTTATGCTTAGTTGTCTTACGTTTACACTTGACAAAGGCCAGTTGGCCGAAAATTTGCGCCTGTCTTGCCTTGTTAATTAATACACGTTTGATTCTATTTTTATGATGTTCTGGTTCCTTACTGCTTGAACAGGGGGGTGGGAAGTATACACCTGTGATTTTGGATGAAACATGGAACTATATCACGCTAGGTAAAGCACCCCAAACATTGCAACACCAGAATTTACGCTGCAGGGTTTATACCATGATCATTGTGGACCTTCTCCATCACATGATGTCTGTGGCGTAGGAGCATATGGAATTTCTGCCGAGCGCGGAGGTGCCATCTTGTCAAACTGAAACTAAAACTCATTCTTACCTTCTTTCCGTCTGTAGCCTCTTCCGTACCCTTTCTTACATGGTCATCATCATTATCTATCGTCATCTTCTTCATCATCATTGTCATCTTCTTCATCATCAACATTCCACCAACATCGCACCATCTCTCATCATCATCCCATGTGTCGTCGTCATCATTGTCGTCATCATCGTCATCATCATCATCATCTCGTTTCTTCTCGCGTCGTCATCATCCATCGTCATCATCGTCACCCTCTTCATGTAACCATCTTTATTCCATCGAATGTTGGAAACCAAAGTCATCCACCGTCATATTCACAGCACACCGGTCATCATGTAACAAACAATCATCATCAACACGATTCATCGTCATCATCATTGTAGTCGTCGTCGTCACCGCCTCCGCCGTCTGTCGTCGCCGTCATCATCTCATCATCGTCATCTCGTCATCTCATTTCATCATCATTATCATCAACGTTGTCGTCGTCGTCGTCGCCGTCGTCATCATCTTATTATTATCTTCATCTTCGTCATCATCCCTTTCACCATTTTCACATCACACATCATCATCATCATCGTTGCTTGTTGTTGTTGTTACTGATGTTGTCTACCGGTGGTGATGGTATCTTTTTTCCCATTTTAAATTCTCCGCTCCGCTCCTTTGTCATTACCCCGACACCGCTCATTGCCATCACACTTCAGATCCATCGAGACTAAAGCCATCATGAAGGAGACATTAAGGGCCACATAATCTGGGTCAACTGCTTTTTCACTAATGCGATGATGACGATGGGGATGATAATGATAATGCTATGGAGTTCCATTTTGGCTTAAGATCTGCGTGACAGGGATGTTACTCTAAGCTTGCTTTCATAATAATGATACATTTTGGCGTGTTCTTGTTGCGTCCATAGCCATGCTTGTGCTTATTGCTATTAATTTCTTTCTTCTTCGGGCACAGTAAGAATTCCACACAGCATAAACTGCAGCTGAGGGCGACAACAGGCCCGGATCAAACAGACACCCTGCGGCAGATACGTCGGAAGAGTGCACTAAGCAATCCAAGGCTCCATCAGTGGCATCAGACCTCTGGCACCATCCTCATTGATTTCTCCCACTGTGTCTGTGCGGAATTGATTCAGGGAGGAGTGTCGTGGTGGCAAGTGATGGGGGATGGGGGAAGATGAGAAAAGAAGAGACAGAGACAGACAGGCAGAGACAGAGAGAAAGAGAAGAGAGAGAAGAGAGGAAAAGAGACAAAGAGACAGACAGAAAGAGACAAAAAAAAGATAGAAAGAGAGACAGCGAAAAAAGAGAGAGAGAGAAAAAGAGACAGAGAGAAGAGAGAGAAAGAGAGAGCAGACGAGAGAGAACAGAGAGAGAGAGACAGAGATAAGAAGAAAAAAGAGGGAGACAGGAGAGACAACAGAGAGAGACAGAAAGAGAGACACAGAAGAAGAAGAAAAGACAGAGAGAGACAAGAGAGAGAGAGAAAGAGAGAGAGAGAGACAGACAGACAGACAGAGAAGAGAGAAAAGAGAGACAGAGAGAGAGAGAAAAAGAGAGAGACAGACAGACAGACAGACACAGAGAGAGGACAGAGACAGAGAGACACAGAGAGAGACAGAGAGAAGAGAGAAGAGAGAGAGAGAAGAAGAACAGAGACACGAGAAGAGAGAGACAGAGAAAGAGAAGGAAAGAGAGAAGAGGAAGAAAGAGAGAGAGAAGAGAGAAGAGAGACAGACAGAGAGAGAGAGAGAGAGAAGACAGAGAGAGAGAAAAAGAGACGAGAGAGAAGAGAGAGAGAGAGAGAGACAGGAAAAGAGACAGAAGAGAGAAGAGAGAGAGAAAAGAGAAGAAGAGGAGACAGACAGAGATAAAGACAGAGATAGAAGAGAAGAGAGAGAGAAGAGAGAGAAGAAGAAGAGAGAAGAGTGAGAGTGTGAGACGAAGAGGGAAGGGTGAATATGACGGTGAAGGGAGTGTGTTAAGTCAACAAGAGGAGCAGGCCCTGCCTGGAGCTGCTTGTGTTAACAC
>CM060312.1:8274131-8281631 GCA_030674185.1 Monoplex corrugatus | reverse complement strand
TTATACACATTCATTTATTTCAACTCAATTAAAATCAGTGCTAATCTTCATTACCTTTTCACTGATGTCACTAAAGTACTCACTATAAAAATATACTTTTTTGTTCATTGGTTCTCTCTCGAGTTGACTATTTCAACGCATTTTTGGCTGGTCTTCTACAGTATCTATTTCATAGATTCCAGAAATTTCAAAATAATGCTGCTCGGCTAGATGTTACGCTTTTCAAGTATTAGCACACTACCCTCTTCTTAACCCATTGCATTGGTTTCCTGTTCAGTCTAGAATCAATTACAAACTCTCCACTCGTTAATCTTTGCATCTGTCTCTGGACTGGTCTTCAGAATCTCTCTGGCATTCTAAATACTGTATGTACAACCCACGTAGAAATCTTCACTCTTCTTCTGGTTCCATGGTTTACGTTCCATTTTACAAGACAAAATCTCTTGGCCAGAGTAGATTGGCTTGTCAAGGTTCACACGCTTAGAGATGATTGTATTAGACATTTTGCATCTGTCACCTTCTTGCCGGCAAGAAGCGTCTTTATTTCAACTGTAGACTCTCTCTCTCTCTCTCTCTCTCTCTCTCTGTGTCTCTGTCTCTCTCTCTCTCTGTCTGTCTCTGTGTCTCTGTCTCTCTGTCTCTCGCTCTCTCTCTCTGTCTCTCTGTCTCTGTCTCTCTCTCTCTCTCTTTCTCTCTCTCTGTCTTACCTGCTTGTCTGTCTGTCTGTCTCTCTCTCTCTCTCTCTTTCTTTCTTTCTTTCTTTTTCTCCCTCCCTCTCTCTGTCTGCTGTCTGTCTGTCTGTTTGTCTCTCTCTTTCTTTCTTTCTTTCTTTTTCTCCCTCCCTCTCTCTGTCTGCTGTCTGTCTGTTTGTCTCTCTCACTCTCTCTCTTTCTCTCTCTTTCTCTCTCTTTCTCTCTCTCTCTTTCTCTCTCTCTCTCTGCTGTTTGTCTGTGTGTCTGTCAGTCTGTCTCTCTCTCTCTTTCTCTTTCTTTCTCTCCCTCCCTCTCTCTGTCTGCTGTCTGTCTGTCTGTCTGTCTGTCTGTCTCTCTCTCTCTCTCTCTCTCTCTCTCTCTCTCTCTCTCTCTGTGCGTGCGTCGCGTGAGAGGGTCCGTGTGTGTGTCCGTGTGTCTGTGTTTGTGCGTGTGTACGTGTGTGTGTGTGTGACCAGAACATTTCATTAGACAACTACAAGAATTTATGTTCTTCCTTTGAATAAATTTCGATGCCACTGTCACGAGCTTGAAATTGAATTGGGCAGACACAAAAGGAGTAGATAGAAAACGCAGAATATTTAAGTTTCGTGATGGCAATGCCTGAGGCAATGAGTTTTTCAAATGTTCTACATGTAATGACCATGATGATCATTTGAAGTTTATTCCACAAAAATACCTGTCAGTTAAATCAGTGGTTGTCATTGTGTACTTCATTTCGTGACATGCTTGGACATGGTGTTTTTATTTTTTCTGTCTTCCTCTTTCTTTCTTTTTTCTTTCGTATTTTTTTTCTCTTTCTATCTTCTAGCCTTGGGTAGCACAGCGCATCATTGCTTCTGGGTGTGTGAGGCAGATTTCAGAGATTTGAGCGATTAGGGCGTTGTCCTTCTAAACGGATAATGCCTGTGCTCACGTTGCAATATCAGAGTCAGGTTGCGGTATGTTGGATTTATTAGGATGTTGAATGTTTCAGACAGGATAGAGTAAGGAAAGTAAACGTGATCAGAGGACAAATTGCAGAAGTCAAAGATGTTTAAGAAATGTTTATGTAAATGTGATGTTACAGTAGTTATTGTTATTTTCCGTAGGATGTGGAGTTTAGTAGTTTGTCGTGATGTAATGGATTGTTGGTGATGATTTCGTAGATTTTGTTTTTCAGTAGAAATTGTTGTACTATTTCCGTAGATTTCATCGGATGTTTCAGGGATGAATCAGTGAGATCAGAGTGAGTGTGGGCTAAAGTTATCATGTGAGTATGGTTTTCAGCAGTGAGTCTTTGGTTGTTCAGTTATCATTGTGATGTTTCTGTAGGCGTTTTTGTGTATGTTAGTAGAGTGTATTGATGATTTCAAAGTGTAGGATTTGTCATGATCTTTGATGTTTCATGTTTCTGAATGTGTTTCATATGTTGCCTGGCATTTTAAGTTTCTCGGCATGTCACAGTAGGATGGATGATTTGCATCCAGGAGTTGTGCAAGTGTTCAGTCATGGGCATGTGGATGTTCATAGGGTTGTATGGATGATCAGTAGGTTTTCTTTCAGTAGGGTTGTTGTGGATGTTTCAGTAGGGTTGTTGGGATGTTTCAGTAGGTTTGTTGGATGTTTAGTAGGGTTGTTGTGATGTTTCAGTAGATTGTTGTGATGTTTCAGTAGGGTTGTTGGGATGTTTCAGTAGGTTGTTGTGATGTTTCAGTAGATTGTTGTGATGTTTCAGTAGGGTGTTGGATGTTTCAGTAGGATGTTTGGATGTTTCAGTAGGGTTGTTGTGATGTTTCAGTAGGGTTGTTGTGATGTTTCAGTGGATTGTTGGATGTTTCAGTTGGTTGTTGTGATGTTTCAGTAGGTTGTTGGATGTTTCAGTAGGATTGTTGTGATGTTTCAGTAGGGTTGTTGGATGTTTCAGTGGATTGTTGGGATGTTTCAGTAGGGTTGTTGTGATGTTTCAGTAGGTTGTTGGGATGTTTCAGTAGGTTGTTGGGATGTTTCAGTAGGATTGTTGGATGTTTCAGTAGGGTTGTTGGATGTTTTCAGTAGGGTTGTTGTGATGTTTCAGTAGGGTTGTTGGGATGTTTCAGTAGGGTTGTTGGATGTTTCAGTAGGGTGTTGGGATGTTTCAGTAGGGTTGTTGGGATGTTTCAGTAGGATTGTTGGATGTTTCAGTAGGTTGTTGGGATGTTTCAGTAGGGTTGTTGGATGTTTCAGTAGGGTTGTTGGGATGTTTCAGTAGGGATGTTTGGATGTTTCAGTAGGTTGTTGGGATGTTTTCAGTTGTGATTGTTGGGATGTTTCAGTAGGTTGTTGGGATGTTTCAGTAGGGATTGTTGTGATGTTTCAGTAGGGTTGTTGGATGTTTCAGTAGGTTGTTGGGATGTTTCAGTAGGTTGTTGGGATGTTTCAGTAGGGTTGTTGTGATGTTTCAGTAGGTTGTTGTGATGTTTCAGTAGGATGTTGTGATGTTTCAGTAGGTTGTGTGATGTTTCAGTAGGGTTGTTGTGATGTTTCAGTAGGGATGTTGGGGATGTTTCAGTAGGGATGTTGGATGTTTCAGTAGGGTTGTTGGATGTTTCAGTAGGGTTGTTGGATGTTTCAGTAGGGTTGTTGGATGTTTCAGTAGGGTTGTTGGGATGTTTCAGTAGGGTGTTGGATGTTCGTATGTTGTTGTGTGTTGATGATGTTGTATGTTCAGTAGGTTGTTGGGATGTTTCAGTAGGGTTGTTGGTGTTTCAGTAGGATTTGGATGTTTCAGGATTGTTGTGATGTTTCAGTAAGGTGTTGGTGTTTCAGTAGGATGTTTGATGTTCAGTAGGATGTTGTGATGTTTCAGTAGGGTGTTGTGATGTTTCAGTAGGTGTTGGATGTTTCAGTAGGTTGTTGGATGTTTCAGTAGGGTTGTTGGATGTTTCAGTAGGGTTGTTGGATGTTTCAGTAGGATGTTGGATGTTCAGTAGGGTAGTTGTGATGTTTCAGTAGGATTGTTGTGATGTTTCAGTAGATTGTTGGATGTTTCAGTAGGATTGTTGGATGTTTCAGTAGGATGTTGGGATGTTTCAGTAGGGTTGTTGGGATGTTTCAGTAGGATGTTGTGAGTTCAGTAGATTTGTAGTTTGTGATGTTGTGATGTTTCAGTAGGGGTTGGGATGTTTCAGTAGATTGTTGGATGTTAGTAGGATTTTGATTTCAGTAGGATTGTTGGGATGTTTCAGTAGGTTGTTGGATGTTTCAGTAGGGTTGTTGGGATGTTTCAGTAGGGTGTTGGTTTTCAGTAGGTGTTGGGATGTTTCAGTAGGGTAGTGGATGTTTCAGTGGATTTTGTGATGTTTAGTAGAATTGTTGGGATGTTTCAGTAGGGTGTTGGGATTTTCAGTAGGGTTGTGATTTTCAGTAGGATGTGTGAGTTTCAGTAGAATTGTGAGTTTTCAGTAGGTTGTTGGATGTTTCAGTAGGATTGTTGGGATGTTTCAGTAGGGTTGTTGGGATGTTTCAGTAGGTTGTTGGATGTTTCAGTAGGGTTGTTGGATGTTTCAGTAGGGTTGTTGGGATGTTTCATAGGGTTTTGATGTTTCAGTAGGGTTGTTGGATGTTCAGTAGGGTTGTTGGATGTTTATAGGTTGTTGGGATGTTTCAGTAGGTGTTGGGATGTTTTAGTTAGGGTTGTTGTGATGTTTCAGTAGGGTTGTTGTGATGTTTCAGTAGGGTTGTTGTGGATGTTTCAGTAGGTGTTGGATTTTCAGTGGGTGTTGGATGTTTCTAGGTGTTGGATGTTTCAGTGGTTGTTGGGATTTTCAGTAGGGTTTTGGGATGTTTCAGTAGGGTTTGGGATGTTTAGTAGGGTGTGTTTGTGTTTCAGTAGGTTTGGATGTTTAGTAGGTTGTGGATGTTTCAGTAGGTGTTGGATGTTTCAGTAGGTTGTTGTGATGTTTAGTAGGATTGTTGGATGTTGTAGGTTGGATGTTCAGTAGGATTGTTGTGATGTTTCAGTAGGATTTTGGATGTTTCAGTAGGATGTTGTGATGTTTCATGTGTTGGGATGTTTCGTGTTTGTGATTTTCAGTAGGATTGTTGGATGTTTCAGTAGGATTGTTGGGATGTTTCAGTAGGATGTTGGGATGTTTCAGTAGGATGTTGTGATGTTTAGTAGGATTGTTTGATGTTTAGTAGGATTGTTGTGATGTTTGAGTAGATTGTTGGATGTTTCAGTAGGATGTTGGGATGTTTCAGTAGGATGTTGGGATGTTTCAGTAGGATGTTGTGATGTTTGAGTAGGATTGTTGGATGTTTCAGTAGGGATGTTGTGATGTTTCAGTAGGATGTTGGGATGTTTCAGTGGGTTGTTGGATGTTGAGTAGGATTGTTGGGATGTTTCAGTAGGGATGTTGGATGTTTCAGTAGGATTGTTGTGATGTTTAGTAGGATTGTTGGATGTTTCAGTAGGATTGTTGTGATGTTTGAGTAGGATTGTTGGGATGTTTCATTAGGGTTGTTGTGATGTTTCAGTAGGTTGTTGGGATGTTTCAGTAGGATGTTGGATGTTTCAGTAGGATGTTGGGATGTTTCAGTAGGGTTGTTGTGATGTTTCAGTAGGGTTGTTGGGATGTTTCAGTAGGATTGTTTGATGTTTAGTAGGGTTGTTGGGTTTGTTTCAGTAGGGGTTTGGGTTTCAGTAGGGTGTTGGGATGTTTCAGTAGGGTTGTTGGGATGTTTCAGTAGGTTGTTGGATGTTTCAGTAGGGTTGTTGGGTGTTTCAGTAGGATGTTGGGATGTTTCAGTAGGTTGTTGTATGTTTCGTTTCAGGGTTGTTGGGATGTTTCAGTAGGGTTGTTGTGATGTTTCAGTAGGATTGTTGGGATGTTTCAGTAGGGTTGTTGGGATGTTTCAGTAGGGTTGTTGTGATGTTTCAGTAGGGTTGTTTGTGTGTTTTCAGTAGGGTTGTTGTGATGTTTCAGTAGGGTTGTTGGATGTTTCAGTAGGGTTGTTGTGATGTTTCAGTAGGTTGTTGTGATGTTTCAGTAGGATGTTGTGGATGTTTCAGTTAGGGTTGTTGGGATGTTTCAGTAGGGTTGTTGTGATGTTTCAGTAGGGTTGTTGGGATGTTTCAGTAGGATTGTTGGGATGTTTCAGTAGGGTTGTTGGGATGTTTCAGTAGGGATTGTGTTTGGGGATGTTTCAGTAGGGTTGTTGGGATGTTTCAGTAGGGATTGTTGGGATGTTTCAGTAGGGTTGTTGGATGTTTCAGTAGGGTTGTTGGGATGTTTCAGTAGGGTTGTTGATGTTTCAGTAGGGTTGTTGTGATGTTTCAGTAGTGGATGTTGGTGTATGTTTCAGTAGGATGTTGGGATGTTTCAGTAGGGTGTTGGAATGTTTCAGTAGGGATGTTGGGATGTTTCAGTAGGGATGTTGTGATGTTTCAGTAGGGATGTTGGGGATGTTTTCAGTAGGGATGTTGGGATGTTTCAGTAGGGATGTTGGATGTTTCAGTAGGGATGTTGGATGTTTCAGTAGGGATTGTTGGGATGTTTCAGTAGGGATGTTGGGATGTTTCAGTAGGGATGTTGGATGTTTCAGTAGGGTGTTGGGATGTTTCAGTAGGGATGTTGGGATGTTTCAGTAGAGATGTTGTGATGTTTCAGTAGGGTGTTGGGATGTTTCAGTAGAGATGTTGTGATGTTTCAGTAGGGTTTGTTGGATGTTTCAGTAGGGATGTTGGGATGTTTCAGTAGGGATGTTGGGATGTTTCAGTATGGGTTGTTGGATGTTTCAGTAGGGATGTTGGGATGTTTCAGTAGAGATGTTGTGATGTTTCAGTAGGTTGTTGGGATGTTTCAGTAGGGTTGTTGGATGTTTCAATAGGAATATTGGATGTTTCAGTAAGTTGTTGGGATGTTTCAGTAGATTTTGGGAGTGTTTCAGTAGGGTTGTTGGGTCATGGATTATGCAGTAAAATTTTTGGGATGTTTCAGTAAAATTTTGGGGATGTTTCAGTAGGGTTGTTGGGATGTTTCAGTAAAATTGTTGGGATGTTTCAGTAGGGTTGTTGGGATGTTTCAGTAAAATTGTTGGATGGCAAAGTCTTGAAATGGAATGGAATAGGGGTACAGGGGGATAAGAGGCCTGATACTATTAACTAAATCTTTGACTCCCGCACCCTATCCACCAGCATCCTGTATTGCCAACCATGCTAGCAAAGCAAAGACTTAACCCTTTGACTCCCTCTCCCTATCCACAACTTCTTGTAGGAAGCTGGTGGATAGGGAGAGGGAATCAAAGGGTTAAGTTTTTGCAGCTGGTGGATAGGGTGTGGGAGTCAAAGGGTTTAATTGAAAACCAAGCTGACACCAGCCCGGAATGATGAGAATATTAAGATGGGCAGTGACCAGGTCAGCTTTTATGTTGTGGGCTAGAATAGGATTGGAGATATCAAATCTTGAGTCCATGGCTCTGTTTTAAGACTCAGCCAGCCCACATGATATGGTAACATACATGCTACTTTTATTTAGGATCATTGCATTCGGGAAGATTTCTTTTGTGCTCGCCATTTCTTTAATTCATTTTGTCTACGCCACGTTAAATGGCCGCAGAAGTTTGCAGTTTTTACAATCGAGGAGGAGGAGGAAGACAATCATGATGCTAGTGGAGTTCCATACTTGAAATAGAAAGCAAAGGTAAGGGGTTGGAACTAAACAGCAAGAATACTGAAGTCATGGTGATCAGTAAAAAACATGAAATCCCCTCATGCAAAATAACAGCAAACGGCACAACCTTGAGACAGGTTGATAAGTTTAAATACCTG
>CM060312.1:8261631-8264131 GCA_030674185.1 Monoplex corrugatus | reverse complement strand
CTCTTTCTCTCTCTCTCTCTCTCTCTCTCTCTCAGTCGCTTTCTCTCTCTCTCTCTCTCTCTCTCTCTCTCTCTCTCTCTCTCTCTCTCTGTGCTTCATCTCCTCTCTCTTAAAACGTGCTTCTCCTTCTCTCTCTCTCTCTCTCTCGCTCCTCTCTCTCTCTTCGTCTTCTCTCTTCTCTCTCTCGCTCTCTCGCTTCTCTCCTCTCTCTCTGTGCTTTCTCTCTCTCTCTTCGTCTTCTCTCTCTTCTCTCTCTCGTCGCTCTCTCTCTCTCTTCTCTCTCTCTCTCTCTCTCTCTCTCTCGCTCTCTCTCCTTTCTCTTCTCTCTCTTTCTTTCTCTCTCTCATCGCTCTCCCTCCTCCTTCTTCTCTCTCTCTCTCTCTCTTCCTCTCTCTCTTCTTCCTCTCTCCTCTCTCCTCTCCTCGTCTGCTCTCTCTTCTCTCTCTCTCTCTCTCTCTCTCTCTCTCTCTCTCTCTCTCTCTTCGTCTTCTTCTTCTCTCTCTCTCTCTCTCGTCTTCTCTCTCTCTCGTCTCTCTTCGTCTGTCTTCTCTCCGTCTCTCTCTCTCTCTCGTCGCTCTTCTCTTCTCTTTCTCTCTCTCTCTCTCTCTCCTCTCTCTCCTCTCTCTCCTTTTCTCTCTCTTCTCTCTCTCTCTCAGTCGCTTTCCTCTCTCTCTCTCTTCTCTTCTTCTCTGTCTGTCTCGTCTCTCTCTCTCGTCCTCTCTTCTGATCTTCTTGCCTTTCTGTCCTCTCTCTCTCTCTCTATGTCTCTCTTCTGTCTCTCTCTCTCTCTCTCTCTCTCTCTTCTCTTTCTCTCTCTCTCTCTCTCTCTCGTCGTCTTTCTCTCTCTCTCGCTCTCTCTCTCTCTCTCTCTCTCTTCTCTCTGTCTGTTTCAGTCTCCATCTCTCCTAAACGTCTTCTCTGTCTGTCTGTCTGTCTGTCTGCCTTTCTCTTCTCTATCTCTCTCTATCTCTCTCTTCTTCTTCCCTTTCTTCTCTCTCTCTCTCTCTCTGTCTGTCTGTCTGTCTCTCTCTCTCTCTCTATCTATCATCTATCTATCTATCTTCTCTCCATCCCGTCTCTCTCTCTCTCTCTCTTTCTTCTTTTTGATACAAGTAGATAGTGCAGATATATACCCTCATTTGCAACCTGTAAGACGATAACATGTATATAGCGAACCCTCTCTTTTTTTTTCTTTTTTTTTTAAATTTTGATTCGGTCAGATTTTAGGTGCGTACATCTAATATGGCGTACAATCCGATACAAAATAGAAAAAGTTGAAATTTCAAACGTCATTCTGTCTCGCAATCGCGCATGTCAGGTCCACGTAAAATACACGAGAAAATTACAAGAGACGAAATCAATGAAAAAAATGAAAAAAAAAAAAAAAAAAAGCAAGAAGAATACAAAGTCAGCACTCTTCAGCTGCAATTCACTTGAAGTTTAATCATTCCTCTGTCGCTGACAGTCCTCAGAAATCGACTTCTCTGTGTCAGATAGGAATTACGACCACTGTGTTTTTGGACAACTTTTTTTAAGGTACAGTACTCTCACCCGATAAACGTAGGGATAAGGTACTGTGGGCAAAAAGAAAACGTTGTACATTGTAGGCCAAAAAGTTTGGTAAGTAGGCCTTAGCGCCAATACCTGTAATTTTTGAAAAAAATTATTACTAATCATCATCTTCAATCATCATGGTGCCCTGCCCATTGGCAGTTGGCGACATGGACTTCCATATCATCTCTATCTCTCGTTGCCCCCAGCATCTCCCACCCCTCTTCATCCTCAGCCACCCTGCAAGTCCGTCCAGCATTTCTCTCCTGGGTCTACCTGATGTCTCTTTCCTCCAGCTTTCCGTTGTGACCAGGGCTCCAAATCCCCTTTCTTCTAAAATGGCCTATAAATGTTGCTTTCTTTACCTAATCTTCCTTATCGTGATCGACTTGGCTGCCTCCATCAAGACTATGTCTCGTTTGTTTTCTTTGCTGTCCATGGTAACTCTCAATATTTTCGTGAGAAACACATCTCGGCTGCCTCAATCTTCTCTGCTTTGCTTGTGACTGTCCACCGTCACATACGTTCTAAAAATTTATAGATACTAATTCAATCTCCGGTTATCTTAATCATCATATGCCCTGCTGCATTGCATTGGCGATCATGGCCCTCCATATGCATCTATCCTTTGTCGTCGCAAGCACATCTTCCACCCTCTCCATCCTCAGCCACACTGCAAGTCCGTCCAGTATTTTCTCCTTGAGTCTACCTGGTGTTCTCTTTCTCGCAGGCATTCCTTTGTGACCAGGCGCTCTAATTCCCCTTTCCTCGTAAAATGGCCTATAAATGTTGCTTGTCTTTACCTAATCTTCCTTATCGATGATCTTCTTGCGTCTGCCTCCATCAAGACTGTGTCTTTTGTTTTCTGTGCTGTCCATGGAACTCTCAACATTTTTGTTAGAAATCACATTTCGGCTGCCTCAATCTTCTTCTGACTTTGCGTGTTGAC
>CM060312.1:8251631-8256631 GCA_030674185.1 Monoplex corrugatus | reverse complement strand
ACAGACAGGCAGGCAGACGGAGAGGCAAAACTGCAAACAGACGGGAAGACAGGCAGACAAACGCATCAGCAAACACACAGACAGACAGGCATGGAAGCAAACAGGCAGACAAACAGATCGATAGACAGGCAGGCAGACAGCCAAACCAGAGAGACAGGCAGAAGGACTGTCAGGCAGGCCAGCAGACAGACAACCACGCAGACAAAAAACAAACTTTTAGACAGACATAGCAGACAGTGCGCAGACAGACAGGCATGCAAACGGACAAAGAGGGAAAAGAACACAAACTGACGGACATCCAGACAGACAGACAGGCGGACTGACAGGTAGACAGAAATTAGGCATGCAGGCACACAGAAGAAGAGAAGTGGGGGAGGGGGCACACAAGGAGACAAACAGACAGGCAGACAGATACAGACAGACAGACAGACAGACAGACGGGAGAGGCAGACAGGCAGACAACAGACAGACAGACAGGCAGACAGGCAGACAGACAGACAGACAACTGGCAGACAAACAGACAGGCAGACAACCAGACAGACAAACAGACAGGCAGACAGACAGACAGACAGGCAGACAGACAGACAAGACAGACAGACAGACATACAGACAGACGGCAGACAAACAGACAGACCAGACAGACAGACAGGCAGACAGACAGACAGACAGACAGGCAGGCAGACAGACAGACAGACAGGCAGACAGACATACAGACAGACTGGCAGACAAACAGACAGGCAGACAGACAGGCAACAGACAGACAGGCAGACAGACAGGCAGGCAGACAGACAGACAGACATACAGACAGACTGGCAGACAAACAGACAGGCAGACAAAACAGACAGACAAACTGACAGACAGGCAGACAGACATACTGACAGACTGGCAGACAAACAGACAGGCAGACAAACAGACAGACAGACAGACAGACCAACTGACAGTCAGACAGACAGACAGACAGGCAGACAGACAAACTGACAGACAGACAAACTGACAGACATACAGACAGACATACAGAGAGATAGGCAGACAAACAGACAGGCAGACAAACAAACAGACAGACAAACAGACAGACAGACAAACTAACAGACAGGCAGACAAACAGACAGGCAGACAAACAACAGACAGACAAACAGACAGACAGACAAACTACAGACAGGCAGACAACAGACAGACAGATAAACAGACGACAGACAGACAATGACAGACAGACAGACAGACAAACAGACAACAGGCAGACAAACAGACAGGCACAAACGACAGACAGGCAGACAGACATACAGACAGACTGGCAGACAGACAGGCAGACAGACATACAGACAGACTGGCAGACAAAAGACAGGCAGACAAACAGACAGACAGACAGACCAACTGACAGTCATACAGACAGACAGACACAGGCAGACAAACAGACAGACGCAGGCAGACAACAGACAGGCAGACAAACAGACAGGCAGCAACAGACATACAGACAGACAGACAAACAAACAGACAGACAAACTGACAGACAAACAGACAGACAAAACTAACAGACAGGCAGACAAACAGACAGACATACAGACAAACTGACAAACATACAGACATACAGACAGGCAGACAAACTGACAGACAGACATATAGACATACATACAGACAGATATAAGGCAGGCAGGCAGGCAGAAGCAGAAAGAGAGGTGATGGATGAAGGGGGGGGGAGCACACAGGCAGACAAAAGTTACTGGAACTGTTGCCAATTCCGGTTGACATCCGGAGAAGAAAAAAAAAAAAAAAGCTTCCAACAGGTCAATGTTTCTTTTGGCGTGGGCTGGCTGGAACTTTCTGGCACCAAAGGCAGACATGATAATTATACTCTCTGTGTCTCGTCTGATGCTGTGTCTTCTTATCTTGTCCATACCCTCCCTCCCACTTTCCGTCCCTTTTTTGTCACAACTTTTTTAGTTAGTTAGTTAGTCAGTCAGTTAATTAGCTAGTTAGTTAGTTAGTTAGTTAGTTAGTTAGTTAGTTAGTTAGTTAGTTATTGTGCACAAGGGCAAGCTTAATTATACTCGTTGTTGTCTAGTTGAGCTTGTGTCATTCTAGTCTTGTAATTACTGTTGTTTTATTAGTATATTTTAGTATCAGTTATTAGCTAGTTAGTTAGTTAGTTATTAGTTAGTCAGTCAGTTAATTAGCATAGTAGTTAGTTAGTTAGTTAGTTAGTTAGTTAGTTAGTTAGTTAGTTAGTTAGTCAGTCAGTTAATTAGCTAGTTAGTTAGTTCAGTTATTAGTTATTAGTTAGTCAGTCAGTTAATTAGCTAGTTAGTTAGTTAGTTAGTTAGTCAGTCAGTTAATTAGCTAGTTAGTTAGTTTAGTTAGTCAGTCAGTTAATTAGCTAGTTAGTTATTAGTCAGTCAGTTAATTAGCTAGTTAGTTAGTTAGTTAGTCAGTTAATTAGTTAGTTAGTTAGTTATTAGTTAGTCAGTCAGTTAATTAGCTAGTTAGTTAGTTAGTTAGTCAGTCAGTTAATTAGCTAGTTAGTTAGTTAGTCAGTTAATTAGCTAGTTAGTTAGTTAGTCAGTTAATTAGCTAGTTAGTTAATTAATTAGTCAGTCAGTTAATTAGCTAGTTAATTAGTTAGTTAATTAGTCAGTTAATTAGCTAGTTGGTTAGTTAGTATTAGTCAGTTAATTAGTAGTTAGTTAGTCAGTCAGTTATTAGTAGTTAGTTAGTTAGTTAGTTAGTTAGTCTAGTTAGTTAGTTAGTTAGTTAGTTAGTAGTTAGTTAGTTAGTTAGTCAATTAGTTAGTTAGTCAGTTAGTCAGTTAGTTAGTTAGTTAGTTAGTTAGTTATTCAGTTAGTTAGTTAATTAGTTAGTTAGTTAGTCAGTCAGTTAGTAGTTAGTTAGTTAGTTAGTTAGTTAGTCGTAGTTAGTTAGTTAGTTAGTTAGTAGTAGTTAGCTAGTTAGTTAGCTAGTTAGTTAGTTGGTTAGTTAATTAGTAGTTAGTTAGTTAGTTAGTTAGTTAGTCAGTAGTTAGTTAGCTAGTTAGTTAGTTAGTTAGTTAGCTAGCTAGTTAGCTAGTTAGTTAGTTAGTTAGTTAGTTAGTTAGTCAGTCAGTTAGTTAGTTAGTTAGTTAGTTAGTTAGTTGGTTAGTTAGTTAGTTGGTTGGTTGGTTGGCTGGTTGGTTGGCTGGTTGGCTGGTTAGTTAGTTAGTTAGTTAGTTAGTTGTTGTGGTTGGTTGGTTGGTTGGTTGGCTAGTTGGTTGGTTGACTGGTTGGTTGGCTGGTTGGTTGGCTGGTTAGTTAGTTAGTTAGTTAGTTAGTTTAGTTAGTTAGTTTGTTGCTTGCTTGCTTGCTTGCTTGGTTAGTTGCCTGATTGGTTAGTTGCTTGATGGGTTAGCTAGCTAGCTAGTTAGTTAGCTAGTTAGCTAGTTAGATAGGTAGTTAGATAGCTAGTCTTAGCTACTTAGTTAGCTAGTTAGATAGGTAGTTAATTTGTTAATTAGCTAGTTAGTTAGTTAGTTAAATAGCTAGTTTAGATAGCTAGTTAGATAGGTAGTTAGTTAGCTATTAATTAACTGTGTGAAGTAACTGTGTAACATATTTAGCATGCATGATATTGTACATTTTTTGTACCATAGTATTCAATAATGATGATAATAATCATAATCATAGTCGTAATCATAACAATGATAACGATACTTCTTATGATAACGGTTGATCAGAATCATCGTACGAGACTAATCAATGTATGCTTTTCAATAACAACAACAACGAACAATTTAATGCAATGTCTTGTAAAGTAACAGAAAGAAGTAAGACCTATACTGACATCGGATAGAGTTGTCCCCGGTTGAGATACAGTTGTCCCCCTTTGCTTCTCCTCGAGTGTCTGTGCCTGCTAACGTTTCCAAGCCTCTTCAAAAAGTTGTCTTCCCTCAAGCCATTTCCATTCTTCCAGTTCCGGTCATGGCTGTAGCCATGGAGAAAGTCGGATAATGGAATAAAACAGACGAGGTGATTGGGCAGGGAGAATGGGTGAGGGTTGATGGATGGAGGGGTGGGGGTGGGGGTGGGATGGAGATTGAGATTAGGAGAAGACGAGACAAAATGGATGAAACGGGGTCAAGATGATGAAAGATTAATATCGTTCTCCGGTGACCTGTCTGTATGGTATCTTGTCTATGAGTCGGTCTGTCTGTCTGTCTGTCTGTCTGTATGTATGTATGTCTGTATGTATGTATGTATGTATGTATGTCTTTCTGTCTGTCTGTCTGTTTGTATGTATGTATGTTTGTTTGTATGTATGTATGTACATATGTACGTATGTCTGTCTGTCTGCCTGTCTTTCTGTCTGTCTGTCTGTATGTATGTATGTATGTACGTATGTCTGTCTGTCTGTCTGTTTGTCTTTCTGTCTTTCTGTCTGTCTGTCTGTCAGTCTGTATGTCCAGAAGTAGCTACAGAAGTAACAGCAACATCAGCACAATTTCAATTCTCAATTTCAATTTCAGTTTCTCAAGGTAGCGTGTCCGCACTCGGAATGAACTCCATATGCGCTATCGTTCGCTACAGGTGCCATGTGTATGGTGACCGTGGCACAAGCCTTTAAGCCTGCACATAAACCCACGAGCTGGCCAGGTCCTGAGGTCCCACCTAGAGAGTTCCATAACCCTGAGGTCATAGGGGAGTGAGGGAGCAGAGACCTCGACTTTTCCCGGGGCCAGCACCACGAAGGCGGCGCCCATCCCCTTTCCTTCGCTTCAAATTTATATCATATTCACATTTTTTTTAACCAAGACTTCAGTAAGGCAAGGCCAATAATCATAAGAATAATAACAATAATTTAAAAAATGAATATTAAAAATAATAATAGTAATAAAATCCTACGATCCTGTTACAGTATTTACCAAAATGGATCGAGCTACGTACTCACTCAGTCGTAATCCGGATTGAGATCATTATCCTAATCCAGTGATAATCCGCCCATCCGTCCATTCGTTACCCTGTTCATAAGACTTGAAG
>CM060312.1:8221631-8226631 GCA_030674185.1 Monoplex corrugatus | reverse complement strand
TATCTTCACAGGTCACACTTGCAACATACACATCTGACGTCATGAAAGGCTCAGGAATTGATCTAGACGTAGATCCTGTATCTATAAGACCTTCCTTTTCGCCAGTACCCAGTTGGGAACTCCATAGAGCACGATTTGACGTACACTACACTAATTTTAAAAAAAGAAGACAATAATATAAACTTACTGGCAAGTCAGGTTAAATGTCATATTGACGACTTATATTCCAATCACTTGAAAATTTACACTGATGGATCAGTAATTGAAAGAAAAGCAGGCTCAGCGTTTTTAATACCTGCTCTCAAAATTGAAAAATCTTTCAATATAAGACTTGATAAATCTGTCTTTACAGCTGAACTCTTTGCAATATTAATGGCTTTAAACTTTATGATAAGTCTTCCTGGGACAATTTTTCAGATACTTTTTTGCGTTGATTCAAAATCAGTACTTCAGGCTCTTGAATTATCAAAATTACAAACAAGATCTGAAATGATTCTGGAAATTAGTCACTTGATTCATATTTATCTTTAAGAGGCACAGATATTACTTTCTGCTGGATACCTTTCATAGTTCTTTTCGTTATAATGATAAAGTTGACAGGGCTACCAAACGGGGAGATAATAACTCACCAAATTCAAACAATATCCAGCTTTCTCTCTCGTTGCACGAGACTTACACTTTAGTGGACAACTATGTCTGGAAGCATTTCCAATTAAAACAGAAAAAGTATGATGAATGTCACATGAACCTTGAAGTCAGCAAAATACTTAAGCAGCTTCCTGCCAGCAGACTTATACAATCCATTATGTACAGATGGAAACTTGATGCATTCAAAACAAAATACACCAAGAACATAGTGTGTCTGCGTGGAAAGAAGATAACACATAGTCATATTCTTTCTTGCGTTAAGGTAAAACGACATATTCCTACACTATCTATGAGTACAGTTTCTGACATATTTGCCTCATCATCATCACTATATGAATTTTTTGTTAGCCTGTCAAAAAGTCCTATAGCGAATTACCTTTAAAATGTTATTTCACTTGTTCACTGTTATGGTTAGTCAATTCTTAGTTTTATTTTTTATCCATTTCTTCTAGAAATTTATTAATTTTGTTTGTTACTTAGTTTGTTTAAATCTTTAATTATGGTAACGTTATTTGTTAGTTTTACCTTTCCCTCCTCGAAAATTTGTTTTCTGGATCATCTTTTCTCAAAACCAAAATTGACAATTTTCAAATATCCCCTTCATTCCTCCTCTATCACTCCCCCCCCCCCCTTTTTTTTTTTTGTTGTTGTTGTTGTCTAAAATCACTTTAGTGAATAGACATTAAATCAAAGACCACCACATATATATAACACGCATGCGCGCACACACACTCACACACACACATACACACACACACACGGTACCACGCACACATCACACACATACACAAACACATACATACAGAGATATACACACAAGCAAACACACACACACATACAACACACACACACAAGCACACATACACACACACAACACACACACACACACACACACACACACACACACACACACACACACATACACACAAGTATACACACATACACAAGCATACAGAGAGAGAGACACAGACAGAGAGACAGAGAGAGAGACAGAGACACAGAGAGAGTAAGGGGAGACAGCGACACCGTCAGTAAATCACATTGATGTCCCATTGACGTCACAGTAAGAGAGAGTTGTAAACATAGATTCCGTTCCATCCTTTTAACGTTTTACTGGGGGATTCCTCCGAACAAATTGGAGAAACACACATACATCGGCCAAACATTTTTCACCGTCAGCCTCCTCAGATAAAACGATGAGTCAGAAGCGAAAAGGACGAGGGAAGGAGGGGAGAGGGAGAGGGGTGGAGGAATGAAGTTGATTCACATTCACAAGTGACGTCTGTTTGTATGAGTAAGTGAACGAATACGTGCTCCTATCCATTACCTTGAGCGGCAAAAACAAACCACAATCTTCCGCCTGAAGACTGGACGCTGCTGCCTACTCCAGAATATGTGCCGAATGGGGATATCTCACAAAGTTTCAGTCTCAATTTCTCAAGACGACGTCTCCGCGCTAATAATGAATTCCGTGTGTACAGACGCTACAGGTTCCATGTGATGGAGAAGATCTAAAATGATCATGGCACAAGCCTTAAGTCTACACATAAACCCGTGAACTGGCCAGGTCCTGAGGTCCTACCTTGCCTATAGGTTTTGTATCTTATACTAGTGTTTGTATCAGTCTGAGAAGATCCAAAACGATGATGACACAAGCCTTAAGCCTGCACATCAACCTGTGAGCTGGCCAGATCCTGAGGTCCTACCAAGCCTGTGGTTTTGTGTTTTATACCTTTATTGGTCGGTCAGTGGAGCAGTTTTTGGCTATGGATACATAATGATATATATATCTGTGTATCTCATCTTCACACAGGATCAAAGTATCCAGAGTATATGCTACAGTTCTGTCCACTTCAGACAAAGAAGAAGAAAACTAATACGAACAATGGCCAGATGGGGAAACAATGGAATAAATAGAAGACTTGGTGAGAACCACATCCTTCATTCAAACTCCCAGACTGACTATCTGAGGTCATATTCCAAAGCAAAAATATGTGTGTTTGTGTATGTGTGAGTTGTTTGTGTGTGTGTTTGTGTGTGTGTTTCTGTATGTGTGTGAGTTGTTTGTGTGTGTGTGTGAGTTGTTTGTGTGTGTGTTTGTGTGTGTGTTTGTGTATGTATGTGAGTTGTTTGTGTGTGTGTTTGTGTGTGTGTTTGTGTATGTATGTGAGTTGTTTGTGTGTGTGTTTGTGTGTGTGTGTTTGTGTATGTATGTGAGTTGTTTGTGTGTGCGTGTTTGTGTGTGTGTTGTTTGTGTATGTATGTGAGTTGTTTGTGTGTGCGTGTTTGTGTGTGTGTTTGTGTATGTATGTGAGTTGTTTGTGTGTGCGTGTTTGTGTGTGTGTTTGTGTATGTATGTGAGTTGTTTGTGTGTGCGTGTTTGTGTGTGTGTTGTTTTGTGTGTGTGTTTGTGTGTGTGTTTGTGTATGTGTGCGAGCTGTTTTGTGTGTGCGTGTTTGTGTGTGTGTTGTTTGTGTATGTATGTGAGTTGTTTGTGTGTGCGTGTTTGTGTGTGTGTTTGTGTATGTATGTGAGTTGTTTGTGTGTGCGTGTTTTGTGTGTGTTGTTTGTGTGTGTGTGTTTGTGTGTGTGTTTGTGTATGTGTGCGAGCTGTTTTGTGTGTGCGTGTTTGTGTGTGTGTTGTTTGTGTGGGTGGGGGGGGGATTTGCGTGTGTATGTGTGTGTTTGTGTTGTGTGTGCATGCTTTGTGTATTGTGTGTGTCTCTGTGTGTATGTGCGTTTCCGTGTGTGCGTGTGGTGGTCTTTGATTTAATGTCTATTCACTAAAGTGATTTTAGACAATTTAAGAAAAAAGTAGGGATACATGAGGAGTGAAGAGGATATTTGGAAATGGTTAATCTTCAGGAAAAAGAAATGAACCAGAAAACAACTGTGCCGAAGACGAGAAGGAAAAATTCACAAATGTCGTTATCACAATTAACAACTGAAACAGTAACATTGGCTAACCATAACACTGAACATGTGAAATAACGGCGTGTTAGAGATAATTCGCTATAGGACTTTTTGACAGGCTATCCAAAAATTCATATGTTAAGGATGGTGAGGCAAATATGTCAAAAACTATCTTCGTGGATAGTGTAGGAATATGTCGTTTTACCCGAAGGCATGAAAGAATATGACTATGTGTTATCTTCTTTCCACACAGACACACTCCATTCCTGGTGTATTTTGTTTTGAATGTATCAAATTTCCACCTATACATAAGGGACTGTATACTTCTGCTGGCAGGGAACCGCTTAGGTGTTTTGCTAATTTCAAAGTTCATGTAACATTTTTCATACTTTTTCTGTTTATCTTGAAACTGCTTCCATACGTAGGTGTCCACTAAGGTATAACACTCATGCAATGAGAGAGAAAGCTGTATATTATTTGAATCTAGTGAGCTCTTTGCCCCCCGTGTGTGCGTGTGTATGCGCGTATGTGCCTGTTTTTCTCTGTGTGTGTGATTGTGTGTCTGTGTGCATAGGTAAACTGACAGCAAGAACTTTCAACAGACAAGGATGACTCAAAATATGAATGGTTGTAATGCACTTACGGGTAGAATTGTATTATTTTTTGTTCTTATATATTGGGAATTTGCCCCACACAAACGTTAGTTTGAAAACCATAATCATTCACCTCAAAAGTCTTTATTTGCGTTTTATTTATTTTCATTTTTATGTTCTTCATTTGTTGGCTAGTTCGGTTAGTGGGTTAGATATTTGATTCTTTGTAAATATGAAAGAGGGAGCCTCACATATCTTTTATTATATATTTAGTTTATGTTATTGATGATCAGTCATCGGCCACACTAGTAATGTAGTTAACAAAGTTAACAAGAAACACCCAGGGTGCTGGATGGGACCCACAGCATCAATGCCTCACCACTCTCCGGACAATCATCTCCCAAGCTACCGACGCCAACGTGACAGCTACTCCACCAAGCAATGTGGGAGGGGGGGAGTGCCGTTTACGCGCTGCATAACCCATCCGGACCCAGCCATCAGCCACACTGCCCACAGACCGAATGACAAGGTTGGGAGATGATAAATCCCGGGACACAAGTAATGTAAACTATCTACAGTAAAACCAGTCGCCGTGGTGTAGTGGTTAACGCAACGGACTGCTGACTGGAAGGTTGTGGGTTCGAATCCCCATCAGACCCTTAAAAAATCACTGTGGGATTTTTCGGCTCTAACCGGCTCCTACCCAGAGATGGGCGTGCTATGGGCTCATTGGAAAAACTGGGACCACACAGTCGAGTCTCATCCACTTCACGGATGCATCATTGAGGGTGTTGCTCAAACCTTCTGATCAGCACCGCAGGTGTCTGTATCTCTCAGGCCTGGTTG
>CM060312.1:8196631-8204131 GCA_030674185.1 Monoplex corrugatus | reverse complement strand
CCCATCGGCCATATCACCTGAGGTGGGTGCCGACATAAAAACTGAACCAAATCAATCAAGTAAAAAAAAATATTAAAAAAAAGAAGTCCACTATGGATGATGCGCCCTAGTGTAGTGTCGAGTCGAGTTGACGCCTCTGAAACAATGTCTGCTATGGCTGGCAAGGCTGACACGGGAAAGACAGTCTCTGCCACATTGGATGAATGTAAGGATGCTGGCCATGGAGTTGCCTTCACAGGACTGCATTGAGAACACACAGAAAATAGGTCGAAGGAGGAACCAGCACTTAGTAACCAGCTACAACTACATATCTCCTCTCCTGGCACAACTTCACTGGCTTCCTGTATCAAAGCGCATACAGTACAAACTAGACACCATGTGCTACAAAAGCCTCAATAACGCAGCCCCCGATTACCTGTCAAGCCTACTTGAGATCTATCTTCCCTCACGTACCCTCCGCTCTGCCTCCGATCCTCTGACTTTTCGCTTTCCACGCACTAAGCTCAATACCTATGGTCCACGAGCCTTCTCTGTTTCTGGTCCACTTTCCTGGAACAAACTTCCTCTCTCTGTCCGTCAGCAACCTACTTTTGTCTCCTTCAAGTCCGCTCTCAAAACTCACCTTTTCTCCTCTGCATAAAATCCTGACCTCACTCAATCCCCTCTGCAGCCTGTCTCCACTAGGAGGGGAATCACATTGTAATATATAATTGTATATAATATGCTCTCTATAATTTTCCATTCCTTTAATTCTTTCTCCCCATTTATAGCCGTCTGCGTGTCCGTGAGTGTGTGTGTGTGTGTGTGTGTGTGTGTGTGTGTGTGTGTGCGTGCGTGCGTGCGTGCGTGTGTGTGCGTGCATGCGTGTGTGTCTGTTTTAGCGCTTAGATTTGATTTTATCAAGATTTTACGCTATATAAATAAAATATTGTATTGTATTGTACAACTGCATTCTTCTCACAGAGCCAGCGGATGACTAACACCAAACTGAAAAGCAGACACCTAGAGCAGTTTATCAGAACAAAAGAAAACAACAAGGAAGCTAAGACAGGGAATCACTATGCACACAGAACCGAAGAAAGAGAAGACGAAAACAAGAAGAAGCAGCAGCAGAAGAAGAACAAGAACAAGAGGAAAAAGAACAAGGAGAATAAGAAGAAGACAAAAGGGAAGAAGAAGAAGTGGAGGCGTTATCTTGGCATGGCGAGTTGTGTTGTGTGTTGTGTTGTGTTGTGTTGTGTTGTGTTGTGTTGTGTTTGTGTTTGTGTTGTGTTGTGTTGTGTTGTGTTGTGTTGTGTTGTGTTGTGTTGTGTTGTGTTGTGTTGTGTTGTGTTGTGTTGTGTTGTGTTGTGTTGTGTTGTGTTTGTGTTGTGTTGTGTTGTGTTGTGTTGTGTTGTGTTGTGTTGTGTTTGTTGTGTTGTGTTGTGTTGTGTTGTGTTGTGTGTGTTGTGTTGTGTTGTGTTTGTTGTTGTGTTGTGTTGTGTTGTGTTGTGTTGTGTTGTTTGTGTTGTGTTGTGTTGTGTTGTGTTGTGTTGTGTTGTTTGTGTTGTGTTGTGTTGTGTTGTGTTGTGTTGTGTTGTTTGTGTTGTGTTGTGTTGTGTTGTGTTGTGTTGTGTTGTGTTGTGTTGTGTGTGTGTTTGTGTTGTGTTGTGTTGTGTTGTGTTGTGTTGTGTTGTTGTGTGTTGTGTTGTGTTGTGTTGTGTTGTGTTGTGTTGTGTTGTGTTGTGTTGTGTTGTGTTGTGTTGTGTTGTGTTGTGTTGTGTTGTGTTGTGTTGTGTTGTGTTGTGTTGTGTTGTGTGTGTTGTGTTTGTGTTTGTGTTGTGTTGTGTTGTGTTGTGTTGTGTTGTGTTGTGTTGTGTTGTGTTGGTTGTGTTGTTGTGTTGTGTTGTGTTGTGTTGTGTTGTGTTGTGTTGTGTTGTGTTGTGTGTTGTGTTGTGTTGTGTTGTGTTGTGTTGTGTTTGTGGTTGTGTTGTGTTGTGTTGTGTTGTGTTGTGTTGTGTTGTGTTGTGTTGTGTTGTGTTGTGTTGTGTTGTGTTGTGTTGTGTTTGTTGTGTTGTGTTGTGTTGTGTTGTGTTGGTGTTTGTGTGTGTTGTGTGTGTTGTGTTGTGTTGTGTTTGTGTTGTGTTGTGTTTTGTGTTGTGTTGTGTTGTGTTGTGTTGTGTTGTGTTGTTGTATTGCTGTATTATTGTGTTGTGTTGTGTTGTATTGTATTGGGTAGAAAGAAACTCTAGGGAGAGCTAGACAACAGAAGGTCTTCAGAGAAGTAACCCCCTTTAGACAAGTGTTTCGGCCCTGAATTCCTTACACTCTCGGGGGGCCGGGCCACATCCAGGTCATGACTCCTGGATGCCCTTCTGCTGTTGTCTTTTTTTTTTTTTTTTTTTCCCACGCCGGGGATCGAACCTGGGCGATTCTGCGCTTCAGAACTGCGGTACGCGGTTTTACCAATGTGCTAACGGGGCACACATCATCTGTAGGGAATTTAATCCTTATGAAGTTCACTTTTTTCGTTCCTCCTTGCCCAGATCCAGCTTGAGCTCCTTTCTGCTGCCTCTGCCATCGCTTTAAGGGCTCTAGTCCTCTTCTTCCCAGAAATGGCGAGTTGTTTCATGAGATCATAAGCGGAGGTGCCCACAAACCCTCTTGCCCCGACCTCTATGGCGAAGATTTTGACCCGCAGACCTGCTTTCTTCAGGGTGCTGGCAAGACCGGCGTATTTTTCGGTCTTGTAGATATGTGCTTCTTCCATTCTGCTTTCGTATGGCACAGTGAGTTCTATCAGAATCACTTGTTTCGAGGAGTCAGAGTGGAGAGCGATGTCTGGTCTCATGCCTGTCTTGCTGATGACATCTGGGTAATTTCGCCACTCTGGGAGGTCTGCTGTACACTCCCAGTCGACTGCTCCATCCAGAAGACCCTTTGGCACTGTGCTGGTTGTCATAGCACTTTCGGGCCAGACCTGTTTCCCTCCTGCTTTGTAGAACGTTGTCATAGCAATTGGTGCGTTTGGGGTCATGGTTTTTTCGCTAACCACATCTGTGATCACTTTCAGAACTTGGTTGTGCCTCCATGTATACCTTCCTTGGGCTAGCGCTACTTTGCAAGAGCTTAGGACATGTTCCACTGTTTGTTTCTTCTGACAGAGCGGACATGCTGGGTCGTCTGCTTTCCCCCATTTCACTAAGTTTGCATTCGAGGGGAGCAGGTCATATACAGATCTGAGGAGGAAGCTTATCCTTAGAGGAGCCATGTGCCACATATCGTTCCAGCTGAGACTTCTTTGGAGTGCACTGTCCCATGTTGTCCATTGCCCCTGTTGACCTTGCTGGACTGCCTTCTGCACTCTTTTGACATCTTCTTCTTCCTTCAACTCCTGTATGATCATGTCTCTTTTTTCCTTCCCTTTGGCTTTGGACCACCACTGCATTTTTGTTGCTCCCAGTCCCTGTCTGTTGGTTTGCGTGTGTCCAATTATTTCTTTGATGCTGAGGTTTCTCTTGGCATTGTTTACAGCCTCTTGGACTTTCCACTTTCTGCCAGTTCTCAGCTTTGGATGAACTGATCTCACGATATTGTCTTCCGATTCCTCCAGCATGCTCAACAGTCTTGCTTTTCCAACTTTGTATTCCTCCACTATGGATTTGAGAGGTAGCTTCAGCATTGCTTGACGACAGAAGAATGCAACATCAGTGAGACCAGGTGGGACACCGAGCCATTTTCTTGTGTATTTGTTGATTTTGGCTTCCATTGCTTCGACTGTGCTGGTGCAAATGTCATAGATTAGCAGTGGCCACAGCAGCTTTGGTATCAGCATGAACTGTAGACACCAGACTTTGTATTTGCCTGGCAGTCCGCAGTTATCTATTTTCTTCAGGCCTTCTTCTGCTGTTTGCTTGGTTTCACATCCCCTTTGTGTGTCTTTCAGGGAGTCATCATACCATCTTCCGAGACTTTTTACTGGCTCTTCTGTGACAGTGGGGATGGCTTGGTTGGCTACCATGAATTTGACTGAATCTGCCACTTTTCCTTTTCGCAGTGAGAGACTTCGGGATTTCTTAGGTTTGAACCTCATTCTTGAAGAGGCCACCAGCTCATCCAGCTGCTTTAAGATTTGGTGTGTCTCTTCCTCATCCGTGGACAAGACTGTTGTGTCATCCATGAAAGCTTTCAGAGGAGGCATCTGGTATCCATCTCCCAGATTCACTGGACCTGAACTCTTCATTGCAGCTTTCAAGATGACTTCCATTGCCAACACGAACAGTATGGGAGAGATTGCACAGCCCATTGCAATGCCCACCTCTAGGTCTATCCAGTCCGTGGTGTATTCTTTGGTAGAGAACCGCATTGAGAACCCTTGGAAATACTTCCTCAGCATTGTTCGGATGTTTTCTGGGATGTGATACATTTCAAGAGCCAGCTGGATCATATCGTGTGGAACTGATCCATATGCATTCGCCAGATCAAGCCAAACTACGTCAATGTCTCTCTTCTCTGTTCTTGCTTTTTGGATGGCATCCCAAATCAACGTGGCATGTTCCAAGCATCCAGGCATTCCTGGTATGCCTCCCTTTTGGACTGACATATCCAGATACTTGTTTTCAGTCAGGTATTTTGTCAATCTTGCTGCCATAACAGAGAAGAAGATTTTCCCCTCGACGTTCAGAAGTGATATTGGCCTGAACTGATTGATGCTGCTGGAGTTCTGCTCCTTCGGAATGTACACTCCTTCAGCTCTCATCCATTGGTCGCTGATCTTCTGGTTCCTCCATGCTGATCGAATCATCTTGTGGAGCCACTCGAGCACTTTTGGGCATTTCTTGTAGAGCAGGTATGGTATTCCGTTTGGTCCAGGTGCTGACTTGGCTCTGGCTTTCTTTACTACGTTCTTCACTTCATCCAGTGTTGGTGGTTTGTTATTGAATTTTCCTTCTGGCGCTGCAGGCCAAACCAGATTCTGGATTTCAAGTGGTGCCTCGCGCTGAGAATCGGAATATGTTTCCCTGAGATGCTGCTCTAGGGTTTCCTTGCCCACTGTGAGAGTCCCTGATTTGGGTTGTTCAAACAGCTTTCTTGCAAAGTCAAAGGGATCTTTGAAGAAACGATCTTGAGTCTTCTTCTTTTTGCTCTTTCTTCGCCTTGCTGATTCCACTTTGCTGAGAGCATTGTGTTTGGCCTTCAGATCTTTCCAGAGTTCCAGGAGCCCTTGCTTCTCGAATTCTGAGGCAGTTTTCATTCGCTTTTTAAGCTTCCTTTTCTCCCTCCGGATGCTCTCCATCTGTTGCTGTCTTCTGGATTTCTGGGGAGGCGTTTTTGTCTTTGGCTGCTTCACTCCATAAGTGTCCCTGCAGATAGAGTATATGATGTCTCCGTATGTGTCAAGTTTGTGTTCCAGCGTACTGTTCCCTATTAGCGCATTCAGCTTAAGGACAAGTTCCTCATCTAATTTCTCCCATTGTTCTTTTGCACCGGCAGGCGGCAAATTGAGTTTTCCACGTTTGGCGTTAAGAGCTTGTGCAAAATCCGCATCAGAACCGTCAGCGTGGATGTCCTTGGCACTATGGTTTAATTCCTGGCCTTGTATTGTATTGTATCGCGCAACTTACCGATCTCTGTCTGCATGTCTCTGACACTATCCATGCCCAGGGGAGCTCACACACTCAGGCCGCACAGGGAGGGAAAATCAATGGGTGCTGGATTAGAGCTGGCCTGAAAGCCTGACACATCCCCATCCCCTCCACCCCACCCACCCCACACACACACACACACACACCCCACACCCACACACACACACCCTACACCCCTCGCCCCACGCACCCCTGCCCATTTTCTGCTGACTCATCACCCGATATTGCTTCAAGGAGTTCTGTCAATACCTCACTAGGAGCCGTTGGGAGACAGGGAACTTGTCCAAAACGGCACACGGCAGATCAGGCCTCATTCACACAACCTGGCTTGGGATAACGGTCGAGCGAGTAACTTGTTTTATTCGAAATCTATTAAGTGAATAATTCATTCGTCTGAAACTGCCTCTGAAGATCTTTTTTTTTTTCAATTGATTAAAAATGAATTTCGATTTTCTGATGCAGAAATTGTTTAATTCTATATCGTCTTCTGCAGGAGTTGGAGCTTGTCCTTAATTAATGGATTCTTGGCAGTTAAACACTCCACACGCGCTTTACCCAAATCTGACAGCAATGCTCTTGGGGGAAAAATCGGTTGAAGTAAGGCAACGTTGGGAGCTTTCGACTGCTAAGTGTCGAGACTGTAGTAAGGGGAAAGGAGCTGGCAGCTATGCGAGCTGGTGGCAGGGCAGGGCGGGCTGCCCGAAAGAGAGATGAAGACCAGAGTGGGGCGAGAGAGGGGTCTTTCATTCTTTATCGGTCTGGTTGGTGAGCTTTGTGTGGCTGTGTCCCGGGGTTTGTCATCTCCCCAACTTGACATTCGGTTTGTAAACAAGATAACTGATGACTGGGTCAGAATGGGTCATGCCATGCATAGATAGCCCCAACCACCCCCTCTTTGCTTGATGAAATGACTATCGAGTGGCGTCGGGAGCTTGCGAGGTGATTGTCCGGAGAGTGGCGAGGCACTGGTGCTCCGGTCCCATCCGCACTCTCGTGGTGTTTCTTGTTAATCTAAAAGAAAGACAGAAAGAAAGAATGAGAAAGAGAGGCGAAAGATTCAATGTTCCTGAGGGGGCGAGGCTTTGAAATGGAAGTGTAAGTTTGTATGGAGTTCGGACTTCATTCAAGGAGAATTCATTGTACTCGGACGACTCCATATGCGCTTCCACGCAAATCAGCCAGCAACCATCCAGCACCCTCTTAGAGTCTGCCAAAAAAAATCTTTTGTGCTGGCAAGGTTTTGAAATACGGAGAAAGAGGGAAGGGGAAGATGCGGGACCTCTGAAACACTAAGCCGGCGCTGTCAGAATGAGGCAAACAGTAAGATCGGTAGTTTTGTTGTTGTTGGTGGTGGTGGTGTTGGTGTTGTTGTTGTTCTTCTTCTTCTTCTTCTCTCTTTCTTTTTTTCTTTCTTTTTCTTTCTTTCTTTCTGTTTTTCTTTCTTTCTGTTTTTCTTTCTTTCTTTCTTTCTTTCTTTCTTCTTCTTCTTCTTCTTTTTTTCTTTCTTTCTTCTTCTTCTTTTTCTTCTTCTTCTTCTTCTTCTTCTTCTTCTTTCTTTCTTTCTGTCTTTCTTTCTTTTTTCTTCTTCTTCTTTCTTTCTTTCTTTCTTTTTTTCCTCTTCTTTTTCTTCTTGTATATTTGCCGGCTGGGATTGAACTTGAGACATAAAACCTTGAGTCAATGACCCTATCCACAGACCAAGACAGCCAGCACATAAAGAATAAAAGTGTAAGTGGACACAAGATGAATGACCAACACACTAAACAAGCGGCTTCCCGGGGATGAGCAGGGAACAAACCAGCAACACGTTTCTTACAGTAGGTACAGCAAGGACAGATACTATAAGGCGGCAGGCAGTGAGGAAGCCACCCCAGAT
>CM060312.1:8149131-8176631 GCA_030674185.1 Monoplex corrugatus | reverse complement strand
TTCTTTGGTCCAATTTCATTACACCAATTCGCCAGATTCATAAACTGAATAACTTAAAATTCTTGCTCAAATGTGTATTACACACAACACACGCGCGCGCGCGCGTGACACACACACAGACACACACACACACACAACACACACACACACACACGCACACACACACACACACACACACACACACACACACACACACAATGGGCCAGCAATCTGCTTCGTCTTTTAGATTCAGGATATGCACGAGGATGGGCAGGTCATCCCAACACAGGATGGCATCACCAGACTGACCTTCACTGGAAGGAAGACAAAGACAGGAAATCCCGAGAACACCTGGTGACGAATGATAGAAGGACCCAGAACAGTAGGAACGGAGTATTTCGTTGCTGCCCTACATGCCTGACGGCATTACTGGGCACTAAGCAAAGAAGTTATGATGAGGCGTTACAATGATACTCCCGCTTGGATGACTTCAAAAATCGGCAGGATATACTGGGATAGACTGTACTGAGTTTGCGTTCTTACCAACAAATGCCTATCAATTAACATCAGGAAGAGAGTTCTTGAATGTTATATAGAACCAATACTGTTGTGTGGATGTGAGGCGTGGACAGTCAACGCGCAAAGTCAGGACAAAATTGAGGCCATTCAAATGTGGTTTACAAGAGAAAGGTTGAGGGGTCCATGGACAGCAAGGAAAACAAACGAGACAGTCTTGAAGCAGGCAGACACAAGAAGATCATTAATAAAGAACATTAGGAAAAGACAAGCAACATTTAAGGACATTACATGAGGCAAGAGAAATTAGAGCACCTGGTCACAACAGGAAAGCTGGAGGGAAAAAGAGCACCAGGTAGCCCCTCCTCCTCCAACTACTACTATTACAGGCACTACTACTACTGCTGCTACTGGTGCTGCTGCTGTTACTACTATTGCTACTACTACTACTCCTACTATTACACTACAACAACAACAGTAACAACAACAATAACAACGACTACTTCGACTAGTGCGATTACAACTACGTTACTACTACTACTATCATTCTACTACTGCTACTACCACTAATAATGATAATAGTAATGATAACATAATACTTCTACTACTACTTATAATGATATTTAAAAGGTGATCTTGACACACAAATCAGATCTAGGCACACTATCATCGTTCACAATAACATTCACTCACAATGGCAAAACCTCAAGGACACGAAGCACACTCACATCGTGAGGGGGAACACTGTAGGGGAGGGGGACGAAGGGGTGGGCACGGAGAGGGGGGATAATCCTTGCTGGACGAAAAGTTAGGTCTCCAAGTAAGACTTGAAGGTAGACTCAGTATGTGACTGTCGAATAGACAGGGGAAACCCATTACATTAAATATGGATTACACACAGAACATGAGCGGCGGCCGACTGGTACATCTATGTGGAGGAATTTGTGAACAAGTAGTGTCTGAAGGGAAAGAGAACACCAGGCAGACCCAGGGAGAAAATAATATTGGATGGACTTGTAGGGTGGCTGAGGACAGAGAGGGTGGAAGATGTACTTGCAGTGACAGGGGATAGATACATATGGAGGGCCATGATCGCCAACGCCATGCAGGAGGGCACATGATGATGATGATGATGATGATGATGGTGATGGTGATGGTGATGATGATGATGATGATGATGATGATGATGATGATGATGATGATGATGATGATGATGATGATGATGATGATGATGATGATGATGATGATGGGTTTGACAACTATTGTTTCACTTGTCGGTGTGTGCTTTTTTGGTGTTGTTGGACTTTATCTTACTTGTGGTGGACTTTATCTTACTTGTTGTTGTAGAGTATGTCTCGTTGATGTGCACTATATGTTTGCTATTATGGATAATATCTTACTTGTGGACTGTATCTTACTTGTGGTTGACTTTATCTTACTTGTAGAGTACATCTCATTGATGTGCACTATATGTTTGCTATTATGGATAATATCTTACTTGTGGACCGTATCTTACCTGTGGTGGACTTTCTCTTACTTGTTGTAGAGTACATCTCATTGATGTCCACTCTATGTTTGCTATTATGGATAATATCTTACTTGTGGACCGTATCTTACCTGTGGTGGACTTTCTCTTACTTGTTGTTGTAGAGTATATCTCGTTGATGTGCACTATATGTTTGCTATTATGGATAATATCTTACTTGTGGACCGTATCTTACCTGTGGTGGACTTTCTCTTACTTGTTGTTGTGGACTATATATCGTTGATGTGCACTATATGTTTGCTATTATGGATAATATCTTACTTGTGGACTGTATCTTACTTGTGGTGGACTTTATCTTACTTGTTGTTGTGGACTATATATCGTTGATGTGCACTATATGTTTGTTATTATGGATGATATCTTACCTGTGGACTATATCTTTCTTGTGGTAGACAATATCTTATTTGTGGACTATATCTTACTTGTGGTAGACAATATCTTACTGTTGTAGACTATACCTTATTTGTGGTGGATTATATTTTACTTGTCGTTGCGGACAAGAGTGCGAACGTGAAAAAAATGATATTTCATGATTTGTACAGGTCCATGGACACTATGGCTGAATTTTTATTTCAACAGTGTCTGTGTTTATTACGAGTCTGTGACTGTGCAGATGAATTTCCTTGAGGATTAATAAGGTGACATTGAATTGACTTGACTTGAATTGAATTGAATTATTGTTTGTTCTTGTGGACTAGTGTCTTTACGATTTTTTCGGCAAGCTATAAAATCATCATAATTACATTAACATTGACACTGAAGATAACCCAATAACAGGGCATGCTAGCAGTCTGAAAAACAAAACACATGTTGACCAGAATTAACACACTCGAGAAACTTGGGCACATGAGGATAAAGTTAACATTCTGTGGATGTGTGATGGCTGCAACAGGAAGCAGAAGACGCGACAATATGGCACCACTTCTTTTAGTTGCCCACTTGTCTCAGAAGCTTAAAATAATTAAATTGGGTTTGTTCTTCACAGAACTTATGTTAATAAAAAGATGAAGAACTCTCTGTTTCGCGAGAAAAGAACGTGCACCAAGATGGTCAGACCGTATCACTAGTCTCTCTTTCCTAGAATGTTTGGTTTTGTCAAGACGACGTATACACGCCCGCAATTAGTTGAATGTACACCTGACGGCAACACAAAAGAACGGGAAGAAATATCTTGACGGTTTTGTTTCCATACAATTCTAGCCTACCTGTCATATTTTAAGGCATGGATTGTACACTACACGTCGGTTAGTTGGTTAGTTGTTTGTTTAGTTGGTTAGTTTTGCTTGCTTGATTGCTAGCTTGCTTGCTTGCTGGTTGGTTGGGTGGTTGGGTGGTTGGTTGGTTGGTTGGTCGGTTGGTTGGTTGCTTGCTTGCTTGCTTGCTTGCTTGCTTGTTTGCTTGCTTGCTTGGGTGGGTGGGAAGGTGATTGGTTGGTGGGTTGCTGTCTTAGTTGGTTAGTTGTTTGGTTACTGAGTTCGTTGGTTGACTAACTGGTTGGTTATTTGGTTGGCTCGTTGGTTTTGGCGTTCCGTTTAGGTTTTTTTTTTTATGTGTGTGTATTTTTGTTTGTTTGGTCAGTCGGTTGGTTGGTTGACGGTTGTTGTTGTTGTTGTTGTTGTTGTTGTTGTTGTTGTTGTTGTTGTTGGTGGTGGTGGTGGTGGTGGTGGTGGTGGTGGTGGTGGGGGTGGTGGTGGTGGTGGTTGGAGGGATTGTTTGTTGGTTGTTGTTTGTTTTTGTTTTTTCATAAGGGCGATCAGACGGTTCTGTACGTTCTTCTCCTAAAGTAACTTGAAATTACCTGGCAGATTTCTTGACCCTGTGAGGAACACAATTATGCTCTGACGCAATTTTCAAATGGAAAGGATAGACTAGTGCCAATGTGTTGTGTTTGGGGGTTTTTGTTGTTGTTGTTGTGTTGTTGTTGTTGTTGTTGTTGTTGTTTGTTTCTTTGTTTGTTTGTTGTTTTTTTTTGGGTTTTTTCTTTTTGCTGCTGTTGATGCTGTTGTTGCTGCTGTTGTTGTTAGTTTTCATGCATGTTGGGAGTCAGTTTGAAATATAAGTCCATGGCTCTATGAGTTGATCCAGCCGGGCCATCAACATCAAATCAGAACTTTGTCAAAATCATCACAGGCTTATCTGATGAACGTAAAAATATACCAGGGACATGTTCTATTGAGGGGGTCGTATATCATGTGACACCGAAAAACGTGGTCGTGTAAAGTTGGTCACCGAGTACGGGATTAACCTATTAATTTCCTTATCCTGACCATCAGCTTCGTGAGGTGGAGTGAAAGAGTTAAGCCACTGACTCCCTCACCCTATCCACCAGCTTTCTGCATTGTCAGCTTTAATAGCGAGCAAAAACTCTTCTTTTCACTCCCTCACCCTATCCACCAACTTTCGACATTGTCAGCCATGATATGAGGCAAAAAAACCCTCCAAATTTTCCCTTCCTCGCCCTATCCACCAGCTTCTTGCCTTGTCAGTCATGATACCAAAGCAAAAACTTCATCTTTTCATTCCCTCATCCTATCCACCAGCTTCCCGCACTATCAGCCATGATATGAGGCAAAACAAAAATCCTCCTTTTTATCTCCTTATCCTATCCACCAGCTTCCTGCTGAAGTCCTCCTTTTTATTCCCTTACTCTATCCACCAGCTTCACGCAATGTCAGTCACGATATGAGGCAAAACACTTCATCTTTTCCCTCATCCTATCCACCAACTTCCTTCAGGAAGCCAGGGGAGGGAGTTAAAGGATCAACACTTTCATTCTTTCCCAGAAAGCTGGTGGACAGGGTGAGGGCGTGAAAGGAAGCTCCGATACTGGGTGACCGAACCAACTTTATACAGTCACGTTTTCTTGGTGTCACATTGTCTGCAAGAAGGCGATAGGCAGGATGGAGGAGTAAAAGGGTTAAGTTTTTACATTGTCTACAGGAAGTTGCTAGGCAGAATGAAGGAGGTGAAAGGGTTAAGTTTTTACATTGTCTACAGGAAAGCGATAGGCAGGGTGAAGGAGATGAAAGGGTTAAGTTTTACATTGTCTGCAGGAAGGCGATAGGCAGGGTGAAGGAGGTGAAAGGGTTAAGTTTTTACATTGTCTGCAGTAAGGCGATAGACAGGGTGAAGGAGGTGAAAGGGTTAAGTTTTTACATTGTCTGCAGGAAAGCGATAGACAGGGTGAAGGAGGTGAAAAGGTTAAGTTTTACATTGTCTGCAGGAAGGCGATAGGCAGGGTGAAGGAGGTGAAAAGGTTAAGTTTTACAGTGTCTGCAGGAAGGCGATAGGCAGGGTGAAGGAGGTGAAAGGGTTAAGTTTTACAGTGTCTGCAGGAAGGCGATAGGCAGGGTGAAGGAGGTGAAAAGGTTAAGTTTTACATTGTCTGCAGGAAGGCGATAGGCAGGGTGAAGGAGGTGAAAAGGTTAAGTTTTACAGTGTCTGCAGGAAGGCGATAGGCAGGGTGAAGGAGGTGAAAAGGTTAAGTTTTACAGTGTCTGCAGGAAGGCGATAGGCAGGGTGAAGGAGGTGAAAGGGTTAAGTTTTACAGTGTCTGCAGGAAGGCGATAGGCAGGGTGAAGGAGGTGAAAAGGTTAAGTTTTACATTGTCTGCAGGAAGGCGATAGGCAGGGTGAAGGAGGTGAAAAGGTTAAGTTTTACATTGTCTGCAGGAAGGCGATAGGCAGGGTGAAGGAGGTGAAAGGGTTAAGTTTTACAGTGTCTGCAGGAAGGCGATAGGCAGGGTGAAGGGAGCGAAAGGGTTAAGTTTTACATTGTCTGCAGGAAAGCGATAGGCAGGATGAAGGGAGCAAAAGGGTTAAGTTTTTACATTGTCTCCAGGAAGGCGATAGGCATGGTGAAGGAGGTGAAAGGGTTAAGTTTTAAAATTGTCTGCAGGAAAGCGATAGGCAGGGTGAAGGAGGTGAAAGCGTTAAGTTTTTGCTGTTCGTGGATAGGTTGAGAGAGCCAAAAGGTTAATTGGGAAGAAACGGGAGAGAGGAGACAGAGCAAAGACTCCCCAGACGGCCAGACAATACCGCCACTGTCTTCACATCTTCAACGTATCGACCATCTCACCGACTGAAAACTCTTGAACTTGGTCAAGGCTGTTTGAAACCTGAGCGCATTGTTGATCGTTTTTATTCGGCAAATATGGTCTTCCTCTTTATCGATAACGCTTTTTTTTTTCTTTTTTTTTTTTTGTTAGAAATTTATATTTTAAAAGAACAAGATGTGTTTGATGTCAATCAGAGAGAAGTGCATGTATGTCTGTGTTTGTGTCTGTGTTGGGACAAAATTGTATTAGCAAAGATAATCTCAACTATTTCTGGGTAGGTCTTTACCAAAGTTAGGTCAAAGGTAAAGGTCACTGGCGAATCGCTTAACGTATAAATTTTAAAAATCATGGCGCTAAGGTCAAGGTCACACTGACCGACAAAAAGAAACTTAAAAGCGCCCAAAATCAGTATTTTCTGAAAATGATTGCAAATAGCATTTGCTCTGGAATTTCTGACAATATTTACATGGTGCTTTTACTGTTGTAACAGTCTGCTGTTATCGTCGCTTCATGTCAAGTGCTCTATCATCCGATGCATTTCTAAGGTCACAGTGACCTTGAAAAAACACAAAACCTTGACTTTCTCTCATAACAATACAATACAATACAATATTTTATATAGCGCAAAATCTTGATAAAATCAAATCTAAGCGCTAAAACAGACACACACGCACGCACGCACACACACGCACGCACGCACGCACACACACACACACACACACACACTCACACACACACATACAGACAGACACTCACACGCACACGCACACGGCTATAAATGGGGAGAAAGAATAAAAGCAATGGAAAATTATAGAGAGCATATTATATACAATTATATATTACAATGCAATTCCCCTCCGAGTGGAGACAGGCTGCAGAAGGGATTGAGTGAGGTCAGGATTTTATGCAGAGGAGAAAAGGTGAGTTTTGAGAGCGGACTTGAAGGAGACAAAAGTAGGTTGCTGACGGACTGAGAGAGGAAGTTTGTTCCAGGAAAGTGGACCAGAAACAGAGAAGGCTCGTGGACCATAGGTATTGAGCTTAGTGCGTGGAAAGCGAAAAGTCAGAGGATCGGAGGCAGAGCGGAGGGTACGTGAGGGAACATAGATCTCAAGTAGGCTTGACAGGTAATCGGGGGCTGCGTTATTGAGGCTTTTGTAGCACATGGTATCTAGTTTGTACTGTATGCGCTTTGATACAGGGAGCCAGTGAAGTCAGAGGAGATATGTGGTCAGCTTTTTTCTTTTTTAGTACAAGGCGTGCAGCATTGTTTTGAATGCGCTGCAGGATGTGAATGGTGGAGGCAGGAAGACCAGACAGGAGTGAATTGCAATAGTCAATGCGAGACATTATGAAGGAGAGAACAAGTTTTGCAGTTGTTTCGACAGAGAGATACTTCCTGATCAGGCTTATACGATGGAGGTGATAGTAGCAAGATCTGGCAGTTTAAGAAACAAAGTTTTCATGGAGAGGGTAGAGTCAATGCAGACACCAAGGTTTTTAGCTGAATCAGAAATTGGGACTGATGTGTTATATAATGGGAGAGAAAGAGGAGGCAGCTGAGAAAGTTTCTGACGGGTGCCAATGAGGATAGCTTCTGTCTTGTCATCATTAAGCTGAAGTTTGTTGAACGTCATCCAGTTCTTAATGTCCGAGTAACACTCAGTGGTGCGAGTCAAGAGGCGCTGTATATTGTCTGGTGTGTCACTGTCTAGAAGTTGGGTGTCATCAGCATAGAAGTGGTGTTTTACAGAGTGGGAGTTGATGATGGTGGACAGGGGGGAGGTGTAAAGAGTGAAAAGAACAGGGCCAAGGACAGATCCTTGTGGAACACCACAGGTCAGGTATGCAGGTTGAGAGTAAGTGCCATTAATGAGAACAGTTTGTTTTCTGTTTGATAGATATGAAGTGAACCAGGAGAGAGCAATGTCAGAGATGCCAAAAGTATGATGAAGTCTAGAAAGGAGAATACCATGGTCAATGGTATCGAAGGCTGTAGACAGATCAAGGAGTGTGAGGAGAGAGACTTTGCCAGTATCAGTTGCAAGGAGGAGATTGTTGAGAATGTGTAGCATGGCAGTTTCAGTGCTATGGCACTGGCGGTAGGTTGACTGGAAAGGATTGAGGAGATTGTTGGCAGACAGGTGAGAGTTCAGCTGGTTGAGGACAACTTTTTCGATGAGTTTTGACAAGAAAGAGAGATTAGAGATAGGCCGGTAATTTTTCAGTTCATTTGGGTCTAAATTGTATTTCTTGAGGAGAGGGTGAACAATAGCAGACTTGAAAGAATCTGGGACAGTTCCAGTTTGGAGAGAAGTGTTGATGATGTCAGTGATGTCTCTTTCTCTCGTTGCCCCTTGCATCTCCCCCACCCTCCTCGTCCCCAGCCACTCTGCAAGTCCGTCCAGCATTCTCTCCCTGGGTCTACCCGGTGCTCTCTTTCCCTCCAGCTTTCCCGTTGTGACCAGGTGCTCTAAATCCCCCTTCCTCATAAAATGGCCTATAAATGTTGCCTGTCTTTTCCTAATCTTCCTTATGAATGATCTACTTGTGTCTGCCTCCATCAAGACTGTCTCGTTTGTTTTCTTTGCTGTCCATGGAACTCTCAAAATAACAGCAAATGGCACAACCTTGACACAGGTTGATAAATTTAAATACCTGGGAACGATCATTTCATCAGACGGCAGATGCACATCAGAAATAGGCGGCAGAATCGGCCAAGCCAAAACAGCATTCAAGAAGATGAAAAGCATTCTTACCAACAAATGCCTATCAGTTAACATCAGGAAGAGAGTTCTTCAATGTTATATAGAACCAATACTGTTGTACGGATGTGAGGCGTGGACAGTCAACAAGCAAAGCCAGAATAAGATTGAGGCAGCCGAGATGTGGTTCTCTAATAACACTTTGTGTAATACCTTTTTTTCTTCTTTTTTTTTTTTTTTTTTTTTTGTAGAAAAACGAAAGTGTTAGAATGGTTCGATGTTGTTGTTGTTGTTTTTTTCTCGAGTCTTTTTATTCGTTTGCTTGTTCTTTCTTTCTTTCTTTCTTTCTTTCTTTCTTTCTTTCTTTCTTTTTTTCTTTCTTTCTTTCTTTCTTTCTTTCTTTCTTTCTTTCTTTCTTTCTTTCTCCGTTTCTTGTTTGTTTGTTTGTTTGTTTGTTTGTTTTCTGTTTGTTTGTTGTTTGTTTATTTGTTTGTTTGTTTGTTTATTTGTTTGTTTGTTTGTTTGTTTGTTTGTTTTCTGTTTGTTTGTTTGTTTGTTTTCTGTTTTTTTGATGAATCCCTAATTCTGCCTTTTAAAGATTCGTTGATAAGTATAAAATAAATCAATTGATGTTGAGAATGCATCAGATTTGACCATGAGTAAACATTAAACGGTTGGAATGCTCCTATTCGCGTTCCACTGTGCAGGCATTTTGTTACTGCACAATGTAAATAGTCTGTCTTTGGTGGGTGTGCATGCCAGGTGTTTTCCTGTTTTCATAAGCCACCAAAACAGTAACATGAGTTAATAGATCTTTAGCAAGTGCGACTGCCCGCGTTTAAGTAAACAGGAACCAGAAAAACACAAAAATAGAAAAAGAACGCGTATTTAATACAACAAGACAAGACAGGCGCAAATTTTCGGCCAACTGGCCTTTGTCAAGCGTAAGATCACAAACAAACAAACACCAGATACAAAATTATGTGAAAAAGACGGAAACTTCCCTGTTGCTTCGTCCAGTTGGAGAATGGCACTAAATGAAATTGCAATGTGTTTGTGTTTGAAAGAAGGGGAGAGAGACATGAAGACTGAAGGAGGAAGGAGGAGAAGGAGAGGAAGATCAAGAATGAGGAGGAGAGGGACAGGAAGATTCTGAAGAAGGAAGGGGAGAGGGACAGGAAGACTGAATAAGGAAGGGGAGAGGGACAGGAAGACTGAATAAGGAAGGGGAGAGGGACAGGAAGACTCTGAAAAAGGAAGGGGAGAGGGACAGGAAGACTGAATAAGGAAGAGGAGAGGGACAGGAAGACTGAAAAAGGAAGGGGAGAGGGACAGGAAGACTCTGAAAAAGGAAGAGGAGAGGGACAGGAAGACTCTGAAAAAGGAAGGGGAGACGGACAGGAAGACTGAATAAGGAAGAGGAGAGGGACAGGAAGACTCTGAAAAAGGAAGGGGAGAGGGACAGGAAGACTCTGAAAAAGGAAGAGGAGAGGGACAGGAAGACTCTGAAAAAGGAAGAGGAGAGGGACAGGAAGACTCTGAATAAGGAAGAGGAGAGGGACAGGAAGACTCTGAAAAAGGAAGAGGAGGGGGACAGGAAGACTCTGAAAAAGGAAGAGGAGAGGGACAGGAAGACTCTGAAAAAGGAAGAGGAGAGGGACAGGAAGACTCTGAAAAAGGAAGAAGAGAGGGACAGGAAGACTGAAAAAGGAAGAGGAGAGGGACAGGAAGACTGAAAAAGGAAGAGGACAGGGACAGGAAGACTGAAAAAGGAAGAGGAGAGGGACAGGAAGACTGAAAAAGGAAGAGGAGAGGGGCAGGAAGACTCTGAAAAAGGAAGAGGAGAGGGGCAGGAAGACTCTGAAAAAGGAAGAGGACAGGGACAGGAAGACTGAAAAAGGAAGAGGATAGGGACAGGAAGACTGAAAAAGGAAGAGGAGAGGGGCAGGAAGACTCTGAAAAAGGAAGAGGAGAGGGGCAGGAAGACTCTGAAAAAGGAAGAAGAGAGGGATAGGAAGACTGAAAAAGGAAGAGGACAGGGACAGGAAGACTGAAAAAGGAAGAGGAGAGGGGCAGGAAGACTCTGAAAAAGGAAGAGGAGAGGGGCAGGAAGACTCTGAAAAAGGAAGAAGAGAGGGATAGGAAGACTGAAAAAGGAAGAGGACAGGGACAGGAAGACTGAAAAGGAAGAGGAGAGGGGCAGGAAGACTCTGAAAAAGGAAGAGGAGAGGGGCAGGAAGACTCTGAAAAAGGAAGAAGAGAGGGATAGGAAGACTGAAAAAGGAAGAGGACAGGGACAGGAAGACTGAAAATGGAAGAGGAGAGGGGCAGGAAGACTCTGAAAAAGGAAGAAGAGAGGGATAGGAAGACTGAAAAAGGAAGAGGACAGGGACAGGAAGACTGAAAAAGGAAGGAGGAGAGGGACAGGAAGACTCTGAAGAATGAAGGAGGAAGAGGGAGATTGAAGACTAGGAACCATTGTCCTATTTTCTAAAAAAACGTTGAAATAAGAAGTCAGACGAGACAGGAGTTTGGTTACTGTCTACTAATAGGACGTAGGTTTTACTTTGTTTATCTAGTTGTAAGACAACGCCGGAGGGGGGGGGGGATGAGGGATGGGGGATGGTTCGGGATGGGGTAGGGACGGTAGGAGACGGGATGGGGGAGCGAGACAATAAGTCTAAAAAAAAAAAAAAGAAACTCTTAAGACACTGGCAAAATCAATGTTTGGGGTGGGTGGGACTGGGGAACAAAACGTCTCAGAATGAAAACAGATCGATGAGGTTTTCCGTCAAGGGGAACTGATATCAGAAGATTGAATCCTTCTCTTGCGTTCTCTCTGTCTCTGTCTGTCTGTCCGTCTGTCTGTCTTCTGTCTGATTCTCTCTCTCTCCCTCCCTCTCTCTCTCTCTCTCTCTCTCTCTCTTACTCTTTCTCTTTCTCTCTCTTCTCTCTCTCTCTTCGCTCTCTCTCTCTCTTTTGCTCTCTTTCTCTTTCTTTATCTCTCCCTCTCTTTCTATCTCTGTATCTCTCTCTCTTTCTCTCTCTCTCTCTTTCTTATCTCTTCTTTCTTCTATCTCTGTATCTCTCTCTCTTTCTCTCTCTCTCTCTTTCTTTATCTCTTCTTCTCTTTCTATCTCTATATCTGTCTCTCTCTCTTTATCTCTCCTTCTCTTTTCTCTCTCTGTCTCTGTCTCTCTGTCTCTATCTCTCTCTTTCTTTCTTTCTCTCTCTTCTCGTTCTCGCTCTCTTTTCTCTCTCTCTTTGTTTCTCTCTCTCTCTCTCTTTCTCTCTCTCTCTCTCTCTCTTCTATCTATCTATCTATCTATCTATCAATCTATCTATCTATCCGTCTCTTTTCTCTCTCTGTCTCTGTGTTAGTCTTTCTCTGTCTCTCTCTCTCTCTGTCTCTCTCTCTCTCTCGTTCTCGCTCTCTTTCTCTCTTTGTCTCTCTCTCTCTTTCTCTTCTCTCTCTTCGCTCTCTCTTTCTATCTCCTCTTCTCTTTCGCTCTCTTTCTATCTCTCTCTCGCTTTCTTTTCTCTCTCCTCTCTTTCTCTCTCACTCTCTCCCTCTCTGTCTGTCTCCCTCCTTCTATCACTCACTCTCTCTCTCTCTCTCTCTTTCAAGTTTTCTCTTTCTCCATTCCGGCAAACGTGGAAGATTTATGATGGTGATTAGCGCGAGGTCCTTTCTAACTCTCATTGGATCAAACGGGCGCGTTAATTATACTCATCAGTTGATTCAGTCTGTCCAAAGAGACTGCCCGACTGTATTTTAGTTCATTTGCTTCTTCCGAAGGTAATAACAATAATGATAATGACAGTTATAAGGCGCCAAATCTGGATACAAGAATGAAACCAAAGCGCGCTCTCTCATCATTCACCAGAGTAATCACCCAACAACGACCGAAACTCCAGGGCACAAAGCACGCGCAAACTGGGAGTGTGGGGGGGGGGGGAGGACAGGCGGGGAGTGTGTGTGGGGGGGAGGGAGGACAGGCGGGGAGTGGGGCAAAGAGTGAGCAGACGAGAATTGTTGAAATCATTTCTATCAAATTGTTCCTTCCAAATAGATTGTCTGAATGTATTTCAGCTGATTTCTTCTTCTTCCAAAGAGAATGGTAGAAATCATTTCTATCAAATTGTTCCTTCCAAACACATTGTCTGAATGTATTTCAGCTGATTTGCTTTTTCCTAAGAGAATGGCGGAAATTATTTCAATCAAATCTCCTTCCAGACAGACCTGCCTGAACGTATTTCAGTTGATTCAATCCTTCCAACTATGTGACGCCGTCGTTTATCTCAAGATCTGAGTGAAGTTATTTCATTTACCTCATTCGTTCCAAATAGGTGGTGTGGTCTTTTTTGTTTGTTTGTTTGTTTTTTGTTGGTTTTGTTGTTGTTGTTGTTTTGTTTGTCTTGGGTTTTTTTGGATTTTTTGTTTTGTTTTGCTTTTTTGTTGGGGTTTTTTGTTGTTGTTTTTTGTTTTTGCTTGGTGTTTTTTTTTTATATTGTTTATTTTCATAGTTCAAAGGAACTGATTGACTGTCTTTGATTTAACTCACTCCTGAATTGGAGACGCTCTCTCTGTGGCGACACGTTTTCCCCAGTGACGGTGGTCCACGTCTGACGTTGAAATTAATCCATTGTGATCTTTCCTCTGCCCCAAGAGAAAATGATAAATCCAATCCAATCCAAAGACAATGGCTGATTTTATTTCAATCGACACATTTCTTTCGCAGCCAGCGTCTGAATTTGTTTCACTTGATTCTGGAAAAGACTACCTCCAACTTGGTAGAAAGGCGACCATCCCCAACAGAATGGGTCACCGGTGGCAGGTGGTGGGTGGCCTTTAGGTGTGGAGTTTAGCAGGGAAATAAGCCAGGCTTGCCTTGGGCAGATGAACAGTCCCCCTTAACTTTACTGAAAGCGTTATTCTCTTTGGAGTCGACCCCTATACAAAAACAGATAGTGCTAGTGATTTTATCGTACCTTTTTTGCCAAATATTACATATATCGGTGTAAACTAAGTACAGGCCAACCTTGGGTGAATGAGCAGTTCCCCTTAAGTTTACTGAAATTTAATTCTCTTTGGAGTCAAACCTCATACAAAAAAAAGACAGATACTGTTATTGGTTTGATCATACCTTTTGCCAAATATTGCATATATAGCCGTAAGCTAAGTACAAACCAACCAGGAATAGTTATCTTTAGACAAATGTTGTATGAATATATAAAAAAGAGGAAGATATTGCAAAACTATATATGATGTAAACGGAATTTACCCTCACATGGCACAATTACAGTCATGTGTTGACTGAAACGAAAAGTATTTAGAATATTTCATGCTTTCGAGCTAATGAAAATGTTCAATGGTATTTGCTATAGTACATCTTTACAATGACTTGTGTCAGATGGCGGTTGATGCTATATATGGTGTATATGAATGTAAATGTGATTGTATATAAAAATTCATATCTATTATGAAGTCACAGTATGCTGATTGAACTATATTAAGAAACATAGATAACACTATACGTATGGAAGTCGATTAATGTTTGATTGGAATGATGTATGTTTTATGTATAATAAAAGTTTCAATGTTAAAATGAATTAAAAAGAAATCTAAATAATAAATAAACAAACAAATAGATAAATAGACAAATGCATAAATAAACAAACAAAATAGAAAAATAAAATGAGCAGTCCCGGATCAACTGGCGAGGGTATCTTTCAGGAGGGAGGGAATGGTAGTTGGCAAGGCCCAGAAAATATCCCGTACGCAGTATGACGGAGCTATCAGGGCTGGTTGGTCCTGATAGAACCATGGACTCAGGATCTGATATCTTGGGTTCAATCCCAGCCCACAACATTAAAAACTGGTCTGTTCGCTGCCCATCTTAATGTTTCCATCGTTCTGGTGGTGTCAGCTTAGTGTTTCATAGGTCCCCCCCCTCCCTCTTTCCACCCTTTTGTTCAAGACCTTGCCAATGCAGAAGGTTTTGTGCAGGCCCAGGGAGCTTGTCAGATAATTGCTGGCAGACTTGGGTGGAGCGTATGTGGAATTGTTCGAGTGCGATACATCCTTCTTGAACAAACTCCAAACTCCAAATTTAGCCCCCCCCCCTCCTCCCCTCTCGCAGGGTAAGTCTTCTGGTCATGAGCTTAGTGCGGGGATAGCCCCTACAGAAAACATGCATGGCTGAAGTCAGAGGTACCAGGCCAGCAGGCGCCTTGTAACAAACCATGGCACTATACGATATAACAGACGTCCATAAGGTCACGTAAATCAGACGAGAAAAGTGATTGCCTGTTGAGGTCCCTTCAGAGTGGAGCAGTGTCGGTTCCTGCATATCAATACCCACAACAGCAAGCAGGACATCAGTGTAAAAAGACAGCAACATTTATCACCAGTTGTGGTCTGACATATAGAAAGCGAAGGAAAAAAGAATTTCAATCGATTCTCGTTTTTCTTCAGAGAATGAATGAATTTAATTCAGACGATTCACTTCTTTCTAAAGAGGATGGCTGAATTATGTCTTTTTTCTAAAAAGAATGGCAGAACTCATTTCAATCTATTCACTTTCTGAAAACGATGGCTAAATTTATTTCAATCGATTGACTTCTTTTTAAAATGGACAAATGAATATATTTCAATCAACTCACTTCTTTCTAAAGAGGATCACTGAATTCATTTCAATAAATTCACTTCTTTCTAAAATGAATGGCAAAATTCATTTCAATTGATTCACATCTTTCTGACGAGAATTTTTTGATTTTTTTTTTTTTCTAAAAAGAATGACTGAACTCATTTCAATCGATTCACATCTTTCTGAAAAAAATAATAGATAAATAAAATTAAATTAAAAAAAAGATGCCGAGCTCATTTCACTCGATTCACTTCTTTTCAAAAAGAATGGCAGAATTCATTTCGATTAATCCACATCTTTCTAAAAAGGATGGCCAAATTCATTTCAATCGATTCACATCTGTGTGAAAAGGATCACTGAATTCATCCCAAACGATTCCATTTTTTTTTCTAAAGAGGATGGCTGAATTTAGTTCAGGCAAAAGCTTGGCGTCTTCTTTCAGGCCATGTCTTCCTCACTGCCCCCATTCTGCCCATTCTCCCCTCTCCCTCCCCCCCCCCCCCTTCTGGCTCTGTATATATAGCTACTGTCTGAATGAGGTTAATGGCACGTTTTACTTTCTTTACAAATAGTTGAAAGTGTGTCTGTGTGTTTGTTCGTGTGTGTGTGTCTATAGCTGTGTGTGTGTTTAAGTGTGCATGTGTGTGTGTGTGTTTGTGTGTGTGTGTGTGTGTGTGTGTGTGTGTGTGTGTGTGTGTGTGTGTGTATTACGTATGAGTGCGTTCGAGCATATGTGTGGGTGAGAAAGAAAGAGAAATCAAGAAACAGAGACAGAGAGAGATGAAACAAAAGATAGAGAGAGAGGAAAACAGACAGACAAAGAGAGAGAGACAAACAGACAGACAGACAGACAGAGAAACAGACAGACAGACAGAGACACAGAGAGAGCGAGAGAGACAGACAGAGACAGAAACAGAAAAGAGACAGAGAGAGACAGAGACAGACAGAGAGAGACAGAGACAGACAGAGAGAGAAAGAGAAAAAGAGAGAGAGACAGACAGAGAGAGAAAGAGAAAAAGAGACAGAGACAGACAGAGAGAGAAAGAGAAAAAGAGACAGAGACAGACAGAGAGAGAAAGAGAAAAAGAGACAGAGACAGACAGAGAGAGAAAGAGAAAAAGAGACAGAGACAGACAGAGAGAGAAAGAGAAAAAGAGCCCAGACAGGGAGAGACAAAGCGAGAAAAATCAACCAACAACGAGGATGGAAAGAGAGACTCTCAGAGCTGGGAATCATTGTCCTGTTATGGACAAAAACATTTGAAAACGCCGTTTGAATCACTGAAGTGGAAGGGTCGGCCTGGTGCACTGTGCACTTCACATGATGGTATTGCTGTGTACACAGACATCAGAAGAGGACGTTTGCACCATTGTAGTGGGTACATCAGCCTGGTGCACTATGCACTTTACATAATGGTACTTTGGTTTCTTTCCCTCCTTCCTCTCCTTCTTCGTCTCCTTCCTGTTTCTCTTTTCTCCTATGTCTCTGAGTGAGTTTGATGACACATGCGACTTTCTTTGAACTAAGTTGAAAAAAAGGGTGTGTGTGTGTGTGTTGTGTGTGTGTGTGTGTGTGTGTGTGTGTGTGTGTGTGTGTGTGTGTGTATGTGTGTGTGTGTGTGTGTGGTGTGTGTGTGTGTGTGTGTGTGTGTGTGTGTGTGTGTGTGTGTGTTTCACATGGAAACAGGAATTGTAGGATGATAGTGGAAACAGGAATGGTGGGATGATTAGTGGAAGTAGGAATGGTAGGGTCATTGTGGAAATAAGTATGATTGGGTGATGATGGAAACAGGAATGGAAACAGATGGAGAACTGGAATAGGAGCGGGCTGAAATGGGAAAAGTCAGAAAACAAAAACCAGACATTCCATATCTTTTAATTTGTAAGGCAATGAGTAATGGAGACTGCAACCTTCCTCTGGGGGTCAGAAATATGACGGCGTCTGACCATCTCCACTGTCTTGGAGCTTTACCATCACAGACCCTGAAGAGGGACAGGCAATCATTCATAGCTGGGTGATCTTGCGGTTGCTCTCAGCATTTTTGTCTTCGTGGACCAGTACGACGTCAAAGACAAGAGGATGAGACAGTAGGATTACAACAACAACAACAAAAGGAGGGGAAAAAAAAGAAAAAAGAAAAAACAGGAACGAAACAAGAATACCAAGATCGATTGGAAGAGACAGGGGCGACAAGTAAAAAGGTCTGAGAATGAAAACGGATCAGTGAGGATTTTCTGCCAACATGGGTTGATGTCAGACAACTGAATCCTTTCCCTCACATCGTTTTCTGTTTCTATCTGTCTGTCTGTCTGTCTGTCTGTCGTGTCTGTCTGTCTGTCTGTCTGTATGTCTGTCTGTTTGTCTGTGTCTGTGTCTGTCTGTCTATCCCACCCACCCCTCTTTCTCTCTCTCTCTCTCCGTTCTCTCTTTCTTTCTTTTTTCTTCCCCCCTCTCTCTCTCTCTCTTCGCTCTCTCTCTCTCTCTCTCTCTTTTCCCTCTCTTTCTGTCTCTCTCTCTCTCTGTCTCTGTCTCTCTATCTCTCTGTCTTTCTTTGTCTCTCTGTCTGTCTCTCTCTGTCTGTCTCTCTCTGTCTATCTCTCTCTGTCTCTCTGTCCATGTCTCTCTCTGTCTCTCTCTGTCTCTCTCTCTCTGTCTGTCTGTCTGTCTCTTTCTCTCTCTCTCTCTCTCTCTCACTCTCCTTGTCCTCTATCTTCTCTCTCTCTCTCTCTGTCTCTCTTTCTTTCTCTCCCTCTCTCTATCTCTCTGTCGCTCCCTCTCTTTCTCTCTGTCTCTCTCTCTCTTTCTCTCTGTCTCTCTCTGTCTCTCTCTCTGTCTCTCTCTCTCTGTCTTTCTCTGTCTTTGTCTGTCTCTCTCTCTCTCTGTCTCTCTCTCCGTCTCTCTGTCTCTGTCTTTCTCTGTCTTTGTCTGTCTCTCTCTCTGTGTCTCTCTGTCTCTCTGTCTCTCTGTTCTCTGTCTCTCTCTCTCTCTCTCTCTCTCTCTCTCTCTGTCTGTCCCCTCATCTATCCATCAACTTAAGCAAGCAGTAAGAAAAAGGAATATATCTGACTGTATGTCTGAGTGCATAACACTGATGTCTGTCACTGGGTCAGACTGGTGCTCTGGACACATCAGTTAGCTGGCACTTTGTGGAGAAGCTGCCAGAACATTTCATTTCAATCGATTCGCTCCCTTCAAAGAGATTTCCTCAATTTATTCCAATTACGTAAATCGATCCTTTCAAGAAGGACGCCTGAGTTTTTATTTCAGTTATATCATTCGCTCCTTCCAAAGTGGATGCCTGCATTTATTTCAGTTGACTTGGCTCTTTCCAAAGAAGCTGGGTGGTGAATTCATTTCAGTTGATTCGATCCCTAGAAAGAAGATGCATGAATTTGCCTGAACTGATTCACTTCTTTGCAAGCAGGATACCTGACTATATTCCATGCAAGGTGTATGCTTTTTTTCTTTCATCTGATGTCTCGAGTTCATCCCAACCCTCAACCAATAAAAACTGGCCTGTTTACGTCATTTCCGTTATCACACTGGCCGTTAATATTTGATTGTCGTACAGCAAAAAGATATAGTTTGAGAAAAAAAAATTCATAAAAGGATGTTGACATATGTTTAGATCTTCATGTTCATTTCTGAACTCCCAACAGAGAGAGAGAGACAGAGAGAGAGAGAGAAACAGAGAGACAGAGAAAGAGAGAGAGAAACAGAGAGACAGAGAGAAAGAGAGAGAGGAGAGAGAGACAGAGAGACAGAGAAAGAGAGAGAGACAGAGAGACAGAGAGAGAGAATGCACCAAATGAAAATTGTTTAATGATTTTACATATTTAACAGTAAGTAGACATCTCCTGTTTTGATAGACGGTTACATATTGTGCATACACAGTGCCCGTAGAATCGTTTGTACGTTGTGATGTGGTTTTTTGTTTGCTTTTGTTGTTGTTGTTGTTGTTGTTGTTGTTGTTGTTGTTGTTTTGTTTTGTTTTTATCGAAAACAGAAGCTGGAGTTGAACAATTTTTGGATCGATTTTTGTCCTGTTGGTGTCCACGACTGATGTCAAAGGACGCAGGAGTCTCTTGTTGTCTCTGCTTCATACGCCATGTTCTCTCATGAAAACCAGATGAGTGAAGTGTTTGTTGATCGCCTGGGACAGACTGACCATCCATCACATTTTCTTCTTTTCCTGCTGTTATGGATCACAGCTCCTGGATACATTCGTACATACAAGTGATACGAATGAGTTTTTACGTGTATCGCCGTGTTTTTCCAACACCTTATGTTCAGGGGTGTTCATGTTGGGGTCTTTCTAGTTTCCATCAGCCAACCAAAACTGTTATGACTTAGAGGATCTTTAACGTGCAGATTTGATGTTTTCTCTCTGTCTGTGTGTGTCTCTCTCTTTCTCTCTCTCTCTCTCTCTCTCTCTCTCTCTCGCTGTGTGTGTGTGTGTGTGTCTCTCTCTGTCTCTCTCTCTCTGTGTCTCTGTCTCTGTCTCTCTCTCTCTCTTGCTCTCTTTTCTCTCTGTTTTTCTTTTCTCTCTCCTCCCTCTCTCTCTCTGTCTCCCCCTCCTCTCTCTCTCTCTCTTCTCTCTCTCTCTCTCTCTCTCTCTCTCTCTCTCTCTCTCTCTCTCTCTTTCTCAAGTTTTCTCTTTCTCCATTCCAGCAAACGTGGAAGATTTATGATGGTGATTAGCGCGAGGCCCTTTCTAACAGTTACTGTCATTGGATCAAACGGGTGCATTAATTATACTCGTCAGTTGATTCAGACCGTCCAAAGAGACTGTCCGACTGTACTTAAGTTCATTTGCTTCTTCCGAAGATAATAACAATAATGATAATGACAGTTATAAGGCGCCAAATCTGGATACAAGAATCAAACCAAAGCGGGCACTCTCATCATTCACCGGAGCAATCACCCAACAACGACCAAAACTCCAGGGCACAAAGCACGTGCAAACTGGGAGTGTGGGGGGGGGGGAGACAGGCGGGGAGTGTGGGGGAGGGAGGACAGGCGGGGAGTGTGAGGGGGAGGGAAGACAGGCGGAAAGTGGGACAAAAGAGTGAGCAGACGAGAATTGTTGAAATCATTTCTATCAAATTGTTCCTTCCAAATAGATTGTCTGAATGTATTTCAGCTGATTTCTTCTTCTTCCAAAGAGACTGGTTGAAATTATTTCTATCAAATTGTTCCTTCCAAACACATTGTCTGAATGTATTTCAGCTGATTTGCTTTTTCCTAAGAGAATGGCGGAAATTATTTCAATCAAATCTCCTTCCAGACAGACCGCCTGAACGTATTCCAGTTGATTCAATCCTTCCAACTATGTGACGCCGTCGTTTATCTCAAAGAGCTGAGTGAAGTTATTTCATTTACCTCATTCGTTCCAAATAGGTGGTGTGGTCTTTTTGTTTGTTTGTTGGTTTTTGTTGGTTTTGTTGTTGTTGTTTTGTTTGTCTTGTTTTTTTTTTTTGGATTTTTTGTTTGTTTTGTTTTTGTTTTTGTTTTTTGTTTTTGTTTTTTGCTTGGTGGTTTTTTTTATATTGTTTATTTTCATAGTTCAAAGGAACTGATTGACTGTCTTTGATTTAACTCACTGCTAAATTGGAGACACTCTGTCTGTGGCAACATGTTTTCCCCAGTGACGGTGGTCCACGTCTGACGTTGAAATTAATCCATTGTGATCTTTCCTCTGCCCCAAGAGAAAATGATAAATCCAATCCAATCCAAAGGCAATGGCTGATTTTATTTCAATCGACACATTTCTTTCGCAGCCAACATCTGAATTTGTTTCACTTGATTCAGGAAAAGACTACCTCCAATTTGGTAGAAAGGCGACCATCCCCAACAGAATGGGTCACCGGTGACACATGGTGGTGGGTGGCCTTTAGATGTGGGGTTTAGCAGGAAATAAGCCAGGCTTGCCTTGGGCAGACAAACAGTCCCCTTAACTTTACTGAAAGCGTTATTCTCTTTGGAGTCGACCCCTATACAAAAACAGATAGTGCTAGTGATTTTATCGTATCTTTTTTGCCAAATATTACATATATCGGTGTAAACTAAGTAACAGGCCGACCTTGGGTGAATGAGCAGTTCCTCTTCATTTTACTGAAATTTAATTCTCTTTGGAGCCAAACCTCACAAAAAAAACCAGATACTGTTATTGGTTTGATCATAACTTTTGCCAAATATTGCGTATATAACCGTAAGCTAAGTACAAGCCAACCTGGAATAGTTATCTTCAGACAAATGTTGTATAAATATACAAAATATAGTAATATCATGCAAAACTATATATGATGTAAACGGAATTTACCATCACATGGCACAATTACAGTCATGTGTTGACTGAAACATAAAGTATTTAGAATATATCATGCTTCCGAGCTAATGAAAATATGTAATGGTATTTGCTATAGTATATCTTTCCAATGACTTGTGTTAAATGCGATTGATGCTATATATGTGTATATGCATGTAAATGTGATTGTATATAAAAATCAATATCTATTATGAAGTCACAGTATGCTGATTGAACTATTTTAAGAAACATAGATAACAGTATACGTATGGAAGTCGATTAATGTTTGATTGGAATGAAGCATGTTTTATGTATTGTGTAATTATCAATGTTAAAATGAATAGAAAAGAATTTTAGATAACAAATAAATAAATAAATGAAATAAGCAGTCCCGGTTCAACTGGTGAGGGTATCTTTCAGGAGGGGAGGGGAGGGTAGTTGCAAGTTCTATAAAATATCCTGTTTATAGTTGGAGCTACCAAGGCTGGTTGGTTCTTCTGACAAAGCCCTGGACTCAGGATCTGATATCTTGGGTTCAGTCCCCGCCTGTTTGTTGCCCATCTTAATGTTTCCATCATTCTGGTGGTGTCAGCTTAGTGTTTCATAGGTCCACTGGCCTGTTGGCTGCCCATCTTAATGTTTCTATCATTCTGGTGGTGTCAGCTTAGTGTTTGATAGATCCACTGGCCTGTTGGCTGCCCATCTTAATGTTTCTATCATTCTGGTGGCGTCAGCTTAGTGTTTCATAGGTCCACTGGCCTGTTGGCTGCCCATCTTAATGTTTCCATCATTCTGGTGGTGTCAGCTTAGTGTTTGATAGATCCACTGGCCTGTTGGCTGCCCATCTTAATGTTTCTATCATTCTGGTGGCGTCAGCTTAGTGTTTCATAGGTCCACTGGTCTGTTGGCTGCCCATCTTAATGTTTCCATCATTCTGGTGGTGTCAGCTTACTGTTTCATAGGTCCACTGGTCTGTTGGCTGCCCATCTTAATGTTTCTATCATTCTGGTGGTGTCAGCTTACTGTTTGATAGGTCCACTGGCCTGTTGGCTGCCCATCTTAATGTTTCCATCATTCTGGTGGTGTCAGCTTAGTGTTTCATAGGTCCACTGGCCTGTTGGCTGCCATTTTAATGTTTCCATCATTCTGGTGGTGTCAGCTTAGTGTTTGATAGGTCCACTGGCCTGTTGGCTGCCCATCTTAATGTTTCCATCATTCTGGTGGTGTCAGCTTACTGTTTGATAGGTCCACTGGCCTGTTGGCTGCCCATCTTAATGTTTCCATCATTCTGGTGGTGTCAGCTTACTGTTTGATAGGTCCACTGGCCTGTTGGCTGCCCATCTTAATGTTTCCATCATTCTAGTGGTGTCAGCTTACTGTTTGATAGGTCCACTGGCCTGTTGGCTGCCCATCTTAATGTTTCCATCATTCTAGTGGTGTCAGCTTACTGTTTGATAGGTCCACTGGCCTGTTGGCTGCCCATCTTAATGTTTCCATCATTCTGGTGGTGTCAGCTTACTGTTCATAGGTCTTCCCCACCCCTCCCTCTTTACACCCTTCTGTTCAAGACCTTGCCAGTGCAGAAGGTTTTGTGCAGGCCTAGGGAGCTTGTCAGATAATTGCTGGTAGACTTGGGTGGAGCGCATGTGGAATTGTTCGAGTGCGATACATCCTTCTTGAACAAACTCCAAACTCCAAACTTAGCCCCCCCCCCCCCCCGCCCCATACTCCCCTCTCGCAGTGTAAGTCTTCTGGTCATGAGTTTAGTGCGGGATAGCCCCTACAGAAAACATGCATGGCTGAAGTCAGAGGTACCAGGCCAGCAGGCGCCTTGTAACACACCATGGCACTATACGATATAACACAGATGTCCAAAAGGTCACGTAAATCAGACGAGAAAAGTGATTGCCTGTTGAGGTCCCTTCAGAGTGGAGCAGTGTCGGTTCCTGCATATCAACCCCTAGGGCAGCAAGCAGGACATCAGTGTAAAAACACAGGAACGTTTATCACCAGTTGTGGTCTGACATGTAGAAAGCGAAGGGAAAAAAGAATTTCAATCGATTCAAATCTTTCTAAAAAGAATGAATGTATTTATTTCAATCGATTCACTTCTTTCTAAAGAGGATGGCTGAATTATGTCTTTTTTTCTAAAAAGGATGGCTGAATTATTTCAATCGATCCACTTTCTAAAGAGAATGGCTAAAATTTCTTTCAATCGATTCACTTCTTTTTAAAATGGATTGCCGAACTTATTTCAATCAATTCCTTTCTTTCTAAAGAGGATCACTGAAGTAATTTCAATACATTCATTTCTTTCTAAAATGAATGGCAAAATTCATTTCAATTGATTCACATCTTTCTGATGATAATTTTGGATTATTTCTTTTTTTTCTAAAAAGAATGACTGAACTCATTTCAATCGATTCACATCTTTCTGAAAAAAATAATAAATAAATAAAATAAAATTTTAAAAAAAGATGGCCGAGCTCATTTCACTCGATTCACTTCTTTTCAAAAAGAATGGCAGATTTCATTTCGATTGATCCACATCTTTCTAAAAAGGATGGCCAAATTCATTTCAATCCATTCACATCTGTGTGAAAAGGATCACTGAATTCATCCCAATCGATTCCATTTTTTTTTCTAAACAGGATGGCTGAATTTAGTTCAGGCAAAAGCTTGGCGTCTTCTTTCAGGCCATGTCTTCCTTGCTGCCCCCACTCTTCCCATTCTCCCATCCCCACCCCCTTGTGGCTCTGTATATATAGCTACTGTCTGAATGAGGTTAATGGCACGTTTTACTTTCTTTACAAATAGTTGAAAATGTGTCTCTGTGTGTGTGTGTGTGTGTGTGTGTGTGTGTGTGTGTGTGTGTGCGTGTGTGTGTGTCTGTTTGTGTGTAAGTGTGCATGTGTGTGTGTGTGTTTGTGTGTGTGTGTGTACGTGTGCATGTTGTACGTGTGTGTGTTTGTGTGTGTGTGTGTGTGTGTGTGTGTGTGTGTGTGTGTGTGTGTGTGTGTGTGTGTGTGTGTGTGTGTGTGTTGTGTGCCTTTGTATTATTCAGACCAAGACATGGAGAATGTGCACGTGCATGTGTGTGTCGGTGAGTGCGTGTACGTATGAGTGTGTGTGTGTGTGTGTGTGTCTGTGTGTGTGTGTGTGTGCGTGTGAGCGTGCTCGTGCGCGCACACGTGTTTGAGCGTTTGTGTACGTATGTGTGAGTGTCTTCGTGCGTACGTGTAGGTGAGCAAGATGAGAGAGACAGAGACAGAGACAGACAGAGAGAAAGAGACAAACAGACAGACAGACAGAGAGAAACAGACAGACAGAGACACACAGAGAGCAGGAGAGACAGACCGAGAAAGAAAGAGAGAGACAGAGATAGAAAAAGAGACAAACAGGGAGAGAGACAAAGCGAGAAAAATCAACCAACAACGAGGATGGAAGGAGAGACTCTCAGAGCTGGGAATCATTGTCCTGTTATGGACAAAAACAATACAAGAGGCCCTTTGAATTGAAGTGGAAGGGTCAGCCTGGTGGACTGTGCACTTCACATGATGGTATTGCTGTGTACACAAACATCAGAAGAGGACGCTTGAACCATTGTAGTGGGTCAGTCTGGTGCACTGTGCACTTTACATGATGGTATTGCTGTGTACACAGACATCAGAGGAGGACGCTTGAACCATTACATTGGGTCACTCTGGTGCACAGTGCACTTTACATGATGGTATTGCTGTGTACACAGACATCAGAAGAGGACGCTTGAACCATTGTAGTGGGTCAGTCTGGTGCACTGTGCACTTTACATGATGGTATTGCTGTGTACACAGACATCAGAAGAGGACGCTTGAACCATTGTAGTGGGTCAGTCTGGTGCACTGTGCACTTTACATGATGGTATTACTGTGTACACAGACATCAGAAGAGGACGTTTGAACCATTGTACCCAGTCAGCCTGGTGCACTGCGCACTTTACATGATGGTATTACTGTGTACACAGACATCAGAAGAGGACGTTTGAACCATAGTACTGGGTCAGTCTGGTGCACTATGCACTTTACATGATGGTATTACTGTCTACACAGACATCAGAAGAGGACGTTTGAACCATAGTACTGAGTCAGTCTGGTGCACTATGCACTTTACATGATGGTATTACTGTCTACACAGACATCAGAAGAGGACGTTTGAACCATTGTACTGGGTCAGTCTGGTGCACTTTGCAATTTACGTGATGGTATTGCTGTGTACACAGACATCAGAAGAGGACGTTTGAACCATTGTAGTGGGTCAGTCTGGTGCACTGTGCACTTTACATGATGGTATTGCTGTGTACACAGACATCAGAAGAGGACGTCTGAACCATTGTACTGGGTACATCAGCCTGGTGCACTTTGCACTTTACATAATGGCATTACTGTGTACACAGACATCAGAAGAGGACGTTTGAACCATAATACTGGGTCAGTCTGGTGCACTTTGCACTTTATATGATGGTATTGCTGTGGGTACAGACATCAGAAGAGGACGTTTGCACCATTGTAGTGGGTCAGTCTGGTGCACTGTGCACTTTACATAATGGCATTACTGTGTACACAGACATCAGAAGAGGACGTGTGCACCATTGTACTGGGTACATCAGCCTGGTGCACTATACACTTTACATAATGGCACTTTTGTTTCTTTCCCTCCTTCTTCTGCCCCTTCATCCCCCTCTTGTTTCTCTGTCTCCCATATCTCTGAGTGAGTTTGATGACACATGCGACTTTCTTTGAACAAAGTTGAAAAAGACTCTGTGTGTGTGTGTGTGTGTGTGTGTGTGTGTGTGTGTGTGTGTGTGTGTGTGTGTGTGTGTGCGTGTGTGTGTGTGTGTGTGTGTGTGTGTGTGTGTGTCTGTGTGTGTGTGTGTGTGTGTCTGTGTCTGTGTGTGGTGGTGGTCTTTGATTTAATGTCTATTCACTAAAGTGATTTTAGACCAAAAAAAAACAAAAAAACAAAAACAAAACAAAAAACAAAAAAACAAAAAAAAGGGGGGGGGGGATGATAAGAGGAGTGAAGAGAATATTTGAAAATTGTCAATTTTGAACTTGAGAAAAGATGATCCAGAAAACAACTGTTTTGAAGAGGGGAAGGTAAAACTAACAAATAATGTTATCATAATTAACGATTTAAACAAACAAACTAATAAAAAAAAAATTGAAAAATATCTGGAAGAAACGAAGAAAAAAATAAAACTAATAATTGACTAACCATAACAGTGAACAAGTGAAATAACATTTTAAAGGTAATTCGCTATAGGACTTTTTGACAGGCTAACAAAAAATTCATACAGTAATGATGATGAGGCAAATATATCAGAAACTGTACTCATAGATAGTGTTGGAATATGTCGTTTTACCTTAACGCAAGAAAGAATATGACTATGTGTTATCTTCTTTCCACACAGACATACTATGTTCTTGGTGTATTTTGTTTTGAATGCATCAAGTTTCCATCTATACATAAGGGATTGTATAATTCTGCTGGCATGAAGCTGCTTAAGTGTTTTGCTAACTTCAAAGTTCATGTGACAGTTATCATACTTTTTCTGTTTTAATTGGAACTGCTTCCAGACGTAGTTGTCTACTAAAGTGTAATTCTCGTGCAACGAGAGAGAAAGCTGGATATTGTTTGAATCTGGTGAGTTATTAGCTCCCCGTTTGGCAGCCCTGTCAACTTTATCATTATAACGAAAAGA
>CM060312.1:8126631-8134131 GCA_030674185.1 Monoplex corrugatus | reverse complement strand
TGGTTAAAGAAAAACGACAGTCATGCACATGGCGAGAAAAGAAAGCCAGGAACATCCAAATATTCAAACAAATAAAACAGACTTAGAAAATGTCCAACATTTCAAGTATCTAGGATCTGTAAAAGCAAAATGATGCCTCCTGCACCAAAGATGTGAAAACAAGAATGGCATGCAAAACAAAAAATGGTCCAGTTAAACAACGTATGGAAAGATGAGGGTTTCCCAAAGATTTAAATTAAGAATTCGACATTTTTTAATTGTCCTGTTTTAATGTATGTTGCGAAAGCGTGGACACTAAGAAAAGACGAACAAAAAAAAATCAATGCAGCAGAAATGTGACTCTATAGACGACTTCTCGGAGTCAAATGGAGCGACAGATGAACAAAAAGCATATTTAAGGAACTGAATGTCAAGTGCCCACTGTGACAGAGATCAACAAAAGAAAGCTGAATTGTAGGCCATGCGATCAGAAACATCAAACAGATTTGATATCAACGGTCCTGCAGGGGAAAGTTGAGGCGAGGAGAAAAAGGGACGACCGCACGCCTCCTATTTCAACAACATCGCTGATGTCTGTGGTCTGGGGATCCAGGAAGTCGCCACATATTATGTCTAAATCGTGTGACCTGGAGAAGACGTTGTGACGTCGAGCGCGGCTCCAATCCACGATCCCGCGAGGAAGAGAGTTGAGAGTTTTAACCTCGATTTCAAGTTGTGGCAAATTTGGGGCAGTTTTCAAATGGAAGATGAACATCTCTGTCTGTTATTTAACTATTTGTTTATAGTTTTGGTTTCAGGTTCAGTTTCTCAAGATGACGTCTCCGCGCTCGGAATGAATTCTAATATGCATGACGCCCTGGTGCCACGTGATGGAGAAGATCCAAAATGAACAGGGACACAGCCTTAAGTCTCACATAAACCCATGACCTGGCCCATCTTAATATCATTGTTGTTCTGGTGGTGTTAGTGTAGGATTAGATAAGCCCCCTTCCCCACTTCCCTTTGGATGGTTATCCCCGTCGGCCATATCACCTGAGGTGGGTGTCGACGTAAAAATGAACCAAATGAATGGTGGCCAGAGCCGGAAGTACTTCTTTACAAATTCTTCGACACAGATTTTTTTCCAAAATTCGTGTTCATTGTGTGTGTCTGGCCACACAACTGTATGAGCTTCCCGTGTATTCACAGTACATACTGTCTTCCTTCAGTTCTAACTTGAAGACACATCTTTCTGTCAGCAGTGATGTCCCCTCTATGTGCCCACCCTTCGTCCCACTCCCCTCCTGTCCTTCCACCTCCCCCGGTGTGCACGTGCTGTGTGCCTTGGAGTGCTTGCCATGCCAGTGAATGTTTTAGTGGATGAATAGAATGTGCTTTGGTTTGATTTGTATATTAAGATTTGGCGCCCTACAAATACCATCATCATCATCATCGTCATCATCACCATTATTTATTATTATTACTATTATCATTATTATTATTATTATTATTATTATTGCCTATCAATTAACATCAGGAAGAGAGTTCTTGAATGTTATGTAGAACCAAACTGTTGTACGGATGTGAGGCGTGGACACTCAACAAGCAAAGCCAGAACAAGATTGAGGCAGCCGAGATGTGGTTTGTAAGAAGAATGTTGAGAGTTCCATGGACAGCAAAGAAAACAAACGAGACAGTTTTGATGGAGGTAGACACAAATAGATCATTCATTATGAAGATTAGGAAAAGACAGTCAACATTCATAGGCCATTTTATGAGGAAGGGCGATTTGGAGCACCTGGTCACAACGGGAAAGCTGGAGGGAAAAAGAACACCAGGTAGACCCAGGAAGAAAATGCTAGACGGACTTGCGGAATGGCTGAAGGCGAGGAGGATGGAGGAGATGCTTGGGGCAACAAGAGGTAGAGACAGATGGAAGTCCATGCATGATCGCCAACGCCATGCGGCAGGGCAACTGATGATGATGATCATCATCATCATCATCATTATTATTATTATATTATTATTATTATCATTATTATTATATTTATTATCATTATTATTATCATCATCATCATCATATCATCATTATTATCATCATAATTATCTTTTATTGTTATTATCTTTAGTAGTAGTAGTAGAAGTAGTAGTAGTAGTATTGTTATCATTATTGTTGTTATTAATAGTATCATTATTATTGTTATTGTTGTTGTTATTATCATTATTATTATTATTGTAATAAAAATGTCTGGAGTTTTAAAGGGTTGTTTAAGAGAGATTCATAGCAGTCGGACAATACCATATGTGCTCCACCCAAATCTGCCAGCAATCAATCCCAAGGTCAACACGGGCAATAGTTCAGAGCAGACAATCCACCTTACTATTTATATCTATGATATCCACCACTGGTTTGTGAGCAGATCGAACAGATTGGCATCGATAAGAACATGGTTGTGCTGCCAAGAGAATCAGTCAAGCGAGACAGGAGCAGGGTCAAGGTGCTGTGTGTTGGTGCCAGACTGTGCATGACAGACATCGACCCACCATCTTTGTGTTAATGTTGACAGGGTAATGACTGTATTTCATGCTGATATTGCGAGGATTGTACATGATGTTGATATGACAAGCATTGTGATATGATAATACAAATTGTATTTATGTTGATATGATTAGCATTGTGTTAATACTGATATACAAGATTGTATTAATTGTTGATATGATCTAGCATTGTGTTTAATATTGATATGACAAGGATTGTACATAATTTTGATATGACAAGGATTGTAATGTTGATATGACAAGAAATTGTACATAATTTTGATATAAGGATTGTAATGTTGATATGATTAGGATTGTAATGTTGATATGACAAGGATTGTACATAATTTTGATATGACAAGGATTGTAATGTTGATATGACAAGGATTGTACATAATTTTGATATAAGGATTGTAATGTTGATATGACAAGGATTGTAATGTTGATATGACAAGGATTGTACATAATGTTGATATGACAAGGATTGTACATAATGTTGATTTGACAAGGATTGTAATGTTGATATGACAAGGATTGTAATATGTTGATATGACAAGGATTGCAATGTTGATTATGGACAAGGATTTGTAAAATTGTGTGATATGACAAGAATTGTAACATAATGTTGATATGACAAGGATTGTAATGTTGATATGACAAGGATTGTAATGTTGATATGACAAGGATTGTAATGTTGATATGGCAAGGATTGTAATGTTGATATGGCAAGGATTGTAATGTTGATATGACAAGGATTGTAATGTTGATATGGCAAGGATTGTAATGTTGATATGACAAGGATTGTACATAATGTTGATATGGCAAGGATTGTAATGTTGATATGACAAGGATTGTAATGTTGATATGACAAGGATTGTAATGTTGATATGACAAGGATTGTAATGTGATATGGCAAGGATTGTAATGTTGATATGACAAGGATTGTAATGTTGATATGACAAGGATTGTAATGTTGATATGACAAGGATTGTACATAATTTTGATATGACAAGGATTGTAATGTTGATATGACAAGGATTGTAATGTTGATATGACAAGGATTGTAATGTTGATATGACAAGGATTGTAATGTTGATATGACAAGGAATTGTACATAATGTTGATTGGCAAGGACTGTAATGTTGATATGACAAGGATTGTAATGTTGATATGACAAGGATTGTAATGTTGATATGACAAGGATTGTAATGTTGATATGACAAGGATTGTACATAATGTTGATATGACAAGGATTGTACATAATGTTGATATGACAAGGATTGTAATGTTGATATGACAAGGATTGTACATAATGTTGATATGACAAGGATTGTAATGTTGATATGACAAGGATTGTACATAATGTTGATATGACAAGGATTGTACATAATGTTTGATATGGCAAGGATTGTGCATAATGTTGATATGACAAGGATTGTAATGTTGATATGACAAGGATTGTACATAATGTTGATATGACAAGGATTGTGCATAATGTTGATATGACAAGGATTGTAATGTTGATATGACAAGGATTGTAATGTTGATATGACAAGGATTGTAATGTTGATATGACAAGGATTGTAATGTTGATATGACAAGATTGTAATGTTGATATGACAGGATTGTACATAATGTTGATATGGCAAGGATTGTAATAATGTTGATATGACAAAGATTGTAATGTTGATATGACAAGGATTGTAATGTTGATATGACAAGGATTGTAATGTTGATATGACAAGGATTGTACATAATGTTGATATGACAAGGATTGTAATGTTGATATGACAAGGATTGTAATGTTGATATGACAAGGATTGTAATGTTGATATGACAAGGATTGTACATAATTTTGATATGACAAGGATTGTAATGTTGATATGACAAGGATGGTAATGTTGATATGACAAGGATTGTAATGTTGATATGACAAGGATTGTACATAATGTTGATATGACAAGGATTGTAATGTTGATATGACAAGGATTGTAATGTTGATATGACAAGGATTGTACATATGTTGATATGACAAGTATTGTAATGTTGATATGACAAGGATGGTAATGTTGATATGACAAGTATTGTAATGTTGATATGACAAGTATTGTAATGTTGATATGACAAGGATTGTAATGTTGATATGACAAGGATTGTAATGTTGATATGACAAGGATTGTACATAATGTTGATATGACAAGGATTGTAATGTTGATATGACAAGGATTGTAATGTTGATATGACAAGGATTGTACATAATGTTGATATGACAAGGATTGTAATGTTGATATGACAAGGATTGTAATGTTGATATGACAAGGATTGTAATGTTGATATGACAAGGATTGTAATGTTGATATGACAAGGATTGTACATAATTTGATATGGCAAGGATTGTAATGTTGATATGACAAGGATTGTAATGTTGATATGGCAAGGATTGTAATGTTGATTGACAAGGATTGTACATATGTTGATATGACAAGGATTGTAATGTTGATATGACAAGGATTGTAATGTTGATATGACAAGGATTGTAATGTTGATATGACAAGGATTGTACATAATGTTGATATGACAAGGATTGTAATGTTGATATGACAAGGATTGTAATGTTGATATGACAAGGATTGTACATAATGTTGATATGACAAGGATTGTAATGTTGATATGACAAGGATTGTAATGTTGATATGACAAGGATTGTAATGTTGATATGGCAAGGATTGTAATGTTGATATGACAAGGATTGTAATGTTGATATGACAAGGATTGTAATGTTGATATGACAAGGATTGTAATGTTGATATGACAAGGATTGTATAATGTTGATATGACAAGGATTGTAATGTTGATATGACAAGGATTGTAATGTTGATATGACAAGGATTGTAATGTTGATATGACAAGGATTTTTAATGTTGATATGACAAGGATTGTACATAATGTTGATATGACAAGGATTGTAATGTTGATATGACAAGGATTGTAATGTTGATATGGCAAGGATTGTAATGTTGATATGACAAGGATTGTACATAATTTTGATATGACAAGGATTGTAATGTTGATATGACAAGGATTGTAATGTTGATATGACAAGGATTGTAATGTTGATACGGCAAGGATTGTAATGTTGATATGACAAGGATTGTAATGTTGATATGACAAGGATTGTAATGTTGATATGACAAGGATTGTAATGTTGATATGACAAGGATTGTACATAATGTTGATATGACAAGGATTGTAATGTTGATATGACAAGGATTGTAATGTTGATATGACAAGGATTGTAATGTTGATATGCAAGGATTGTAATGTTGATATTACAAGGATTGTACATAATTTTGATATGACAAGGATTGTAATGTTGATATGACAAGGATTGTAATGTTGATATGACAAGGATTGTAATGTTGATATGACAAGGATTGTAATAATGTTGATATGACAAGGATTGTAATGTTGATATGACAAGGAATGTAATGTTGATATGACAAGGATTGTAATGTTGATATGACAAGGATTGTAATGTTGATATGACAAGGATTGTAATGTTGATATGACAAGGATTGTAATGTTGATATGACAAGGATTGTACATAATGTTGATATGACAAGGATTGTAATGTTGATATGACAAGGATTGTAATGTTGATATGACAAGGATTGTAATGTTGATATGACAAGGATTGTAATGTTGATATGGCAAGGATTGTAATGTTGATATGACAAGGATTGTAATGTTGATATGACAAGGATTGTAATGTTGATATGACAAGGATTGTACATAATGTTGATATGACAAGGATTGTATAATGTTGATATGACAAGGATTGTAATGTTGATATGACAAGGATTGTAATGTTGATATGACAAGGATTGTAATGTTGATATGGCAAGGATTGTGTATAATTTTGAATAACATGGATTGTGGATAATGCTGGCATGACAAAAATTGTACAAAAGATAGATACGGCAAAGATTGTATTCAATGTTGATGTGGTATGTAATGTATTTGATATAAATATAGCATGGATTTTACTCAGTATTCATATGGCATGGTTTTGCGTTTGATGACGAGGTAAAATGCATCTTGCCGTTTTATTAGAAAATGCAGACAAAATGCATGTGATCTGTTAGAAAAACTGCAGACAAAATGCATGTGATTGTTAGAAAAACTGCAGACAAAATGCATGTGATCTGTTAGAAAAACTGCAGACAAAATGCATGTGATCTGTTAGAAAAACTGCAGACAAATGCATGTGATCTGTTAGAAAAACTGCAGACAAAATGCATGTGATCTGTTAGAAAACTGCAGACAAAATGCATGTGATCTGTTAGAAAAACTGCAGACAAAATGCATGTGATCTGTTAGAAAAACTGCAGACAAAATGCATGTGATCTGTTAGAAAAACTGCAGACAAAATCCATGTGATCTGTTAGAAAAACTGCAGACAAAATGCATGTGATCTGTTAGAAAAACTGCAGACAAAATCCATGTGATCTGTTAGAAAAACTGCAGACAAAATCCATGTGATTTCTGAACAGCCATGGATCTGCCCCTATCCATCAGCAGTGGGGCGACACTTTGACGTCATCAAGACAGATGGGGAAGATTGGGAGGTAGCGGTTGTCCATCTTTACTTCAACATCATCCATCAACTTCTTGTTTTACATGTTCTTTGTATAACTGACGTCAGTTGTGTGATTCTCATCCATGTGGAGTTTGTGACGTCAGTGGAACATGTTCTGTGACGCTGATGACGTTACTGCTAACAGGTACATGCCGCTGTTAGATCTTTTCTCCAAATGATCAATCTGCTTTTTGTTCAGTAGAAGAAAGAAACAGCACAGCAAAAGAACAGATAACAGGATCTATAATAGTTAACCCTTTGACTCCCACACCCTGTCTACCAACACCCTGCATTGCCAACCTTGTTAGCAAAACAAAAACTTAACCCGTTGACTCCCTCGCCCT
>CM060312.1:8114131-8121631 GCA_030674185.1 Monoplex corrugatus | reverse complement strand
AAATGATTATATCTAGTCATATCTGATCACCTTTTGTCTCTGTACGAATCCTGAATGGCCATTAATTATTAAACAATTACATGCTTGTCTTTGAGTAAACGATATCGACAAATGCAATAACTCGATATTTGTGATATACGTGAAAATGGTGACAGACTCTCTCGTCGATCTCTGATTTTCACATAGTAAATCGATTGTGATGAATAAATCAAAGAAATTAATCAATCGATAGTTTACAGCAGGAATCTTATGTCATGTTTCGTCCATCATTGAAACTGGACTAACTATACACACAGTATACGCACAGCAAAGATAACCAGTCTGTCTAAATACACACTGGAAGAAGAAGAAGAAAACTAACTATACGCACAGCAAAGAGAACAGGTCTGTCTAAATACTCACTGAACTAACTATACGCACAGCAAAGAGAACAGGTCTGTCTAAATACTCACTGGACTAACTATACGCACAGCAAAGAAAACCAGTCTGTCTAAATACACACTAGACTAATTACACGCACAGCAAAGAGAACAGGTCTGTCTAAATACACACTGAACTAACTATACGCACAGCAAAGAGAACCAGTCTGTCTAAATACACACTGGACTAACTATACGCACAGCAAAGAGAACAGGTCTGTCTAATACACACTAGACTAACTATACGCACAGCAAAGAGAACAGGTCTGTCTAAATACACACTGGACTAACTATACGCACAGCAAAGAGAACAGGTCTGTTTAAATACACACTAGACTAATTATACGCACAGCAAAGAGAACAGGTCTGTCTAATACACACTAGACTAACTATACGCACAGCAAAGAGAACAGGTCTGTCTAAATACACACTGGACTAACTATACGCACAGCAAAGAGAACAGGTCTGTCTAAATACACACTGGACTAACTATACGCACAACAAAGAGAACAGGTCTGTCTAAATACACACTGGACTAACTATACGCACAGCAAAGAGAACAGATCTGTCTAAATACACACTGAACTAACTATACGCACAGCAAAGAGAATAGGTCTGTCTAAATACACACTGAACTAACTATACGCACAGCAAAGAGAACCAGTCTGTTGTATTAACTATACGCACAGCAAAGAGAACAGGTCTGTCTAAATACACACTGGACTAACTATACGCACAGCAAAGAGAACAGGTCTGTCTAAATACACACTGGACTAACTATACGCACAGCAAAGAGAACAGGTCTGTCTAAATACACACTGGACTAACTATACGCACAGCAAAGAGAACAGGTCTGTTTAAATACACACTGGACTAACTATACGCACAGCAAAGAGAACAGGTCTGTCTAAATACACACTGGACTAACTATACGCACAGCAAAGAGAACAGGTCTGTCTAAATACACACTGGACTAATTATACGCACAGCAAAGAGAACAGGTCTGTCTAAATACACACTGGACTAACTATACGCACAGCAAAGAGAACAGGTCTGTCTAAATACTCACTGGACTAACTATACGCACAGCAAAGAGAACAGGTCTGTCTAAATACACACTGGACTAATTATACGCACAGCAAAGAGAACAGGTCTGTCTAAATACACACTGGACTAATTATACGCACAGCAAAGAGAACAGGTCTGTCTAAATACACACTGAACTAACTATACGCACAGCAAAGAGAACCAGTCTGTCTAAATACACACTGGACTAACTATACGCACAGCAAAGAGAACAGGTCTGTCTAAATACACACTGGACTAACTATACGCACAGCAAAGAGAACAGATCTGTTTAAATAGACACTGGACTAATTATACGTACAGCAAAGAGAACAGGTCTGTCTAAATACACACTGGACTAATTATACGCACAGCAAAGAGAACAGATCTGTTTAAATAGACACTAGACTAACTATACGTACAGCAAAGAGAACAGGTCTGTCTAAATACACACTGGACTAACTATACACACAGCAAAGAAAACCAGTCTGTCTAAATACACACTGGACTAACTATACGCACAGCAAGGAGGACAGGTCTGTCTAAAAACACAGTAACAGTCGACTGTGAACAAGCCAGGAAGGGAAATTAGTCCCATGTACCATTGCACAGGCGGTGACGCCTGTTGTGGCATTTTGCCAAAGGCTGACTGACACCCTCTTAACCCTTTGACTTCCGCACCCTATCCACCAACTGCAAAAACTTGTATGAAGCTGTGGAAAGGGTGAGGGAATCAAAGGGTTAAGTTTTTTATTTGCTTGCGTGGTTGGCAATGCAGGATGCTGGTGGACAGGGTGCGGGAGTCAAAGGGTTAAATAAAGAGGTTGTTACTGCCATGTGTGTTATAGATGTTGTACATTGCTTGTGTGTCAATTAATTTCACACTTTACTGTGTTTGTGAGTTTATAGAAGAGAAGAGTGGCGGAATGGTTCAGACGTTCGCCCACCAGTAACTAAACTCCAGGTTCCAGGGTTCGCTCCCTGTTGAGGCCTTGACTTTTATCCTCCGTTTGACCAGAAAATCGAACTGAACGTCTAATCCTTCGAAATGGGACCAAAAACGAGTCGGACTCATAAGCCTTTTGGCCTGCGCACGCTCAAGATCCCACAGGAATTGAAAATCGTGAAGAGCAGGGCATTGCCCGGCTGCCTTGATATAAAACATTGAAGACAGGTTGATTTCCCAGGTCCCTTCCCTTAAAGATCAATTAGTCTTCTTGCCTCTCTGAAGCCTTGGTTAAAAAAAATTAGGTGGCGCTGCATTGCGGCGACGCGCTCTCAAAAGGAAGAGCAGTCCGAGTTTCACGTGGTAAGTCTGCTGTGACAAAAGAAAGGAACATGAATAAATATGAATATGAAGGAAATGAATATCATTATCTCCTATCATCATCCACTCTGCTTCTGACACTCATCATTATGTACCCTGACGCATAGCGTTGACGATCATAGCCCTCAACACGAATCTATCCCTTGTTGCCGCAAGCACATCTTCCACTCTCCCTGTCCTCAGTCACCCTGCAAGTCCGTCCAATATTTTCTCCCTGGGTCTACCTGGTGCTCTTTTTCCCCTTCTTACACTGCTTGTTTACAAATTCCTCGATATAGATGTACCAGTCGACTGCCGCTCATGTTCTGTGTGTGATCGATATAAATGGAATGAGCTTTTCCTGTCTATTCGACGGTCACATACTCTGTCTTCCTTCAAGTCTAACTTGAAGACATAGATTTCTGTCCAGCAGTGATGTCCTCCTCTGTGTTCCCATCCTGTCGTCCCTCTCCCCTCCTGTCCTCCCTCTTTCAGTGAGCGTGTGCTGTGTGTCTTCAAGTTTCTGTCGTTGTCAGTGAATTTTGCAGCGAAAGATGAGAGTATGCACTTCGATATGATTTGTATGTCAAAATCTGGTGCCTTATAAATATCATTATGATGATTGGTAGTAGTAGTAGTAGTAGTAGTAACAGTAGTAGTAACAGTAGTAGTGGTAGTACCAGTAGCAGAAGCAGCAACAACAGCATTAGCAGCAGTAGTAGTAGTATCATTATTATCATTATTACAGTCTTTCTAATCTTTGTTGATGTTGGATGTTTAATGTGTAACATAAACTGCTTAAAAAGTACCAAAAAATGATAATAACAATGATAATCTAAGTGTCAAGAAGTCATGTTTATAACAACAATGATACGCACATTCAGTCTTTTTTTTTCATGAGAAGTAGTAAAAATAATGCAGCATGTTTCAACACAGAGATATATGTAGACAGAGGAAAGCTTGAAAATTGAAAGCTTGCGAGAGAGGAGTGTGGGGGGGGGGGAAAGAGAGTGAAAGAGAGACAGGCAGAGTGATAGACAGACAGAGACAGAGAGATATAGAGAAAGCGACATACAAACAGGCAGAGACAGAAAGAAAGAGACAGAGATACAGAAACAACAGAGATAAAGCAAAAGACAGACAGACAGACAGACAGAGAGACAGACAGACAGACAGACAGAGAGACAGACAGACAGACAGACAGAAAGACAGACAGACAGACAGACAGACAGAGACAAACCACCTTTATCTGAACACAAGATGTGTGATGTGGGCGGGGATGAAAGAGAGAGGAAACAAAACCTGCTTTGTTTGTAAAGAATAGCATTATTAAGACGAGTTCCTCTCATTAGACAGCTAGAAATATACCACGTACCCTCCGCTCTGCCTCCGATCCTCTGACTTTTCGCTTTCCACGCACTAAGCTCAATACCTATGGTCCACGAGCCTTCTCTGTTTCTGGTCCACTCTCCTGGAACAAACTTCCTCTCTCAGTCCGTCAACAACCTACTTTTGTCTCCTTCAAGTCCGCTCTCAAAACTCACCTTTTCTCCTCTACATAAAATCCTGACCTCACTCAATCCCCTCTGTAGCCTGTCTCCACTCGGAGGGGAATCACATTGTTATAATATATAATTGTATATGATGTGCTCTCTATGGTTTTCCATTGCTTTTATTCTTGCTTTTATTGCTTTTATTCTTTCTCCCCATTTGTAGCCATGCGTGTGTGTGTGTGTGTGTGTGGTGTGTGTGTGTGTGTGTACGTGCGTGCGTGTGCGTGCGTACGTGCGTGCGTGCGTGCGTGCGTGTGTGTCTGTTTCAGCGCTTAGATTTGATTTTATCAAGATTTTGCGCTATATAAATATTGTAATTATTAATTATTATTATTATTAGAAATATGGCGATAACAGTGCTTGTAAGGAACCATGGCATTATAAAACCCGTTATCTGCCTACCAGTACTTGTCTGCTTTCGGGGCACAAAGCTTCCAGCAAGAACACAAAAGACCGGACAATGAACGCTGTTTGATTATCACTAGTGATACTACCACGTGGGCCAGTGATCGACCGACTCCATTTTACAATGCTTGTTAGAGGAAAATGTCAGGACGGGATACCAAAGCTGAAAATATCACTGACTTTCACTTCAGTTCAGCCGAGTGATTCTGAATGTGTATTGCCGAAGGTAGTCATCCGAAATAAGTGAAATCGCCCACGTTCACGCAAACAGGAACCGAAAAAAACACGAAAAAAAAAAAGAATCAGAACGCGTATTTAATGCAACCAGACAAGACAGCCGCAAATTTTCGACCAGTTGGCCTGTGTCAAGCGTAAGAGTAAGACAACAACAATATAAAAAAAACATCAAACAACAAATACAAAAATTAGGAGAAAAAGGGCAAAACTTCCCTGCTGCTTCGTCCAGTAGAAGAGAAGATAGTCAAGCCATGTTAACGATGTTTCATTCATGAAACAATGACTTTTTTCCCCTCATGCAAGTCGCCCAAGATCGATCAGTGTATAATTTCAGTTTCATTTTCTCAAGATGATGTCTCCATGCTCGGAATGAATTCCATATGTAATGACTCCACTGCTGTCATGTAATGGAGAAGATCTAGAATGATCATGGCACAAGCGTTGAGTCTGCACACAAACCACATGAGCTGTTCAGGTCCTGAAGTCCTACCTAACATATGGGTTTTGTATCATATTTGTATCTACGGTCAGAATGAGCAATGTAATGATTTTATATCGCTCTTCAGTTCAGTACATCATCATCATCATCATCATCATATGCCCTGCTGCATGGACGTTAGCGATCATGGCCCCTCCTCCATACGAATCCATCCCTTGTCGCTGCAAGTACATCTCCCACCCTCTCTGTCCTCAACCACTCTGCAAGTCCGTCCAATATTTTCTCCTTGGGTCTACAGCATAGCAAAAGTATATTTTCAGATACTATAAAATCGACAGCAATTTGTGATTTGAATGGCATGCATTTTCTCTTTCACAGTGAAAGATGCAATACATTCAATGTTCAATTGTTATCAGTTCAGTCTGCCTGTAATCAAGACGGCGTCATTATCAAATTGAGAAATTGTTTTTGAAACATGTATGATATGTATGTACATGTACATAAATCACTTAGATAAAGTACATAATTAAAATGCTTTGTAAACATACCTGTGCATTGAGACCAAATCATATATTGAGTGAAACTTCATACTGGTCTTATACGTATCAAATTAAATTAGGATTATAAAGAGATTTTATAGAGCATAGTTTTTACCCAGTTGAACGAAACATACACATGCACACACGCGCGCACGCACGCACAAACACACACACGCACACACACACACACACACACACACACACACACACACACACACACACACACACACACACACACACACACACACAGTGCAGATGCTGATTAAGAAAAGATAATGCCATTAATTCCATCTTGACATAACTAGGTTACCATAGAAGGATACCCGTCTATACTTCCCAAAGGTCATCATCGGTCAAAATCAGGTCTGAGACTGGATCCCTGGTGACTCTAAGGTATTGACCAGCTTGGTGTGATCAAGTGCAAGTATCTACGTAAAAGAAAGGCTGACTTAACCCTTTGACTCCGCACCCTATCCACTAACTGCAAAAAAACTTAACCCTTTGACTCTCTCACTCTATCCACCAGCTTCCTGCAGGAAGCTGGTGGATAGAGTGAGAGAGTCAAAGGGTTAAGTTTTTGCTTCGCTAGCATGGTTGAGTATGCAGGGTGTTGGTGGACAGAGTGCGGGAGTCAAAGGGTTAAACCATGTCTATTCTGGGTGTGGTGGTGTGGTGCAACAGGGGAAATCAACTGACAAGAGCAGGTAATTGACAAGATGTTCACCTCTCTGACCTCTCCAATTACACCATTAAGCTGTATACCAGCAGTATCAACGTGTTGTTTGTCAGTCCTCTGTTATTCAACAAAGAAAAGTCAGTAGCGTTGGACTGGACTGGGAGATTGTACAAGGCATGTTCAAAATCTATATATATATATATATAATATATATATATACATTCAAACACACAGCACGCACACATATATAGATACATACCGCACACACGCACGCACGCGCGCACACACACATACATATATACATGCATATATACATACATACATACATACATACATACATACATACATACATACGTACGTACGTACACATGTATGCATACATGCATACATGCATACATACATACATACATAATACATACATACGTACGTACATACATACACACATACACACATACTCACATACGTACACACACATACATACATACATACATACATACATACATACATACATACATACACACACACATACATACATACATACATACATACATACATACATACATACATACATACATACATACATACATGCATGCATGCATGCATACATAGACACCACACATACTGTACACATTACACTCCCAACACACACCACACACACACACACAACACAATCTCTCTCTCCTTCTCCCTCTCTCTCTAATTATATAATATATATATATTATATATATTATAATACATACTATATATATATATTATACATACTACATACGTACATACATACGTACATACATACATACATACATATCACTCTATCTTTATCTATCTATCCATCCATCTATCTATGTATCTATGTATTTATCT
>CM060312.1:8104131-8109131 GCA_030674185.1 Monoplex corrugatus | reverse complement strand
ATATTTTTCAGTTTCAGTTTCTCAAGATGACGTCTCCGTGCTCAGAATGAATTCCATATCGTCAAAGGTGCCATGTGTATGGGGATCATGGCACAAACCTTAAGCCTGCCCATAAACCCATGAGCTGGCCAGGTCTTGAGTACCTATCTAGCCTAGTCTACGTTTTATACTAGTATTGTATTGTATCAACCATATCATTGGAATAGATACTCCGTTGTGCTAACGTCGTCTTTCCTTTTTGTCTCACATAGACAAGGGAAACCACTACCTTTGTGCGTAGACTAAATGCTAGAGCAACATACACACACACACACACACACAGAGACCACACACACACACACACAGACCACACACACACACACACACACACACAGACCACACACACACACACACAGACCACACACACACACACACACACACACACACACACACACACACACACACACACACACACACACACACACACACACACACAAATGACACAATCAGCCCACACAGCTGGCCAGAGATGAATGGCTGAGTTTCAAGTATGACTGGACTTTATTCACTGTCATTAATGCTGCCTAGTGACAAATCACGGAATTCCCCTTAACTCTCTCTACACAACTCTAAGAAATTTGAAAGTGGTTGCCCTTGAAACCATGTACCTGGTCCTCTAGCCTGAAACACTTTTCCAAAGGATGAACGTTGCAAACCAACAGCTTAGTACTGTTAACGGAGAATTGAAGGGTTGCCACTCTAAAACACAGTTTATTGAAAGCAAGATTGGAAGTTCCTCTTTCTCACAGTTAATAGCTTATACACTGCCAGTGGCTGAACTTGACATCCAGCAGGATACTGAACAACGCCATCATTTTATTTTAAAACACCGTCAAAAAGAGTTAAATAGATCACACTGGCATACTGGCGACACTTGCAGTACAATGCACTGCCATAGAGCCTTCCTGGACATTATTTGATGTCGCCAACCAAACTGGGACAATTAGTAACAACAGTGGACTTCTCTAATCCCGTTATGATTGTATCAGTGCAGTCCATTTCTGTCGTGGACCTGACATGCTTTGTCAATTTACATAACATCCAGTTTGTTTCAGTTTCTATTTACATTATGTGGAATTTGTTCAAAAGAGATTCATCACACTTGGACAATTCCATTTGCACTCCACCCACTTTTGTTATATGCCAGCTTCCCAAACAACAAAAAGCAAAACACATAAACAAACAACAACCAAAAAACACATAACAAAACAAAGCATAACAAAAAGCAAACAACAAATTTTCGGCCAACTGGCCTTTGTCAAGCGTGAACAAAAGACAAAACAACAACAACAAACAAAACAAACAACAACAAACAACAATAACAAACAACAAACAACACAAACAACAAACAAAAACAAAAACAAAACAAAACAAACAACAAACACAACAAAAACAACAAAACAAAAACAAAATAACAAACAACAAACACAAACACATAACAAACAACCACAAACAACAAACAACATAACAAACAACAACACAAATCAAAACAACACCAACACAACAACAAACAAACAAAAACAAACAACAACACAACAAAAAACAAACAACAAACAACACAAACACATAACAACACAAACAACAAAAAACAAAAACAATAACAAACAACAAAAACAAACAACAAAAACAAAAACAAAAACAACAAACAACAAACAACAACAAAAACAAACAACAACAACAAACAAACAACACAACACAAAAACAAACAACAAAAACAAACAACAAACAACAAATAACAAACAACAAACAACAAACAAACAACAAAACAAACAACAAACAACAAATAACAAACAACAAACAACAACAACAAACAACAAACAAAAACAAACAAACAACAAACAACAACAACAAACAACAAAAACAAACACAAACAACAAACAACAAACAACAAACAACAAACAACAAACAACAAACAACAAACAACAACAAACAAAACAAACAACAAACAACAAATAACAAACAAACAACAAAACAACAAACACAACAACAAACAACAAAACAAACAACAAACAACAAACAACAAACAACAAACAACAAACAACAAACAACAAACAACAAAACAACACAAAACAAACAACAAACAACAAACAACAAACAACAAATAACAAACAACAAAAACAAAAACAAACAACAAACAACAATAACAAACAACAAAAACAAAACAAACAACAAACAACAAAACAACAAAAACAAACAAACAAAACAACAAACAAATAACAAAACAAAAACAAAAACAAAACACAAACAACAACAAACAAACAACAAATAACAAAACACAAACAACAAACAAACAACAACAAACAAACAAACAAAACAACAAACAACAATAACAACAACAACAAAAACAAACAAATAACAACAAAAACAAATAACAAACAACAAACAAAAACAAACAACAAATAACAAACAACAAACAACAATAACAAAACAACAAAACAACAACAACAACAAAACAAAAACAAATAACAACAACAATAACAAACAACAAAAACAAACAACAAACAACAAATAACAAACAACAAAACAACAACAAACAACAACAACAAACAACAATAACAAACAACAAAAACAAACAACAAACAACAAACAACAAATAACAAACAACAAACAAACAAACAACAAACAACAAAAACAAACAACAAATAACAATACAAACAACAACAATAACAACACAACAAACAACAACACAATAACAAACAACAAACAACAAATAACAAACAACAAACAACAAATACAACAAATAGCAAACAACAAACAACAACAAACAACAAATAACAAACAACAAAAACAAACAACAAATAACAAAAGCAAACAAACAAACAACAATAACAAAACAAATAACAATAACAAACAACAAACAACAAAAAACAATAACAAACAAACAAACAACAAAAACAAACAAACAACAAACAAATAACAACAAAAACAACAAAATAAAACAACAAACAAACAAACAACAAACAAACAACAATACAAATAACAAACAACAAACAACAATAACAACAACAAAACACAATAACAATAACAAACAACAAACAACAAAAACAAACAACAATAACAACATAACAACAACAACGAAACAACAAAAGACAAACAACAAACAACAAAACAAATAACAAACAACAAAACAACAACAAACAACAAACAAACAACAAAAACAATAACAAACAACAAACAACAAAAACAAACAACAAACAACAAATAACAAACAACAAAAACAAAACAAACAAACAACAAAACAAACAACAAACAACAATAACAAACAACAAAACAACAACAAAACAAACAAATAACAAACAAAAACAACAAAAACAAACAAACAAAACAAATAACAAACAACAAAAACAAAAACAAAAACAATAACAAACAACAAACACAAAAACAAACAAAAAACAAATAACAAACAACAAAACAACAAAACAAAAAACAAAAACAAAAACAATAACAAACAACAAACAACAAATAACAAAAACAAACAACAAAACAAAACAAACACATAAAAAACATGGACAACCAACCAGACGTCTGTGTTGTCTGAAAGAACAGAAGACAATGACTGACATGAAATCATAAAAAAAAAATGTGTGGGTGGTGGGGAAAGACAACGGGAAGTTTGGTTGTTTTTCAACTGATTTTTCTGCTTGTTGCTTGTTACCCGTTCTATGCTTTCTTACGTTTACACTTGACAAAGGCAAATTGGCTGAAAATGAGAGCCTGTCTTGTCAGGTTATATTAAATACGTGTTTTGATTCTGTTTTTTCTTTTTTTTTTTTTGGCTGTTTTTTTTTTTGCGCCTGTCTTGTCGGGTTATACTAAGTACACATTCTGATTCTATTTTCATGGGGGGGGGGGGGGGGGTTCTTCTGGTTCCTGTTTGAACGCAGGTGGTGACACTTATTTTGGATTGATGCCACAGGATAGAACTGAAGTGAAGACATGAGATCTTGTGCTTATGGCTTTATCAAAAGAGCCAGACAGCCCATGCTCTGCAGAGTTGGGGCATATGGAATTTGTAATGAGTGCAGAAACCCTGTCTATAGAAAATCTGACAATGTTCCACTCCTACAAGAAAAACAAGAATGACTGCAGTTGAGATGAGAAATTGTTATGAAAAAGAAATATGCCATATTAACTTCTGGGGGGCCATGGCCATTATGAATACATATTGTGTCCCATCCTCAGAGCCCATCTCATTCTTCTGGACCGTTACACTGTCTCTGATCATTACCCGTCGTGCTTGTGGTTTCCGGTGCAGCCATAATCATGTCGCCACACCCACCCACGAGCCGTCATCAATCAGACAAACACTGGAACTACATCAAAGATAACAATGGCGCGTACTTCTGCAGCAGGGAATGGAATGTTTTGGTGCTTTCCCTGAATCAGAAATCACAGAAGCATGAGGAGATAGGAGTGGTGTGGAAGGTGGGGAAGGGTGAAGGAGGGGCGGCAGACAGACAATGTTAAATGGTGGGGGTGAAAAGAGAGAGAGTGGACTGCTGTGAGGATGGTGGTACGTTTCTGGGACGGTGGATCAATATGTAGGGCTTTGGCTGAGGGATGTGAGGTGGTGGGGGTGATAGACAGCATGTGGGAGGGGTTGGGATAATGAGTTACGTGAATGGACTTCCCGAGTGCGGTTACGTAGCGTGTCAGTGCAGTCCATTTGTGTCAGTGGACCTGACATGCTTTGTCTATTTACACAAGATACAAGATCCATTTGTTTTTTATTCTTTTTACATTATGTGGGGAAAAAAACGATGTGATGTGTGATTGTTTATGTCTGCTGATCTTTTGGGTGGACAGAGAGGATATACTTGAGGAAATGTTGTGACCATGTTTTTGGGTGGTTTTTTTGGGGTTTTTTTTTACTTTAATTTGATAAATACAGCTTGGTATGTGGCTGATTATGTCTGTTAGTCTTACCAGTGGGATGGAGTGGGTGGCTTCGAGAAATTTTG
>CM060312.1:8081631-8091631 GCA_030674185.1 Monoplex corrugatus | reverse complement strand
TGTCCTTAGTAAGCTGGATCAGAACAGGCATTGTTGAATTCTGCTGAAGTGACCCAGCAGCAATGCAGGGTCTCCTGTGGTGAGTGGCCTAATGGCGATTTCACTTTTCTGGCTCCCAAGGGCTTCCAGGCACTGGGATCTCGATTGAGTTAATGTAGGGCTGGTGGAGTGTTGTGGTGCTAGACTGACAGGCGTGAGGCCGGCCGGCGCCTCTGGGATAATGCAGAAGTCAGAACAACAAGCAAACAACACACAAACAACACACACAAAACACACAAACACACAAACACACAAACACACAAACAAACAAACACACAAAACACACAAACAAACAAACAAACACACAAACAACACAAACACACAAACAAACAAACAAACACAAACACACAAACAACAAACAAACACACAAACAAACACACACACAAACAAACACACACACAAACAAACACACACACAAACAAACACAACACAAACAAACACACACACACAACAAAACACACAAACAAACACACACACAAACAAACACACACACACAACAAACACACACAAACAAACACACACACAAACAACACACACAAAAAACAAACACACACACACACAAACAAACACCAACAAACAAACACACACACAAACAAACACACACACAAACAAACACACACAAACAAACACACACACAAACAAACACACAAACAAACAAACACACACACAAACAAACACACACACAAACAAACACACACACACAAACACAACACACACAACAAACAACACACACAAACAACACACACAAACAAACACACACACAAACAAACACACACACACAAACACACACCAAACAACAAACAACACACACAAAACAAACACAAAACAACAAACACACACACAAACAAACACACACACAAACACACACACAAACAAACACACACACAAACAAACAACACAAACAAACACACACACAAACAACACACAAACAACAACAACAACACACAACACACACACAACAAACACACACACACAAACACACACAACAACACACACAAACAAACACACACAACAAACACAACAACAAACACAACAACAAACAACACACAACAACACACACAAACAAACACACACACAAACAAACACACAACAAACACCACACAAACAACAAACCACACAAACACACACAAACAAACACACAACACAACAAACACAACACAACAAACACACACACAAACAACACACACAACCAACAAACACACAAACAAAACAACAACAAACAAAACAACAACAAACAACACAACAAACACAAACAAAACACACAAACACACAAACAACAACAAACAAACAAACACACAAACAACACACAAAACAAAACAACAACAAACAAACAACCAAAAAACAAAACAACAAACACACACAAACAAACACACACAACAAACAAACACACACACACACAAACACACAACAAACAAAAACACACCACAACACACAACAAAAACACAACACAAGCACAACAACGAAGACACTGATCAGAGCTATCAGGAGAGAAGACAAGAAAGGAAAGTGAAAGTGGGTGTAGTAATATTGGGGTTTATCTCTGACCTTTCTATCTGAATACAATGTGATTCTGCTCATGTGGAGACGAGGAAGATGGAGAAGACGTGTGTTTGTCATGAATACACACAGCTACAGATGTGTGTGTGTGTGTGTGTGTGTGTGTGTGTGTGTGTGTGTGTGTGTGTGTGTGTGTGTGTGTGTGTGTGTGTGGTTTGTTGTGTGTGTGTTCTTTGTGTGTGGGTATGTGTGTCTATGTGTGTGTGTGTGTGTGCGCGTGTGCGTGTGTGCGTGCGTGCGTGTGTGTGTGCGTGCGTGCGTGCGTGTGTGTGTGTGTGTGTGTGTGTGTGTGTGTGTGTGTGTGTGTTCTGCTATCTATTTTTCACATCGTTCAACACTGACTGCACTTCTATAACACTTACAGATTGCTATACTGTACTTCTATAGCACTTACAGATTGCTATACTGTACTTCTATAGCACTTACAGATTGCTATACTGTACTTCTATAGCACTTACAGATTGCTATACTGTACTTCTATAGCACTTACAGATTGCTATACTGTACTTCTATAGCACTTACATATTGCTATACTGTACTTCTATAACACTTACAGATTGCTATACTGTACTTCTATAACACTTACATATTGCTATACTGTACTTCTATAGCACTTACAGATTGCTATACTGTACTTCTATAGCACTTACAGATTGCTATACTGTACTTCTATAGCACTTACAGATTGCTATACTGCACTTCTATAGCACTTACAGATTGCTATACTGTACTTCTATAACACTTACATATTGCTATACTGTACTTCTATAGCACTTACATATTGCTATACTGTACTTCTATAGCACTTACATATTGCTATACTGTACTTCTATAACACTTACAGATTGCTATACTGTACTTCTATAACACTTACAGATTGCTATACTGTACTTCTATAACACTTACAGATTGCTATACTGTACTTCTATAGCACTTACAGATTGCTATACTGTACTCCTATAGCACTTACAGATTGCTATACTGTACTTCTATAACACTTACAGATTGCTATACTGTACTTCTATAACACTTACAGATTGCTATACTGTACTTCTATAACACTTACAGATTGCTATACTGTACTTCTATAACACTTACAGATTGCTATACTGTACTTCTCTAGCACTTACAGATTGCTATACTGTACTTCTATAACACTTACAGATTGCTATACTGTACTTCTATAACACTTACAGATTGCTATACTGTACTTCTATAACACTTACAGATTGCTAACTGTACTTCTATAGCACTTACAGATTGCTATACTGTACTTCTCTAGCACTTACAGATTGCGGACTGTGCTTCCATAGCATTTACAGGTTGTTGGACTGTACTTCCATAGCACTTACAGGTTGCTGGACTGTACTTCCATAGCACTTACAGGTTGTTGGACTGTACTTCCATAGCACTTACAGGTTGTTGGACTGTACTTCCATAGCACTTACAGGTTGCTGGACTGTACTTCCATAGCACTTACAGGTTGCTGGACTGTACTTCCATAGCACTTACAGGTTGTTGGACTGTGCTTTCATAGCACTGACAGATTGCTGGTTTGTACTTCCATAGCACTTACAGATTGCTGTACTGTACTTCTGTAGCACTTGCAGATTTTTGGACTGTACTTCCATAGCGCTTACAGGTTGCTGGACTGTACTTCCATAGCACTTACAGATTACTGGACCGTACTTCCATAGCACTTACATATTACTGGACTGTACTTCCATAGCACTTACAGATTACTGGACCGTACTTCCATAGCACTTACAGATTACTGGACTGTACTTCCATAGCACTTACAGATTACTGGACCGTACTTCCATAGCACTTACAGATTGCTGGACTGTACTTCCATAGCACTTACAGATTACTGGACTGTACTTCCATAGCACTTACAGATTACTGGACCGTACTTCCATAGCACTTACAGATTGCTGGTCTGTACTTCCATAGCACTTACAGATTGCTGGACTGTACTTCCATAGCACTTACAGATTACTGGACTGTACTTCCATAGCACTTAAAGATTGATGGACTGTACTTCCATAGCACTTACAGATTGCTGGACTGTACTTCCATAGCACTTACAGATTCCTGGTTTCTACTTCCATAGCACTTACAGATTGCTGGACTGTACTTCTATAGCACTTACAGATTGATGGACTGTACTTCCATAGCACTTACAGATTGCTGGACTGTACTTCTATAGCACTTACAGATTGCTGGACTGTACTTCTATAGCACTTACAGATTGCTGAAGCACAAAAACTGTACCGGTATTAAATGACATTATGTGAACATTATCTTTGTTCCTACATCTCTGTCAGTGTCAGTAAGTGCATCAGTACTAAAATCATACCGACACAAAATGTATTAAATCAGCCCTATGTCCAAAAGGTTCTGAAATCAGATCACGTACTGTGCGTGAGGGTGAAAGATGTCGTATAATCTTCAGTAAGAGCAAGAGGCTTATCTAAGCCTCTTTGATAAGTCAGTCAGGTGTGTGGGGTCTGGAGTCTGTTTAATATGGATTCGTTGCAATCGGACAATTCCATATGCGCTCTACCTACATCTGTCAGCTATTATCTGGCAGACTCACATGAGCTTGCAGATCAACCTTTGTGCCTGCAGGTGAAATGAGAAGGAGGAAGTGGAACCTATGAAACACTAAGCTGACAGTACCAGAATGATGGCAATATTAAGATGGGCAGCGAACAGACCAGTTTTTAATGTTGCAGGCTGGGACTTAACCCTTTGCCTGTCCACCAGCATTATGTATGGTCAACCATGCTAGCAAACCAAAAACGTAACCCTTTGAATCCCTCATCCCATTCACCAGCTTCCTGCAGGAAGCTGGTGGATAGGATGAGGGAGTCTTAGGATTAAGTTTTTGCAGCTGGTGGACAGAATACGGGAGTCAAAGGGTTAATTGGAGATATCAGATCTTGAGTCCACGGTTAGATCAAGACAACTTATCAGCTCTCTCATTCAGTTGTTGTGGAGCAGCTATAAACCTCTACGACCTACTTTCTTTGTTTCTTTGTTTCGTTGGTGGGTTGTTGTTGTTGTTGTTGTTTTTTCCTTCTTTCTTTGTGTTTCTTTTTTTCCGTTTCGTTTGTTTTTGTTGTTTTTTTCAAGAAAATACAAGTACTAAATGTTCCCATTTCTTTTCCCACACCGGCAGAAAATGTATGTGTGTGTGCTTGGAGAGAGAGAGAGAGAGGGAGAGAGAGAGAGGAGGGAGAGAGAGAGAGAGAGAGAGGAGTGAGAGAGAGAGAGAGAGAGAGAGAGGAGGATGGGAGAGACAGAATGTCAGACAGGATTACTTGCACTGGTCTGATCAGTCTGGTGGCTCCACAAGGAATCAGTACGTCTGACCATGACTGTGAGACATAATCATGGAGTAGGGATGATACATTACGAACTGGATCAGGAACAGAAGACAGAACACACGTCAGTGATTGCCACACACTGCAGAATGGTGATAATGATGATTATAGTAATGGTAATAATGATGACTAATCATGATAATTGCATTGATAATATTGATAGCAATGATTATTACTATGATCATTATTGTTGTTGTTGTTAGTAGTAGTAGTAGTGGTAGCAGTAATACTGTTGTTATTGTTATAATAATATTATTATTATTATTACTTTATTATTATCATTATCATATTATCATTATCATTGTTATTATTGTTATTGATATTCAGTACTAGTAGTAATAATATTAGAATTAGTATCATTGTCATCATCATTATTATTGTTATCATCACCTTAATTGTTGTTGTTGTTGTTATTGATGGCTATGGCGATGATAATGAGGAGGAGGAGGAGGAGGAGATGATGATGATGATGATGATGATTGATGATGATGATGATGATGATGTTTGATGATGATGATGATGACGACGACGACGACGACGACTTAGATGTTTCCGTGTCGTGTGACGCATGAGGCAGCAAGAGCGCTCCAACAAACACGGTCGGCAGACAATTCCAGGGCATCACTCCAGCATCTATCCACCAGTTGTAGGCCTCTGTCAACTGGTAAGACCTCATGGCCTGACCTACTCATGGGTTTACATGTATGTGCAGGCTTAAGGCTTGTGTCGTGATCGTTCTGGATCTTCTTCATCACGTGGCACCTGTGACGTTAGTGCATATGGAATTCATTCCTAGTGAGGAGACGTTATCTTGAGAAACTGAAACTGAGACTGTCAACCATCTGGTGCCAGTCCATTTTTGGTTTTCTCCTCCTTTGCTGTCATCCTGGGTTCTAGTCCAGGACTTGGTCTGCAGGTCTGGAAGACGGCAGTATAGCAGTATGGCCCAGCCAACTTTGGACACAATGAAGAGCTTACAGGACTAGACCACAATGAGAGAGATAATAGAAGAGCTGACCATAATGGCGGGAGAATCATCAGACAGGCGGAAGACAAATTCTGTCAATTTTTTTTTTTGCGATAGATGACGAACTTAACAGGAAGTCAAAGCGGTTTGTTGACCAATGGAGTAATACGGTCACGTTTACATTTTCTGGGTATGCGACAGAAGACATTATCCTGAATTACTTTAAGGCCACTCTCATCAGCAAGAAGCCCAAGAAACAGTTCTTTAACCCTTTGACTCCCGCACACTGTCTACCAACTGCAAACATTTTACCCTTTTTACTCCTTCACCCTATCCACCAGCTTCCTGCAGGAAGCTGATGGATAGGTGATGGAGTCAAAGGGTTAAGGTTTTGCTTTGCTAGCATGGTTGACAGTGCAGGATCTGGTGGACAGGGCGGGAGAGTGAAAGGGTTAATCAATACAGTAGTAGATATGGCAATACAGTCTGATACTATACAAAACATACAACAGTGTGAGAGCAGCCAATCCCTCTGACAATGTTCTGTCTCAGGTCCTGAGCACTTTGGTAATGACGGTCTGATGTGACGTTGATCTCTTCTCCATTTCTACTGAGTCCTTGTACAGCCACCAGGATGATAGAGTTATGTCTGATACAGTCTGCCTCTGTCTCTATCTCTGTCTCTGTCGCTCTCTCTGTCTCTGTCGCTCTCTCTGTCTCTGTCACTGTCTCTTTCTCTCTCTTCTCTGTCTGTCTGTCTCTCTCCCTCTCTCTCTCTCTCTCTCTCTCTCTCTCTCTCTCTCTCTCTCTCTCCTCTCCCTCTCCTTGACGCTGTCTCTGTCTCTGTGTGTGTGTCTCTCTCTTTCTCTCTCCCTGTCTCTCTGTCTCTGTCTCTGTCTCTCTGTCTCTGTGTGTGTCTCTCTCTCTCTCACTTTTTTTCTCTCTCTCTCTCCCCTGTCTCTCAGTTTCTGTCGCTGTCTCTCTCTCTGTCTGTCGCTGTCTCTCTCTCTCTCTGTCTCTGTCTCTGTCTGTCTGTCTCTCTCTCTCTCTCTCTCACACACACACACACACTGTTTCTCTCTGTTTCTCTCTCTCTCTCTCTCTGTTTTTGTTTCTCTCTCTCTTCCCCTCTCTCTCTCTTTCTACCTCCTTCCCTCCCTCTCTCTTATGGTCTGTTTCTGACACACACTCACACATACAAACACACACACATATATATATTGTTTTTCTCGCTGTGGTAAAAAAAAAAACAGGCACATTTGAATGTGAGTATTTTCTTAAAAACAAGGAACAGTAGATGGCAGAGCCTCAGGGCTAGCGTTATCACAGCAGACACAAAAGCTCGCAGGATTACAGGAGACAGGATCAGATAATTCCCCACACCACGCAGATAATGTCATCTAACACCAATGTCTGCAGACAGACCTGATAATGTACACTTTTGTGTGAATCTGATTTCAGTACTGATGCACTTACTGTATCTGACAGTCAGTCGCCGTGGTGTGGTGGTTAACGCAACGGACTACCGATTGGATGCTTGTGGGTTCGAATCCCTGTCAGTTCTTTTGAAAATCATTGAAGGGTTTTTCGTCTCCATCAGCTCCTACTCAGAGTTGAGCGCGCTCTGGAGGCATAGGGTTTGACTGGGACCACACAGCTGAGTCTCAACGACATCAAGGATGAGTGATTTAGGGAGTTGCTTAAATCTCCTGACTAGCACGGCAGTTGTCTGTATCTCTCGGGCCTGGCTGATGCCAGGATATGTTATGGTAGTAAGCGCAGAATACAGCCCTGCCACGCCATCTGAACCCCAGATGGAAATCCAAAGCATCACGTATTATCGTAATCATCATCACATCAACTTTGCATCGTAAAAAAAAATCTATGCAGCTTTCTGTGGCCATTAAGATGGTTAGAAAACAAAACAAAAAGTGTGAGTACAAAGGACACTACCTAAGTGCGAGAATCCTAAAAAGAAACAGAAGAAGAAGGAGAAGAGAAGTAGAAGAAAAGAAGAGGAGGAGGAGAAAAAGAAGAAAAGAAGGAGGAGGAGGAGAAGAAGAAGATTTGTCAGGGATTGGAAGCTGAGAATAATCTTCAAATAATACAATTTGATATCAGCATGCCATTTTTTGTGCTTACGGTTTTTCTGTGCTTACGGTTTTTGTGCTTTGTATCTGCTTCTATGCTAGCTGAATGGGTAGCACAAACTGTGTTAGATTTGAGAAGTTCTACAATGGGAGATAATTCCTACGTGACTCTCAAGAGTTATGTTCTTTGATTGATATCAGCATGGTTTTGTTGTGGATGTGTTTCAGCAACCTGTCCCTGTGTCACTGTTCTGAAGTGTGATCTGCTTTGGACACTGAACAACAAGTATGTGTCAAACATGTGATCAGTTTAACGTACTGTACATTGAATTACAAAACAACTACTTAACTATTCCTTCCGCTTGTACCGGTGTACGTGCGGAGTACAGTCGTCTGTCAGCAGCAAAAGCGGTGCCTGGAGAAGGGACATCTCGTGATTTGAGGTGTCTGTCACGGAGTCGCTCCATCGTGTCTTGGTCTTCTATGGCTCTCAGCCAGAGTATATGGTGTTGTATGCGAGAGCTGGACGTTTAGGCATAAGTGTAGGTGTCCGAACCACTTGAATTACAAAAAAACAAACAAAAAAAGAACAGATGAACACAGAATTATAACTGATTACTAGTTCATGAGAATGTACAATCTGTATAATGATATTGATGATGTTAATGATAATGACAAGAAGAAGAAGAAGAACACGATGATGATGATGATGATGATGATGATGATGATGATGATGATGATGATGATGATGATGATGATGCTGATGATGAAGAAGAAGAAGAACAAGAACAAGAAGAAGAACAAGAAAAAGAACAAGAAGAAAATGAATAATAATACCAATAATAACAATAACAATGATACAAACAACAAGAACAACAACAACAACAATAATGATAACAATAACAATAATAATAACAACGTACCTGGGTACCGGCTTAATGTATTTAAAGAAATGAATGTTTTATACAAACGAACAACAACAACAAAACAGTTCACATATGATCAGTAGTTACGTAACGCAAACACTCATATATAATAATTTTCATTGAACATACAATATGGAGATCAGAAAGTTTACGAGGGAAGAGAGAGACAGAAACAGAGATAGACAGACAGAACAGACAGAAGACAGAGACAGAACAAGACAGAGACAGAAACAGAAAGACAGAACAGAGACAGAAGAGGACAGAGATAGAAAGACAGAGACAGATGAAAGACAGAGACAGAAGAGACAGAAAGACTGAGAAGACAGAGACAGACAGAGACAGACAGACAGAGACAGAGATAGAAAGACAGAGACAGAGTAGAAAGACAGAGACAGAGACAGACAGACACAGACAGAGAAGAGATAAAAACAGAGACAGAGACAGAGACAGACAGAGACACGAGATGAGACAGAAAGACAGAGACAGACAGAAGAGACAGATAAGACAGAACAGACAGACAAGACAGAGATAGAAAGACAGAGACAGACAGAAAGACAGAGACAGAGACAGAGAAAGACAGAGACAGAGAAAAGACAGAGACAAGACAGAGAAGACAGAGACAGAGACAAACAGCAGACAGAGACAGAGATAGAAAGACAGAGACAGACAACAGACAGAGACAGAGAGAAGACAGAGACAGACAGACAGAGACAGAAGAAACAGAGACAGAGACAGAACAGAAGACAGAGACAGCAGAAGACAGAGACAGACAGGACAGAAAAAGACAGAGACAGAAGACAGACAGAGACAAGACAGAGATAGAACAGGACAGACAGAGACGAGACAGAGACGGAGAAGGACAGAAGAAAGGAAGAAAAAAAGAAAGACAGAAACAGACATAAGAAGCAGACGCAGATAGACAGAACACATCATATACCAACGAGAGGACAGAGGGAGGAGAGAAAAAGAATTAAACTGAACTAGCTATAATGAATGATACGTCGCAACTTTAAATCTATTATACCACATGGC
>CM060312.1:8064131-8069131 GCA_030674185.1 Monoplex corrugatus | reverse complement strand
TAGATGACAATAGATTGATAGATAGATAGATATAGATAGATGAGATAGATAGATAAAAGATAGACAGATAGATAGATAGATAGAAGATAGACAGATAGATAGATAGACAGATAGAAATAGACAGACATACAGCAAATAGATAGATAGATAGATAGATAGGTAAGGTAGATAGATAGATAGAAGACAGATAGATAGATAGATAGATAGATAGATACACAGACAGACGATAGGTAGATAGACAGAATACAACAATAGATAGATAGATAGATAGAAGACAGATAGATAGATAGACAGACATAAATAGATACACATAACATACATAAAAATACATACATACATACATACATACATAATAATACAACATGGTACACTTATATTTACCACACTCTGATAATAAGTGTATACATCTGTGCACATGTAATACATATTTGGTTGCTTTTGTACACAATACACACACACAGACAGATAGATACATGCATTCATACACATTTACAAATACGCATACATGCATAATTACATACATACATACATACATACATACATACATACATACATACATACACACACACATATTATATACATACACACAACATACAGAAGACAGACAGACGAATAACAGACAGACAAACAGAGCAGGTGAGATACCTCCAGTAAAGAAGACCACCAGCAGGACAGTCCAGTGACAGCCTCTGACACCAGACAACCCAACCTGAATTCATCTCAAGCTTGAAAAGTGGCAAAGGAAACTGAAACCGAAGTCTCCATAAGATCTGGGCTTAGAGGGCCACCAAGATCAGGGACAATTCTCACAGTGCTCTAATGGTTGATGATTTCACGGTAATGGTGATGATGATCATGATGTGGAGTTCTATCTTGGAGTTGAACTTTGCAGAGACCCAGGTTTGGGCACACAACAGACAGAGCTAGAAAAAAAATCGCTGAACAGTTTTTATATCGGCGCTCCAATGACTCTTTACAGAGTTAAGGGAGGAGGAGGAGACGAAGAAAAAGAAGAGGAGTAGTATGATCAGGGGCCTCTCATCCCCCAAGGATCAGGATCGTGGGGGTGGGGATGGCTCAGTAGGTCATGACGTCACTAGGTTAGCGGTTTACCAGGTCACCGAGTCATCTCATACCCCAAAGGGTTTGGATTGCTCATGAAGATCACCAGGGTACTAGGTTAGCAGGTTTACCAGGGTATTGGGTTACGAGTTTTGTTTTTTACAGAAACTGGAACTATTAGAAATATTTATAGAGAATATGGAACAGTATTACAGAAGTAAGCGGAATGATAATAGTTATTGCATAACCCCATGAAACTGTCACCTGTGTTTTGGTTTTGATTAAACTATTAGAACACTTTTTTTTAAAGATGAACAAACTAAGAATATACTCATAATTATTGCTTGCGGTACCTTAATAACAATGTCAGCATTTTTTTTTTAGGTAAAATGACCTAGAGTGTACTTGTATAATTTTTATCAATAAAAATGTCAAACACACACACACCAAATTGTTAGTGGGAGCGTCAACGCTGCTTTTTTTTTAGTGTAGATTAAATGTACGACAGCCCCGGGGTCTGTTTGTCAAAGCGAACACGTTTAAGGTTATTTGAACAGAGAGAAGGGTTTTACGCTGTTGCGCTACCCTCTCTCTCGCTTTGAATTTATATTTATATTTACATTTCTTTTTTAACCAAGACTTTAGAAAGACAAGAAGGCTAGTTGGTATTTAAGGGGTGGGACCTGGGAAATCAATCTATCTCTCTAATGGTTTATACCAAAGCGCCGAGCAATATCCTGCTCGTCACGATTTTTAACTGCCTTGGATCTTTTAGCGTGCGCAACCAGAAGGCACACGGGTCTGATCCCTACTCTGGAAGAAATAATTTGGTGTTACAGGGAATGGTAGACAAGATACAAGGAGTTGAAAAACGTAAAACTGATGGAAGGGTTTTTAAAAAAAAAGACAAATGGGAAGGGAAAAAGACGTTTAGTGATTATTGATGATTTGATAAACATGATCTTTTTCTTCTTTCCCGGTTTTTCAACACTTTGTAAGAGGCAAGAAGAAACGAAACGTTCATACATGAATAAGACAGGTTTTTTTCTGTCTTTTTTCTCTTTGTTTGTTTGTTTTGTTTTGTTTTGTTTTGTTTTTTGTTTTGTTTTGATTTTTGCTGTTATTTTTTCTGCCTTTTTTTTTTACAATCATCAACTCGCATAGTCACAGATTTGAGGCTTACTCCACTTGTGTTTGTATTTCGTGTTACAAAAACTTTGTTTTACACCGTGGATTTGATGAACATTTATGTCTGTTCTAGATCGATCAATGTCAATCAAAATGCTGCTCTTTATTATTGGAAATACACTACTGAAATTTTGATAGTAATTTGAAAAATAATTTAAAGCGTTATAACTTTTGTCATTTTGTTAAAATAGTTGATGGCAGCAAAGAATAGTTTCCAGCCAGAGTTTTGTAGTTAAGACAGTATTAATATGGACAGTAAACAGTTTTATATTATTTTCGTTTACTTCTAGCATTGAGTTTTATTGCATGTTTTTACAAGCTCCCTGTAGACCCTGTCTATTGACAATCATTTTACCTAGTCTGGAGACACACACACTGTGCTACTGTCGTTTTATTATTCATTGTTGGAAGGTACGCTATGACAGCCGATTAGTTTTTAGACTCACCATCCAATTTATGTCTCTTTTTTTTTCTCTCTCTCTCTCTTTCTCTCTCTTTCTCTCTCTCTCTCTCTCTCTCTCTCTCTCTCTCTCTCTCTCTCTCTCTCTCGTACTTTCTAATCACGTACACAAACTGAAATAAAAGAAATCTCTCTCTCTCTTTTTGTCTTTTGTCTATCTGTCTTTTCTCTCTTTTTTATCTCTTTTTTTTCTCCACGTTTTGTCACGTACACAAGCTGAAACAAATTAATGACTGACGTTACATCCCCCACGGGAAAGTATGAGGGATTGGGGATTGGGGATGGTACTAGTAGGTCATATGGGGTATGATCTTGTTAGATTTTATAGGAAAAAGTACTTTAATGTTGATCTAAGCAGAAAACAATAAATAAAAAGGGGTTGAGTCTTTGTCTTTAGTAATTTTCATGATGGGTTCCACGCTGGAAACGCCCTTTATCTGTGTGATCGCAGGGCCACAGCAGCGGAAAGACCGTTTTGGGTGACGCGTGTTGAACAGTGTACCAGAAATGTGACTTACTCCTCAGGAGTTGCTGTGGTGATTTTGGAGAAGTGCAAGCGGTTACAGTCCACAGAAAGTGCGTTAACGTTTGTTGAAGGATTGCCCAAAAGTGAGATGTGGAACACACGAACGGCGCTGTTCATTTGGATGATCTCATGAGTGAACTGATGAATCCAGTAAACTACAAACTGTTTACCAAGGGAAGTCACCACAGAAACATTAGCGTCATGTTTATTGTGCAAAATTTGTTTGGTAAAAACAAGGAGCAGCGCACCATCAGTCTCAACAGCCACTACCTTGTTGTCTTCAAGAATCCAAGAGACGCTTCGCAGATGACTCATCTCGCCAAACAAATGTATCCAGGGAAATAAAATATGTCCAGGACAGTTATAAAGACGCAACATCACCCCCTCATGGTTATTTGCTGATCGATCTTCGACAGGACACGCTAGACCATCTTCGACTAAGAACCAGCATCTTTCCAACAGAGCATCAAGTAGTGTACTGCAAAGTAATAACCATGTCTGCCCGCATCAAGAGAAACTTATCCCTTTTGAAAGTCTTGTGTGGAGCTAAACCAGCTTCGATTAAGGCTGTGTTGAAAGGTGCCTCTCCCGACCTGATCAATGCCTTGTGTGAATGTTCTCTCAATATCTTAAAAGGCAATGTTCATCAGTTTAGTCACTCGATCATCAGCTTCACTCATGAGATCATCCAAATCACCAGGCGCCGTTCGTTGTGTCCCACTCCTCCACTTTGGGCAAGCCTTCAACTAACGTAACACCTATCAGCTGACTGTAACCCGCTTGCCACTCTCCATAACACCAAACAACTTCCTGAGGGGGTGAAGTCATCATTTCTGGTACATGGTTCAAAAAAAATGTCATCCAAACTGATGAAATGACTCGGTAACCTGGTAAACCGCTAACCTAGTGACGTCATGACCTACTGAGCCATCCCCATCCCCACGATCCTGATCCTTGGGGGATGAGAGGCCCCTGATCATACTACTAGAGAACAGAAGAACAAAGAGAAGGAGGAGGATAAGACAGGGGAGGAGAAGAGGAAGAAAAAAGGAAAGAGAGAAGAGGAGGAGACAAAGAGAGAAGAAGAAGAGGAAGAAGAAGAAGAAGATGATGAATAAGAGGAAGAAGAAGAGGAGGAGGAGGAGGAAGAGAAGAAAAGAGATGATGAGAAAGGAGGGAGAAGAAGAAGAAGAAGAAAAGAGAGAAGAAGAGGAAGGAGGAGAAGAAGAAGATGGATGAAGAAAGAAGAAGAGAAAAGAAGAAGAGGAGGAGGAGGAGGAGGAAGAAGAAGAAGAAGAAGAGAGAAGAAGAAGAGAGAAGAATGAAGAAGAAGAAAGAAGAAGAAGAAGAAGAGAAGAAGAAGAAGAAGAAGGGAAGAAGAAGAAGAAGAAGAGAAGAAGAAGAAGAAGAAGAAGAAGAAGAAGAAGAAGAGAGAAGAAGAAGAAGAAGAAGAGAAGAAGAAGAAGAAGAAGAAGAAGAAGAAAAGAAGAAGAAGAAGAAGAAGAAGAAGAAGAAGAAGAAGAAGAAGAAGAAGAAGAAGAAGAAGAAGAAGAAGAAGAAGAAGAAGAAGAAGAAGAAGAAGAAGAAGAAGAAGAAGAAGAAGAAGAAGAAGAAGAAGAGAAGAAGAAGAGAAGAAGAAGAAGAAGAAGAAGAGAAGAAGAAGAAGAAGAAGAAGAAGAGAGAAGAAGAAGAAGAAGAAGAAGAAGAAGAACTTGTATTGAGACTACAAGAAAGGACTGTACTCCATGCTTAACTATCATAACA
>CM060312.1:8036631-8054131 GCA_030674185.1 Monoplex corrugatus | reverse complement strand
AAAGTAGGGATACTGGTGTTTTATCACCTGGTATTGGTTTTCATGTGAGATAGTAGGGATACTGGTGTTTTATCACTGGTATTGGTTTTCATGTGAGATAGTAGGGATACTGTGTTTTATCACCTGGTATTGGTTTTCATGTGAGATAGTAGGGATACTGGTGTTTTATCACCGGGTATTGGTTTTCATGTGAGATAGTAGGGATACTGGTGTTTTATCACCTGGTATTGGTTTTCATGTGATGATAGTAGGGATACTGGTGTTTTATCACCTGGTATTGGTTTTCATGTTGAGATAGTAGGGATACTGGGTTTTATCACCTGGTATTGGTTTTCATGTGAGATAGTAGGGATACTGGTGTTTATCACCTGGTATTGGTTTTCATGTGAGATAGTAGGGATACTGGTGTTTTATCACCTGGTATTGGTTTTCATGTGAGATAGTAGGGATACTGGTGTTTTATCACCTGGTATTGGTTTTCATGTGAGATAGTAGGGATACTGGTGTTTTATCACCTGGTATTGGTTTTCATGTGAGATAGTAGGGATACTGGTGTTTTATCACCTGGTATTGGTTTTCATGTGAGATAGTAGGGATACTGGTGTTTTATCACCTGGTATTGGTTTTCATGTGAGATAGTAGGGATACTGGTGTTTTATCACCTGGTATTGGTTTTCATGTGAGATAGTAGGGATACTGGTGTTTTATCACCTGGTATTGGTTTTCATGTGAGATAGTAGGGATACTGGTGTTTTATCACCTGGTATTGGTTTTCATGTGAGATAGTAGGGATACTGGTGTTTTATCACCTGGTATTGGTTTTCATGTGAGATAGTAGGGATACTGGTGTTTTATCACCTGGTATTGGTTTTCATGTGAGATAGTAGGGATACTGGTGTTTTATCACCTGGTATTGGTTTTCATGTGAGATAGTAGGGATACTGGTGTTTTATCACCTGGTATTGGTTTTCATGTGAGATAGTAGGGATACTGGTGTTTTATCACCTGGTATTGGTTTTCATGTGAGATAGTAGGGATACTGGTGTTTTATCACCTGGTATTGGTTTTCATGTGAGATAGTAGGGATACTGGTGTTTTATCACCTGGTATTGGTTTTCATGTGAGATAGTAGGGATACTGGTGTTTTATCACCTGGTATTGGTTTTCATGTGAGATAGTAGGGATACTGGTGTTTTATCACCTGGTATTGGTTTTCATGTGAGATAGTAGGGATACTGGTGTTTTATCACCTGGTATTGGTTTTCATGTGAGATAGTAGGGATACTGGTGTTTTATCACCTGGTATTGGTTTTCATGTGAGATAGTAGGGATACTGGTGTTTTATCACCTGGTATTGGTTTTCATGTGAGATAGTAGGGATACTGGTGTTTTATCACCTGGTATTGGTTTTCATGTGAGATAGTAGGGATACTGGTGTTTTATCACCTGGTATTGGTTTTCATGTGAGATAGTAGGGATACTGGTGTTTTATCACCTGGTATTGGTTTTCATGTGAGATAGTAGGGATACTGGTGTTTTATCACCTGGTATTGGTTTTCATGTGAGATAGTAGGGATACTGTGTTTTATCACCTGGTATTGGTTTTCATGTGAGATAGTAGGGATACTGGTGTTTTATCACCTGGTATTGGTTTTCATGTGAGATAGTAGGGATACTGGTGTTTTATCACCTGGTATTGGTTTTCATGTGAGATAGTAGGGATACTGGTGTTTTATCACCTGGTATTGGTTTTCATGTGAGATAGTAGGGATACTGGTGTTTTATCACCTGGTATTGGTTTTCATGTGAGATAGTAGGGATACTGGTGTTTTATCACCTGGTATTGGTTTTCATGTGAGATAGTAGGGATACTGGTGTTTTATCACCTGGTATTGGTTTTCATGTGAGATAGTAGGGATACTGGTGTTTTATCACCTGGTATTGGTTTTCATGTGAGATAGTAGGGATACTGGTGTTTTATCACCTGGTATTGGTTTTCATGTGAGATAGTAGGGATACTGGTGTTTTATCACCTGGTATTGGTTTTCATGTGAGATAGTAGGGATACTGGTGTTTTATCACCTGGTATTGGTTTTCATGTGAGATAGTAGGGATACTGGTGTTTTATCACCTGGTATTGGTTTTCATGTGAGATAGTAGGGATACTGGTGTTTTATCACCTGGTATTGGTTTTCATGTGAGATAGTAGGGATACTGGTGTTTTATCACCTGGTATTGGTTTTCATGTGAGATAGTAGGGATACTGGTGTTTTATCACCTGGTATTGGTTTTCATGTGAGATAGTAGGGATCTCACCTGTCTCACCTGTCGGCGTCACCGGGAACAGTGTTGGCCGCTGCACATGATGTCCTCACAAGTTGCCTCCAGCACTCTCGATCTTGGCTAAGTCTGACCACCTCCTGGAGTTTCTTGCCACTGATGTTTGTGATGTTTCTAGCAAGTGATGCAGGTGGCCGTCCTCTGTTTCTCTTTCCTTCCACTTTACCTTGGAGGACAGTGGACATCAAGTCTGTTCTCTCATTACGGATTGCGTGTCCAACATATTTCAGTTTCCTCCGTTGTATGAGTACTAGAAGCTTGCGTGTAGTACCCAACTCATTCAGTATGCTTTCATTTGAGCGCCTATCCGTCCATTTGACCCTCAGCAGTCTTCGGTAAAACCACAGCTCTGCTGCTTCCACTCGTCTTTCATCCTCTTTCTTCATTGTCCATGCCTCGCAGCCGTATAACATCACTGGCCAGACAAGACATTTTAAGAGTTTTATCTTAAGGTCTGCTGTTATGCTGTGGTCTTTCCAAATATTGTTCAATTGAACCATACTGTTCTTGGCCATTCCAATTCTCATCTTTATGTCTTTTGAGCATGTTCCATCGTGTGTCTTGACTGAACCTAAATATCTAAAGTCCTTGACATTTTCTAGAGGGACTTGGTTTAGCATGATCTGGTCCTGTCTAGTGTTATATTTGCCTGCAACATGCATAACCTTTGTCTTCTTTGAATTTAAGTCCAGCCCAGCTGCCTTTCCAACCCGGTCTACCCTGTACAGGATCCTCCTAGAGCCTGTAATGTTGTCTGCCAGTAATCCTGTGTCATCTGCGTAGCGTAAATTTGACAGGTTTCTACCACCAATATTTACTCCCATGTCTTCTATGTCTGCTTCTCTCATGATATGTTCAGTGTATATGCTGAAGAGATGTGGAGACAGGATGCAACCTTGCCTTACCCCTTTAGTGATGTTAAAAAATTTGCAGTTTTGATTATTCCATCTGATTGTTGCTTTTTGATCATTATATAATGAAGCTATGAGGGAAACCAGATGTCTTGGAAAACCCATTTTGATCATGAAGTGGAAAAGACTTTGGTGAATCACGCTATCAAATGCTTTGCTGTAGTCAATGAAAACGATGAACATCTCTTGGTCTGTGTTTCTAATCTTTTCTATCAATATCTGGAGTACAAACAGCATATCTATTGTTCCCCTGTTTTTCCTATAGCCTGCCTGACAGTCGGATAGCTCTTCCTCTACTTTTGGCTTTAACCTGTTTAAAATTATTATCAGCAGTATTTTACTGGCATGACTGATCAGTGCAATTGTTCTATAATTGTTGCAGTCTTTGACATTTCCACTCTTATGTAACATGACAAATTCCTGGAGCTTCCAGTCTGTAGGCCACTGACAAGTCTTCCATATCTTGCAGCATAAGTGATGCATTACTTTGAGTCCACCATCACCTGAGTGTTTCAACAACTCTCCAGGAATATTGTCAAGACCAGGAGACTTTCTGCATTTTAGATCTTTAATGGCAGATTCAACTTCGCTGAGCAGAGGTTCAGGTTCCGTATCTCCAGGGATCAATTCCAAATTTGGCTCTAAATTATTTTCATGGCTGTCAGGCTTGCCAAAAAGTGATGTGCCATATTCGTTCCACCTATCCAAGACATCATCTGGTTCAGTCAGAGTGTGACCATCCTTGTTGTTGATGCATTGGTTTGTTGCTTTGAAATTTGTTTTTTTCACTTTTTTTATTTGTTTGAAGAGCTCCCTCGACTTCCTGTTTTCGTTGTGTTCATTGATTTTACTGCATTCTTGTGCCAGCCAATTTGCTTTGTCTCTTCTGACTTTACTTTTTATTTCCCTTTTCAGTGCTGAGTATTTTTCCCGCTCTCCCTGCTTTCGAGCTTGACTTTTCTTTTCTGCCAGATCTATCACTTCCTGACTTATGTAGGGCTTAGCTTTTTTCCTTTTTTCTTCTTTTCCTAGTTTTTCTTCAGAGATTTTGGTCAGTGTGTTTTTTATGTCTGTCCAGATTTCATCAGGATATGAGTCATTTTCATCCCATACTTCAAGTAACTTTAAGAAACGATTACTTGTTTCTATACTGAATTCTAACGCCAGCTCAGGGTTTTCTAATTTTGATATGTCGAACTTTGGCGTAGTTTTGGTTTTAGGCTTCTTCAATATTTTCATTCTTAATTTGGTTGTCACAAGAATGTGATCCGTGTCGCAGTCTGTTCCAGGCTTTGTTTTTGCATTGAGGACAGTTGATTTCCAGGATCTGTCAATGATAATATAATCAATCTGATTACGACACCTGTCTCCTGGAGAGATCCATGTGTATCTTCTGCGCAGTGGTTGTTGGAAAAAAGTATTTGTGATGTTCATCTCATTTGCCTGACAAAACAGAGCCAGCATGTCACCTCTCTCATTTCGTTCTCCTAAACCATATGGTCCTATTCCACATTCTGTGTCAGCCCCCTCTCCAACTTTAGCGTTGAAGTCACCCATCACAATGCATATTTCCTTTTTGGGAATTTTGTCTCTGATAGTTTGGAGGTCATTGTAAAAATTTTCTATTTCTTCTTCTGAGCTAGTGGATGTTGGAGCATAAGCTTGAACTATGTTCAAAACAGCATATTTGGTATTTATTTTGACAGTGAGAAATCTGTCATTAATTGGATTATAGCTTTTCAGAGCTCCAGCATGCTTTTTGTCCAGCACAATTGCTACTCCTCTTGAGCCACCTTTTTCATTTCCACTATATACAACTGTATGCTCTCCTACAGTAAAAAGTCCCTGCCCACTCCATCTAACCTCACAGAGCCCTGTTATGTTCATCTTGCTCCTTTCTAATTCTTTGACTAGTAGGTAGAGCTTTCCTAATTCTAACATAGTCTGTACATTCCATGTCCCTATATTCAAATCCTTTTTTTGCATTTTTTTCTTTTTGTGATTTTGCATTTTTGAGGAGTTTCTACATGTCCGCTTCCAATAACCTCCGTCGGGTAATCCATTACCGTCATCACAGCTACCTTTCACAGACACGGACTCTCCCTCCCCAGTAGCCATTGAGTTCAGGTCCCCCCTGGGGGACTCAGAGGACACAGAACTATAACGTTTTCCATTTTGTAAGTTCATCATATGCAATGATTAGCAAAAGTACAAGCAAGTAGTTTGCGGGTGCCTTCTTGCCGCGCAGTGCACTTACAGTGCTGAGATCCTGACCATTGTTCCTTCGAAGAAATCATCTGCTCACGACATTGAAAAAGAAGCCATATATGAAAAGTGTATCTTCTTTACCCTCTTTTTCACCCATCCCCTGCTGCCAGGACTTGTTTGTATGCACCCCTTAGTCTGGCCCCTCCCCCAGCGACCTGTCCGGCTTGCTTGAAGCTGCCAGGGCCCACGAAGTCCCCGCCGGCATAGCTCCTGGGATCGTAAGGACACACAAGCTCCCCCGCCACAACAAGGCTGATGCAATTGGAGGGATACTGGTGTTTTATCACCTGGTATTGGTTTTCATGTGAGATAGTAGGGATACTGGTGTTTTATCATCTGGTATTGGTTTTCATGTGAGATAGTAGGGATACTGATCGTTTATCAACTCCTGCAAAATTTAACGCATGTGTTCAAAACAAATGCAGTGCTCTGGAGGATATTGGTGACTGTGACGAACAATGGACAAATTTGAGAAATTCGATAAATGAAGCTTGTGAAGAATTCCGTAGAGTTGAAAGAAAAGCAAAGAAGAACTGGATGACAGAAGAAATTTTAGACTTAACATCAGGAGGAGAGTTTTCAGTGTTATACAGAACAGATTCTGTTGTACGAATGTGAAACGTGGACAGTCAACACTCAAAGTCAGAACAAGATTGAAACAGCTGAAATGTAGTTTCCAAAAAGAATGTTAAAAGTTCCATGGACAGGAAAGATAACAAACGAGACAGTCCTGAAAGAGGCAAACACAAAAAGAACATTGATGAAGAAGATTAGGAAAAGACAAGCAACATTTATAGGACATTTTATGAGGCAAGAGAAATTTGAGCACCTTATCGGAACAGTTGGAGGGGGAGATATCTTCTGTTTGCCTTTGCCTAACTGACGGAGGATAAGTCTTCTAACTGAGGATAAGTCTTCTAACTGACGGAGGATAAGTCTTCTAACTGACCCAGGATAAGTCTTCTAACTGACGGAGGATAAGTCTTCTAACTGACGGAGGATAAGTCTTCTAACTGACCCAGGATAAGCTGGAGGGAAAAGTGCACTAGGGAGACCACGGGAGAAAATACTGGACGGATTTGCGGAAGTGATGGAGACAGATACAGTGGGAGATGTTCTTGCAGCGACAAAAGATAGATTCGTACGAAGGGTCATGATCGCCAACGTCATATGGCAAGGCACATGATGATGATGGTGATGACGATGATGATGATGCAGACCAGAAGGCACACTAGTCCGACTTCTTTTTTTTTTTTATGTCCTCTTCCGAAGGACTAAACGTTCAGTTCGATTTTCCGGTCAAACTGAGGAGAAAAGTGGAGGTCTCTACAGGAAACGAACCCTGGAATCTCGAGTATAGTTACTGGCAGGCGAACGTCTGAACCATTCTGCCAGTCTTCTCCTTCAAACCTGCTTCTCCTATCAATAGAAAAGGTACCATTTTTCAGAACGCGAGAATGCGATTTCTCATCCTGAGTTGAAAATTGACATAGAAAGTATTAAAAACAATAACATTTATCAACTATAAACAATTTTCAAGACACGCCAATTGTTTTTGTGGAATAATAGAATATTACTATGACTTGACTATTTCTGATGATGTACATACATTCAAGGCCACTCGACAGAACTGACGTAAAGGTCACAGGTATTTTCGGCTTTAGTATCCACCGCTGACATTATGCCTACAAAATCAAGTGAAGCTGGTCGACCACTGGCCTTCAATGGCAGAATCGTTCGTAAATGCCAAACGGAGTCCATTGTATGACTTTACTGTACTGTTCCTGCTGGAAACTTTGTTTCCTAAAAAGGGACAAACACAGGCGGGCAGAGAACGGGTTTTACAACGCCATGGTTCCCTGCCTGCACCATTTTTGCCGTCGTTATGATTGTCTAATGACAGAAAGCCGTCTTTATAATGCTATTCTTCACAAACAGCCAGGTTTATTCCCTCTCCCTGCTTACATTCCTTATACATGCTTAGAGATACTTAGAGAGAGACTCTCTCTGTCTCTCTCTATCTCTATCTCCCTCTCTCTCTCATTCTCTCTCTCTCTGTCTCTATCTCTATATATATCTATCTATCTCTATCTCTCTCTCTCTCTCTCTCTCTCTCTCCATATCTGTCTCTCTGTCTCTTTCTGTGTTTTGTATATCTTTCTGGAAAGAAAGGTCATATCTATTTAGAGAGAAGTGGTACTTGACAAGAATAGAAATAGAGATAATCAATACTTTAACTACTGGATTGTCAGATGTCTCTGCTTGTGAATGGGTCATGCAGTCCATGGACAGCCTCCTTTGCTCAGTGAAATGGTGATTGTGTGATGTCAAGGAGCTGGAAGATGATTGTCCGGTCAGTGGTGAAGCATTGTTGCTCTGGGTTCTATCCAGCACCCTCGTGTGTTTCTTGTCAATTTGGGCCACACCTTAACTACCGAATTGTCAGATGTCTCTGCTTGTAAAGAATATGCTGTGAGAGTCATTGGTAAGATTGTTGACTGAATGAAAACTATGTGGTCAATTGGAAGTATGGACACAAGTCTGTTTATTCAACTATTCGATTAAGTCAAGTCTTACCCTTGACTTGCACAGCATATTCTTTTGAAGGAAGAGAGTGGCAGAATGGTTCAGACGTTCGCCTGCCAATAACTAAACTCGAGGTTCCGGGGTTCGCTCTCCGTAGAGGCCTCGACTTTTCTCCTCAGTTTGACCGGAAAATCGAACTGAGCGTCTAGTCCTTTGGAAGGGGACGAAAAACGAGTCGGACCCGTGTGCTTTCTGGCTGGACACACTAAAGATCCCACGGCAGTTGAAAATCGTGAAGGGCAGGGCATTGGCCGGCTGTTTTGGTATAAAACATTGGAGAGATAAGTTGATTTCCCCGGTCCCAACCCTTGAAGACCAATTCGCCTTCATGCCTTTCTGAAGTCTTGGTAAAATATAAAAGGGAACATGAATATGAATTTGAAGCGAGGAAGAGGGGATGGGCTATACTAAAACTGCCCTATGCCCTTTTGTTTTGATCTCACACCTTACGTGTTCTATTTACATGCTTCACGTTTGACCTTGCTAACCTGCCACTAGTTGCTGCCTCTTTCAGCCTGCCAGTCACAAACACCTGAGCTGAATGGAGACGGGTGGGTGGGAGAAGGGATTGTGGGTTGAGGGGGGAAAGCGAGCGGAAGGAAAACAAAAGAAAGACAAAGGTTATGGGAGGTATGGTATTGAGATGCGCACATATAACAGATGGTTGTGTTGGGGGAACAGAGAGAGTCAGAGGGTGTGAGGAGGTTGGCAGGATAAATGTGTGTCAGTGGGTTTGGTCACAGAGGTGTCTAAATTAGAATGCTGTTGCCATTTATAACCTGTTTCATCCAGGTAGTGCACCTTTACTGCACGATCTCTGTGTCACCAGGTCATTACTACTGGTCAACAACAACAACAGCAATACAACAACAACAACAACAACAACAGCTGCAGCAACAACAACAACAACAGCAGCAGCAACAACAAAAACAATAACAATATCAACAACAAAACAATGACGACAATGACGACAATACCAGCAGCAGCAGCAGCAACAACAACAACAACGACAACAACAACAACAATAACAACAGCAAATATCCAATAATCCAACCCTACCATAATTGAGGTCACACTGAAAGCAGCGCATGAAGAGTTACCGAAAATCCCAGCTAATTTTTCACAGTGCATTGGTGATCCATGAAAATTGCGATGATAGTGATGATGCTGGGCGAGTTCTGTCTCTGTACTCTACTTTCCCTTTCGGAATATATCCTGGCGTCGACCAGGTCTCTGATATATACACACACACCTGCAGTGTTGGTAAGGACATGTGAGCACCTTCAATGATATATCGATGAAGTGGATGACATTTGACTGCGTAGCCCCAGTCTTCTCAGTGAGCTTACAACACTCAGTTGTAGGCGAAGGCTCATCAGGGCTGACAAATGCTACAATGATTTGTGCTGATGGAGTCTGAGCATCCAACCTTTCAGTTATCAGTCTGTTCTGTTTACCTCATCACCTTAGTGACTGGTCTGTTTCTCCGTTTCTGTACGTGATTCTGGCCTAAATGTGTAGATGTAGCAGTCGCCGTGGTGTAGTGGATAGCGCAACGGAATATCGACTGGAAGGTCATGGGTTCGAATCCTCGTTGGTTCTTTTAAAATCATTATGGGATTTTTTTGTGCTTAAACAGGCTCCTACCCAGAGTTGGGCGTGCTATGGGCTCAGTGGTAAGATTGGAACCACACAGTCGAGTCTCATCCACTTCACTAATGTGTCATTGAAGGGGTTGTTCAAATGTCCTGACCAGCACCTCAGGTGTCTGTATCTCTCAGGCCTGGTTGATGCCATGATATGAAAGGAAGTGTAGACTGGAGGCCTGTCACGCGGTCTCCTAGATGGAACTCAATAGCATCATGATTGATTGAAAAACGAGACAGTCTTGAAGGAGGCAGACAAAAAAGAACATTAATAAAGAAGTATAGGAAAAGACAAGCAACATTTATAGGACATTTTATGAGGCAAGAAAAATTTAAGCACCTAGTCACCACAGGAAAGCTGGAGGGAAAGATAGCAAAAAGTAGACCCAGGGAGAAAATATTGGAAGGACTTGCGCAGTGGATGAAGAAGAAGAAGGTGGGAGATGTACTTGCAGCGGCAAAGGATAGATTCTTATGGATGGCCATGATCGCCAACAACATGCGGCAGGGCACTTGATGTTGATGATGACAGACAACATATCCTGTCAAACGAAGCTGGCATTTGATGAGCAGACACTCAATGTTTAGCACTAGCAAGCCACGCTTCTTGACAGTTTAAGGGTTTGACACTGGATCTTACTGGATCTTGCAAATTTTGTGCAGACATCTTTGGTGGGACCATTCCAGCTGTTGAGTGTAGATTTATTGTCGGTAGTCAATGCAGGCCTAGCAGCAGTACAGCGGGGCATTCGGTTCATCCGGGCAAACCTGAGTATAGCGTGTAAAATCAAACTATACACACAGCAGAAATCTCAAATGACGTAGCTGTCCATGGAATCAAAGTAACTACAAGCAGAGCTGTTCAGAAAAACAATCAGTGCGTCTAAATACACAGAACAGTCAATTGGCAGCATGGCAGAAATAGGAATTGGTCCTGTTAACCATTCCACAGACATTGACGCCTGTTGTGACATTTTGCTAAAGGTCGACTACCACCCTGTTAAAGAGGCTGTCTGAAACAGAAATCAGCTTAATAGTTTATATATCTGATGTCTCCAATTCAACCCAAAAGCAGACCTGTTTGCTACTTATCTTAAACGTTGACTCTGTCCTTGCTCTCCGTGTCGTTTGTTCCTTCTGTATCACATCCAGTTGGAAGGTTTGAGTTCAGTTCTGCCTGGTTACCTCCCACCTGGTGGATGAAAGATTTGTTTTCCAATTTCCCAGGTCACTTATGTACAGACTTGTCAGTGCCTGAACTCCTTTCGTGTGTATGAGCACGAAAATAATCAAATCTGCACGTTAAAGATCCTGTAAGTCATGTCAGTGTTTGGTGGCTTACGGAAACATGAAAGCACCCTACAAACATGCCCATTGGAAATGGAGTATGCAGACTTTGCAGCAACACACTGCTTTTGCAGTGTGGGCAAAACAATGTGCATACTCGCATATGTAAAAAAACAGAACGATAAAAAAATAAAAATAAAAAAAAGAGAGAAAGAAAAAAGAAATAGTGTACACACCTTGGGAATTGAACAGCGTTCACATTGACATGGATGTAGACAAAATACCTACCGGTTTCAGCCTGTGGGTCTTAAATAGGGCACAAAAAACAACATGCAGGCATATTTACAAAACAGATACAATATGTACTTAATAGATCGTACAACAGGAAGAGAGAGCGAGGGGGAGATCATGCATACTGCGATTGGGAGGTAATATGGGAGGCAGCGTGCGTATTGTTCCTATCTTGTCAATATGTCTGTATATTGTGATCCTGTCCTGTTTTTATACTCTGTTGGAGACCCAAAGATGGAAAGTGGTGGGTGGGCCATTTTACCTACGTCTGTATTAGCGTGAACATTCTTCGAGTTGTAAGATGAATACTGTACATTTCTTTTTCATACCAATTTCTCGTCTCATCTGCAGCCATTTTTCTTTTTCTCATAAACGAGAAAGTCAAGGAAGGAAGAAAGGAACGAACAATCTGACCACCACCAACCAACCCGCCAACCAGCCAGCCAGCCAGCCAGCCAACCAACCAACCAACCAACCAACCAACCAACCAGCCAACCAATCAACCAACCAACCAACCAACCAACCAACCAACCAACCAACCAACCAACCAACCAACCAACCAATCAACGAACAAACGAACGAACGAACCAACCAACCAACCAACCAACCAACCAACCAACCAACCAACCAACCAACCAACCAACCAACCAACCAACCAACCAAGATAAATATGTAACCCCATGTCAGTCTCTCCATTCATCTGTGTGTCTCTGTCCCTGCAGGAGGAAATATTCTCTCACTGTTGTCTTTCTGAATCCTCTGTCAGTAAGGTGTGGGTGATAAGCATTGTGTAAAGGAAAGTAGACTGATGAGTAGGCGAACATTGCTGGACAAGTTACACGTGAAAAGAAACAGGTAATGAACAGTGGGGGATCAACGGTGACTGTTGATGGATACATTATTCTTTTTCATTATTCGTATTGTTAACAGCTAAGCCGACTGCACAGAGCCATATCAGGCCTATAGAAATCTCAAAAGGTGCACAACATGTCCTTAAAACAAAAACACTTCAAAAAGACAATATCAATAAGTTTGCGTACATAATCTAATGAAATGTCCCTGGCGTTGACCATTCCACGCAATGTATCACCTGAGGATTTAAAAAAACACAAACAAACGTGGACACAGATGTAAACATAGCTAAGGACACTACAACGCACACAAAGACTGGCCTAAGTTACCTAAACTTGCTTCTGCACCTCACATTTCCTTAGAGCTAAAAACGTACGCAATTATCAATCCTAAGGAAGATTAGGAAAAGACAGGCAACATTCATAGGCCATTTTATGAGGAAGGGGGATTTGGAACACCTGGCCACAACGGGAAAGCTGGAGGGAAAGAGAGCACCGGGTAGACCCAGGGAGAAAATGCTGGACGGACTTGCAGAGTGGCTGGGGACGAGGAGGGTGGGGGAGATGCTAGGGGCAACGAGAGATAGAGACAGATGGAAGTCCATGATCGCCAACGCCATGCGGCAGGGCACTTGATGATGATGATGAAGAGAAAATATTTGAGGCTTTATAGAACTCATACAGGTGAATGAACCAGCAAGGCAGAAAATAATAGGAAGAGATGAAAGAAAGCAAATGAACAAGGCAGAAACAAAGAGAGTGACAGAAAAGAGGAAATTTCTAGCACAGAAATTTCCAGAAGGTGGGGATAGTATTTATACTGAAAGAGCCCCCGGCATCCCCACAAGGGGTATGATGGATAGATGCTGAGTGAAGAAGACCAGGTAATGAGTTATGGATGAAGTGTAACAAATGGTGAAGATCAAAGAAAAAACGATGTGCTGGTTGGGTGATGAGAGATGGGAGGGGAGTGATGATGACACAGACAAACAAGGTGCATTCTGCATTGATGGAATGCTGTTGGTGAATGGAGGTGAAAGATGATGTATTAGAGAGAGAGAGAGAGAGCGACAGAGAGAGGGAGAGAGAAGAGAGAGAGAAAGAGGAGAGCTACAGAGAGAGAGAGAGAGAGAGAGAGAGAGACAGACAGACAGACAGACAGAGACAGAGAGAGACAGAGAGACAGGGAGACAGAGAGAGGGAGAGAGAAGAGAGAGAGAAAGAGACAGAGAGAGAGACACACACACATACACACACAGAGAAACAGAGAGAGGGAGAGAGAAGAGAGATACAGAGAGACAGAGATAGATAGATAGAGAGAGAGACAGAGACAGAGAGACAGAGAGAGAGACAGAGAGAGAGAGACAGAGAGAGAAAGAGAGTGAGAGACAGAGAGACAGAGAGATTGATTGATTGATTGATTGAGTTGAGGTTTTACGTCGACACTCACCTCAGGTGATATGGCCGACGGGGATAACCATCCCAGGGAAGTGGGGGAAGTGGTACCTATCTAATCCTATACTGACACCACCAGAACAACAATGATGTTAAGATGGGACAGCGAGATGGCCAATTTTAATATAGCGCACCCCGGGATTCGAACCCGCAACCATTAGCATGTGAATTCGACGCTCAAACCAACTGAGCTACTGGGGCCCGCAGAGACAGAGAGAGAGACAGAGAGAGACAGAAACAGAGAAAGAGAGAGAGAGAGAGAGAGAGAGAGAGAGAGAGAGACTTTTAATGTGAAAGCCACCTGTCCACACACAAACAGTGTACATCGTAATCTGATACTAGCAATTCACAGGACACAAAAACAGACAATGAATTTCATCTTTCACAGTCTGAACAGAATGGTAGTTTGCCATATGGAATACAGTGCTTGTTTCAAAACGTTTTATGGCAGCAAGTTCGTTTATAGCAAGACGTCAACTGATCAGGCTGTTCCTGAATTTTGTTTTATGGTTATGGGTACATCGCTGGAATATGATGGAACAAACAAACGATAGATGGAAAAGCAAACACCACTCAATATTTTTGCCTTTTAAGTCACCTTTGAAACGATTAATCCTGTTTTCTTAAAACACTAGATAAAGACCCATTTATTTTCTACTCCTCCATTTGTCTAGACATCCGGGAAGCCATTAGACATCTAAGCGGTCTTTAACACGACTGGCTCACTTACATTCTGGGTTCATTCCATTAAAATCAATAGTGTTCTATAACATGATAAAAGCTTGCTTGTGTAATCTAGTTATGGGGCATTTTGCACAGTTTTAGCTAGTATCTGAGGGGGTAGCTGATTGTAAAGTTTGTGAATAAAGGGTATTGGCCTGTTTCCGCATTTCGTGTCCATGCTATTATTCATTTTTTTGTCACAATTGAATTATCATGTGAAACTCGGGCTGCTCTCCCCTTTGACAGCGTGTCAATGCAGCACCACCTGTTTTTTGTGACCAAGACTTCAGAAAGGCAAGAAGGCTGATTGACCTTCAAGGGAAGGGACCTGGGAAATCAACCTCCAATGTTTTATACCAGGGCAGCCGGGCGGGTCTTGCTCTTCACGATTTTCAACTGACGGGGGATCGTAGCGTGTGCAGGCCAGAAGATACTCGGGTTTGACTCGTTTTTCGTCCCCTTCCGAAGGACTAGACGTTCAGTTCGATTTTCCGGTCAAAATGAAGAGAAAAGTTGAGGCTTCAACGGGAAAGGAATCCTGGAATCTCAGGTTTAGTTATCGGCGGGCGAACGTCTGAACCATTCTGCCACTGTTCTCCTTTGCCATGAAGTTTGGTGTTTTGTTACTGACATTTTTACTGTTGCGGGATGGTTGTCTTTTTTGATAGAGCCAAGAAGGCGAGGTTTGATATCTAGAGTTCAATCCCAGCTCACAACACGAAAAACCAGTCTTTTGGCTGCCCATCTTAATGTTTCAATCATTCTGGTGGTGTCAGCTTAATGTTTCATAGGTCCCTCTCTCCCCATCTCCATTTCGAGAAATTGTCAGTGTATAGCGTTTTGTGTAGGCTCAGAGAGTCTGCCAGATAATTGCTGGCGGATTTGGGTCGAGCGCATATGGAACTGTCTGAGTGGATGAACCACCTGGTGAAGTAACTCCAAACTCCAAATCCGAGTAACAGTTTACATACAAAACGGTGTGTTGATTCTCTCAGTGATATTTAATGTTGTTGTGCCTCGTGTTTCTTATGCATAGAGTACCATTGATTTAATCTGGTCATCGAATAGTTTCAGTTTCAGTTTCTCCAGATAACGTCTCCGCGCTCGGAATGTATTCCACATGCACTATCGTCACAGGTGCCATGTGATGGAGAAATTTAAGAATAAACACGCCACAAGCCTTAAGCCTGCACATAATACCAAGAGCTGGCCAGGTCCTGAGGTCCTACCTAGGTAGTTCCATAACCCTGAGGTTGTAGGGGAGAGAGGTGACACAGACCTCAACTTTTCAAGGGGTCAGCACATGAGGGCGGCGGAGGACCAGCTCTGGTGTAATCCTTAACAGTATCTATAAGCCATCTCAGAACTAGAGAGAGACAGAGACAGAGAGAGAAGTATAGGACCAGCTCTGGTGTAATCCTTAACAGTATCTATAAGCCATCTCAGAACTAGAGAGAGACAGAGACAGAGAGAGAAGTATAGGACCAGCTCTGGTGTAATCCTTAACAGTATCTTTTAGCCATCTCAGAACTAGAGAGAGACAGAGACAGAGAGAGAAGTATAGGACCAGCTCTGGTGTAATCCTTAACAGTATCTATAAGCCATCTCAGAACTAGAGAGAGACAGAGACAGAGAGAGAAGTATAGGACCAGCTCTGGTGTAATCCTTAACAGTATCTATAAGCCATCTCAGAACTAGAGAGAGACAGAGACAGAGAGAGAAGTATAGGACCAGCTCTGGTGTAATCCTTAACAGTATCTATAAGCCATCTCAGAACTAGAGAGAGACAGAGACAGAGAGAGAAGTATAGGACCAGCTCTGGTGTAATCCTTAACAGTATCTATAAGCCATCTCAGAACTAGAGAGAGACAGAGACAGAGAGAGAAGTATAGGACCAGCTCTGGTGTAATCCTTAACAGTATCTATAAGCCATCTCAGAACTAGAGAGAGACAGAGACAGAGAGAGAAGTATAGGACCAGCTCTGGTGTAATCCTTAACAGTATCTATAAGCCATCTCAGAACTAGAGAGAGACAGAGAGAGAAGTATAGGACCAGCTCTGGTGTAATCCTTAACAGTATCTATAAGCCATCTCAGAACTAGAGAGAGACAGAGACAGAGAGAGAAGTATAGGACCAGCTCTGGTGTAATCCTTAACAGTATCTATAAGCCATCTCAGAACTAGAGAGAGACAGAGAGAGAAGTACAGGACCAGCTCTGGTGTAATCCTTAACAGTATCTAAAAGCCACCTCAGAACTAGAGAGAGACAGAGAGAGACAGAGACACAGAGAGAGAGAGAAGTACAGGACCAGCTCTTGTGTAATCATTAACAGTATCTAAAAGCCACCTCAGAACTAGAGAGAGACAGAGACAGAGACAGAGACAGAGAGAGAGAGAGAAGTATAGGACCAGCTCTGGTGTAATCATTAACAGTATCTAAAAGCCACCTCAGAACTAGAGAGAGACAGAGACAGAGACAGAGAGAGAGAGAGAAGTATAGGACCAGCTCTGGTGTAATCATTAACAGTATCTAAAAGCCACCTCAGAACTAGAGAGAGAGAGAGACAGAGACAGAGACAGAGAGAGAGAGAGAAGTATAGGACCAGCTCTAGTGTAATCCTTAACAGTATTTGAAAGCCACCTCAGAACTAGAGAGAGAGAGAGAGAAGCGATGATGATGATGATGATGATGATGATGATGATGATGATGATGATGATGATGATGATGATGATGATGATGATGATGATGGCAAAACGTTTTACTTCTAACCTTGTAGCCAAGAATTAGCATTTGGGCTTTTGTCTTCCAGTTTGACTGCGTGGGTTTGCGTGGTTTGAATCCAGTGTGACGAAATCTTTGTGAACATGGATTCCAGACAACCTAGCTGTGGATGGGTACCTAACCATATTTGGGAAGACAGCACAGCGGTGGAGTACAGGACACAGACACTGCCTTCATAATACTGGCCAAAAGTTGAAATATCTACCACGTCATTCCCCTACAACCTCAGGCTTGTGACACAAATTATATCTCTTTAGCATCGTTACAATAAACTTTCATTTGACCGTATCTAAAAACATACTTTTGTCACGATCAACTAGTTCAAGAAAGACAAGAAATTTTCTTTTAAAACGGCTACAA